>LR738711.1:589235871-589381767 GCA_902687465.1 Secale cereale | reverse complement strand
CAACAACAACAACAACAACAACAACAACAACAACAACAACAACAACAACCACAACAACAACAACAACAACAACAACAACAACAACAACAACAACAACAACAACAACAACAACAACAACAACAACAACAACAACAACAACAACAACAACAACAACAACAACAACAACAACAACAACAACAACAACAACAACAGAGATGGCTCTCATCTCCTCCCCCTCCCCTCCCACCTGCCCTCCACCTAAAATGGCAATTTCTAGCTCAATCAACCATGGAGAGTTTGCTGCATTGGGACTTTGCACCGGGCTTGGCCCTTGCAAGCCAGGTGAGAAGGCAATTTGGTTCAACGGTTCATTCCTCCCCATCTTGAGAGGCCAAGAAGTTATTTTTGGTTGTTTCATTCTCTTCGGCTTCGTTCCCTCTCTCGATGGATTTAGTGGGTATTGCATTACAATGTTGCCTTGGTGGAATGGCTTCTGGTTTCAATGTGTTGCCGATCACTTCACAATCATTTCGTTTTTTGGTGGCCAATAACAAAGTGGGACACTTCATCTATGGGCTCAAGGATCGTATTTGGCCAGACTTTGTGTGCCACTTTCATTTGTTCAATGGCCATTTTGCCAAAGCTCTTGCTATTGATAATCGTTGGCACGCAGATAAGGAGCTGGTTGAGGTTGCTGATCGCCGCACCATTGCCCTCAAATCTTCACTAGACTTTTTATCCCGAAAGGAGCATCTTGATCATTCATCTGCAAGGGAGCTTAGCAAATTTGGGCTTATTCCTTTGAACAATTGGAGCTTCTCAAATAAGAATGATGTGATATCCTGACTTATTAGGTATGATAGACTACTCATATCAATAAGGAATTCCTTCTTTTCCGGGAGCCAATTCGGAAAGAACTCCACAGTTAAGCGTGCTCAGCTTGGAGTACTTTCAGGATGGGTGACCGACCAGGAAGTTGCTCCCGGGTGTGCACGACTGAGGACAAAGTGCGCAGAAAAGACTGGTATTGATATGTGAGGCCAGTCTAGACCTCGCCAGGAGTAACGACCATCGGTGGGTGTGTCCGGGGCGTTACAAGTTGGTATCAGATCCGACCCTCGCGGTTACACGGATGTTTGCGGACAGGTGCTCGGTCATGTTATTCATGACGTTTGTGACCCGTCGTGGCACACGGCATGGCACATGTATCGGACTGGATGCACAGACGTTTGTGCCAAGAGGGAACGTTCCTCTGGCCCGACGAGGACGTCGGTTCCTCTGAGTGGGGGTGTATGTGATAGCCTAGCTTATTAGGGATGATAGACTACTCATATCAATAAGGAATTCCTTCTTTTCCGGGAGCCCATTCGGAAAGAACTCCAAAGTTAAACGTGCTCAGCTTGGAGTAGTTTCAGGATGGGTGACTAATCGGGAAGTTGCTCCCGGGTGCGCACGAGTGAGGACAAAGTGCGCAGAAAAGACTAGTATTGATATGTGAGGCCAATCTAGATCCCGCGAGGAGTAACGACCACCGGCGGGTCCGGGGCGTTACAAATGCTCATGAAGCTTCTTCTTCTTCTTCGGGTCTGAAGTAGCATATTCAAATTCAAATTGATCTGAATCCTCCAAGCGATAAGTTGGGCGTGGTTTCTGCTCGGGACATTAATCACATTGCTTTAATGAACCATTATTTGTCTCAAGAGGAGTCAGAGGAGAATCAAGTCATTGATTGCCTTTTATTAGGCACTTTTAAATGCCCCCTGAAATTGACATATGCCCCGCTGCCCCTCTGTTTTTTTAAGTCGGATTTCAAATATGCTCCTCCTCACGATATTTGGCCTCCTTTGCTCAAGGAACAACACAAAGCTGATCTGGCACAGGCACAATATACGCAGAAGGAAATCGAGAATCTTGCCGCTAATTGGGCTGCCCTCTGTTCAAAATGCCTTCAATGGGGGCACTCCCAGATTAACTATGAAGCCAGGCTCATTTGCATTGATTGCTTCAGTCCTGATCACAAAGCCATTGACTGCCCCAAGCGTATCACCATATCGACAATCAATGGGCAAGTACCATCAATTGGCAATGCTAGGATCAATCCAGCCGGATCTTTGGGACAACCCTTTTCTAACCCTCAGCTAGTTCGTCAATCTAAATCGTCCATCAAAGGTGCTGTTTGTGGCTTTTATGGACAAGTGGAACGATCATGTCGCAGGTTGGAATTTCAGAAGAAATGGAGGTGGGTTGTAAAAATTTCGCAACCGGCCCGCTCATCCCCTCACGCTCCGTCTTCCACCTCGAAAACCCAAGAGCCCCTGCTCTGCCATGTCCGTCACCCCTGCAGTCACTCCCTCTCACACGCAACTCGACAATGGCCAACTATCCCTTGAATCTAGTCCCTTTCCTCCCGCCAGGGTTCGCCATTGAGCCCGGCCGGTTGATCGGCTAGTCTGCAGCGGTATGTTGGTTGGCTCCATTGCTCCTCTCAACCACGACTTCCTGGCCATTGGAGAATCCAGCCACTACATCCCTCTACACCGTCGAGCTGTCATCCGCAATCAGTTCACCGTGCTGCTTCATGAGTCACAGTTGTTCACCATCGAGGTCAGTGATCATCCCTTTGGGATTGGAATATTTGGTTTCGTTGACTCATTCATGAGAGATACGGATGTTTCCACTCCGATTGAGTTGGAGGAAGAGTATCTGCTAATTTCGTTTGTTCCCCACAATGAGGCACTCAATAGGTGCACCACCTCGTTTGGTTGATATTTGTTGGTTTTCCTTATGATTATCAAACTGACTATTACATCAACAAGGCTTTGGGGGTTATGGTTCTTTGGTTTCCTAGTACAACCCAAGGCAGGATCGTAGATTCGTGCTACTCAAAGCTTGGGTGATCCATCTCCGTTTAATCCGAAAAAGCTTCATTGTCTGGCAATTGGGAGGCGCCCGGGATTGCTGGATGGTCCAGGTTACCATCCTACGCAACAATGATTGGAATGGCCTCCTTCCTGAGGTGCTGTCGCCTGGAGAAGAACCACTGCCTCCAGATGGTAGCCCACACCCTCAATTTGGGCCTGATCTTACCGCGGAACAATTGTACCTGCAGCAGGTACACAACTGGCTCGTGCAAAACGGTGCTCCACCCACGGGCAACAATGCTGGTCAGGGTGCAGCCCAGGATGCCCAAGATCATGGCGGTTGGGGTCACTGGCCACCTCCTCAACCTGTGCAGCTTCCCCCAATGCCACCTCACCTGGTCAACTATCAAGCATGGCTTGCTGCTCAGGGCCTAATTGTTCAGCATGGGCTAGTTCCTGAAGATAATATCATGGATAACGCTTTTCAGGCCTAGAATGATTCTATAACTGTGTTTGACAATTCTAGCTCCTCCCAATCTGAACTGGATGTGCTGCCCGCTCTGGAGGTTCTGTGGTTAATCATGATGTTATCCCTGAATTATTGTCTGTCTCTGTGGAAATCCACTCCTAGGGGATCCGTTTTGGTCTGTCTGCTGAAGGAGATGAGTTGTTGTCCATCTTACTGAATGATCCACTCCCTCAACAGCATCTCAACAACTTTATTTTCCAAGCTCAGCAGCCAGTCATTGCTTCTATTGGTCCTTGGCGCGAAGGATATGGCATGAGGAATGATGTTGTCAGCGTCCTGGGAATGGGGGTACCCAGACTTGCCTGCCTGCGGCCCGTGACGTGTCTCCATCAATGGCCTTGTACGGCCCAACTTCAACAACCGCAACTCAAGACCCTCACGAGGGGCCAAGCCTCGCGAGGCGGGCGATAGCAAGACATCCCTGGGGCAGTCTCTCTAGGCTGGCTCCCGAGGAGCGGAGACATCTATGCAAGGAGCACCTTGCGAGGTTCACGTGACGTGAGCCATGATGACCAAGGCCAGGCGGGCGCCAGCAGGCGCAGTGTGCCAGTTTCCTCTTTGGTGCTAAGAGGGCAAGCGCAGGCGTGGAGTCCCGAGGGATGAGGCAAAGGTTTCCATATCGGTGCAACAAGACCAAGAACCATCAGGGCTGCAGAACGGAGGTCATCGTGGAGCCCGGCACGGCGTCACCACCGGAGCCTTTGGTAGGCGAAGACTACTTTTGTCAGGATAACTTGTACTAGCTATTCCCCTTCAAATTTGACCGTTGTGGGATCCCTTCCCGTCGATATTTGGGAAGAGAACCAATGCCACTATAAATAGGACCTAGCCACCACCATGAGTGGGGAAGATAGATCGGATAGAGGGCTTGCCTAGTAGAAGAGAGGAAGGATCACCAGATCTGACCTAAGGCACCACAAGCTCATCCGAACCCAAGAACACCTCTCCTCCGGAGGTTGTTCGTCCCTTGTACTAGTTCATCCTCAGCCATACGAGGCAATCCACCACACACACTAGAGTAGGGTATTACACCACGGGGTGGCCCGAACCAGTATAATCCTCCGTGTCCCTTGTTCTTTGAGTTCGTCGAGCTAGGTCGTGGAATCGTTGGGCGAACGCGTTGGGGAGAGAGTGTTCTTCGTGCGCACCCCAGAGTTCTAACCTCTCAAGGGTATGCGGAACCCGAAATCCGACATTTGGCGCGCCAGGTAGGGGTGCGCTCGAGCCTTTCTTCCATCTCAGCTCACCGCCGCCTAGTGATCCCGATGGTTGACGATGCCAGGGCTCAAGCCAACCGTTGGGCTGCCTGGCCCGTCCAAGCAGCCCCGACTGCCCAAGAAGACCTCAACTCCACACTCCAGGCGACCCGCACGACACCCAGCACCGCCGGAAGTGGACGGCATGGACAGGCGCCCCCCTTCTCTCATTCCATGGCGCGTGCCGCCGCCGCGAACTCGTCGAACTACACTGCAGCGACGGTGCCATACACTAGGCGGAACAGGCGAACACGCGGGCCGCACTCATCGTGGCCCGAGAGCTGCTACGATGCAGGCTGACTAAGGGCAGCCGCGACGTGTTGCTGGAGTGCGTCGCTGAACAACTGGATGCGGCTTGCAGAGGTACGCCACCTTTCTGCACTATGGCCACACCTCAGGTTGTGGCGGCAGCACGCGCAAGGACTCGGCAAGCACGCGCGTCCCCTGGAGCGCTAGGGGGGTCAGGAGGCACCGTCATGGACCCTGGTGCAGTCAGCCCAACCTTGGCAGTGCCGTCGCCAGGAGCGGAAGCAGCAGGCAGTCTGCCGCGAGGACACGCCGGGATGTCACCCAGCTGCTACCATGGCCAGGGGCCATAGTTAGTGTCTCAAGGCGCGAGGCACCCAGGCGATAGTTCTGGTGGAGCAACCACGGAGGCCTACATGCCTCACATGGTGAACTAGGAGAACGCGCCGGGGGAAGGCCTTGGGCCGTTTCCTTGGCAATGATGGGACGGTGGTACGCACGAGGCGAAGGCGCCCCGCCAGTGGTCCGAAGGCTTCGCCGACCCCTTTATCGACGACGACGGCAGGGTACACCCAGTAACACCTGAGCAGGTGTATACTAACCATGGGCTGTAGGAGAACCAGCCTGCGGCGGCAGTCGGAGACCGCAGAGCGGCAGCTCTGCTCCCGGCAGGAGTGGCGCACTGCGAACTGCGCGGGGGGAGCCAGGAGCCAGAGCCTTCCCCGCGTCGCATGGAGTAAGGCACAGCATGGAGGTAGGTCCTCTGCCAGGGGTGGCGCCAGAGGGCCCTACCCCCCGGCAGGGGGGGCGTGCTCTCGTCCTGGTTTCCGGAGGCCCCAACTGTGGTCGGGAGCGGCGCAGGGCGGGCTCCTCTCCTGGAGATATGAAGCAAGGCTCACGCCTGTGAAGGTCTCCGCCCGTGACACTCTCACGTAATCACGAGTGCGGCTGTACATGCCCTGGAGTCTCCGGAGAGCCACCCTCGGGCCTCGGGGGCTACCGCCCACGTCCTAGAGGAAGCACCATGCTCCGTGCTGGCCGTCGACACTGTCACGCAATGACTATGCTCACAGCCAGTGAATGCACTTAGCTCCGTGCTGGTGGAAGACGAGAAGACTAGCTAGGTGCCGGACGCAGCCATTTACTTTCGCCCCCTTTTTTGTAACTCGATTCGCTGCGCTTTTTGAATTGGACCTGGAGTCTATTTTTCTGTCAAGCTTGGGGGGATCTTCTCGTGATTCGTGTCGATTTCTTTCGTTTTGGTTGCATGCTTTGTTTCGGGGCTCATGTCCGCCACCTAGCGAGCGGTTCGTAGGCGAAACTGGGTGCATTACAGGCAAGACATCCCCGCACGGCGAGCCCACCCGCGGCGAGCACCCCAGGATCAGGAGTACCATTGCCATGGCGTCGCCGCGCGCGCACCCTCCCTTGCCCTGACATTTGCTTCTCGCAAAGCCCCTCGGGCAAATCGACTGGCCCCTCAGGAGATCTAAAATTCGGTGGGCCACGAAGAGGCCCCCCTCGGGAGGAAGACGCACCGGCCACCTCAGGACGCACTCAAGCCAACTGAGATCAAGATGCGTTTTAGCCGCAACCCAGCTCAAGAACTCACGGGCCCAGAACGCAAGTTTCTAAGTCTATCTTAAAGGAAGAATATTAATTTACATACGTAAAAAAGGGGGGGTGGAACCTCCCTCCAAAATACTCTCACACCCTGCGGGGCCGTGTTCAAGTCCTTGTATACATGTTCTAGCGGACGAACGCGGGCTCAACCAGACGTGCAGCTCACAGTGGCGCCCTAGTCGCTCTCATACGCGATGCTAGCGCTATCACTGGCGACGTCTTCACCATCGTCGACCACGCCTTCTTCGTCCACCGCGACCACCACCTCATCGTCTTGAGTGGCGAACACTTTGACCAAGGCATCCACGTGGTCATCCACCCAGTGCGCCAGATTCTCCCGGACAGTCGCGGGCACAGGGGCTATGGCGGCGTCGAAATCAAAGTGAGGGTCAAGGTTTTGAAGATGACTGAAGACGCGTGAGAATGCGCACCCAAGGAGGCCCTGGCTCTTCTTCTTGATGATCTCGCGAGCCCTCGCGGCCTGGCTCTCCAGGTGAGTCACGACTTCAGTGAAAAAGCCAAGGTGGCCAGCGTAATCCTCCACGTGGGGGTGAGGGACGCCCTCCTCGCAAATGGCCCCCAACGCCCGGTTAGCCTTCACTCGGAGAGCTTGGAGCATGGGGGCATGCTCGTGCTGCAACAACTGTCGATGACAAACCTCCTCTCTGTTCTGCTATGCAAGAATCGCGGCTTCGTCAACTTGTCGCGGGAGTAAGGCCAGGTCGGCCTCCACGGAGACCAGCTAGGCGTGAGCAGAGGACTGGGCTACCATGGAGGCCCTCTCGCACTGCTCTGCATCATCTAGCCTGGCCCTCAGGGCAGCAGTTCTCCCATCAGCTTCTGCCTGTAGGAGTTTCAACTTCAGGCCATACTCATTGGCAAGATCTGCGCAGGCCTTCGCCACCCTCCGGTCGATCTCCTCCTAAACATCGGCCTCGCGAGTAGAGACGACATCCTCGGCTAGGGTCACATGGCGCTCCCTAGTCTCCAGCTGCTCCTACTTGAGGCTGCGCTCCAAGGCTTCCAGGATCAGCGCCTCCTCACGCTTCTGGATCTCCCTCTCGTCAGAAGGTACCCCCGTCATCGACGCCAGGGCTGCCCTGCTCGCTTCGACATGTTGCTTGAGGGAGAAATTCAGGGCCTGAAGCTTCCGCTAGTGCTCCTCGGCAACCTCGTGATGGCAATCCGCCTGCATGTCTTCCTCCAGAGCCTGGGCACTGGTTTCACGTGAGGCCATGAGGGACGCCTCGGCCTTCGCACTGGTGCGCTCATGCTCGAGACGGCAGAAGTTGATGGCCACCTTCAACCGACGCGATTCGTCCGCCAGCCAAAGCTCCTCCGTCTCTAGGCGGGTGTGACACCCCGAGACCAGTGCGCCAGGTGTCAGCTAGCTATTCATTGCTGTTGCCATGCCATCTGCTTTCGTGTTGCATCCTTGCCTTGTCACCGTGTGCATTGCATCATCATGTTTTCGAAACTTGCATCCGGCCAAGTCCGCTCGTCCTTTCCGTTGTCCGTTCTGAGCCCAGACACACTCACATGCGCCCGCGGCGCCTCCGAATATTTATTTTGTGAGTGGCCGAAAAACGTTCTCGGAATGGGTTGAAACTTGGCGTGTGGTCTTATTATAGCATAGGTAGACCGCGTGTCAAGTTTCGTCGCGTTAGCCCAACGGTTAACCGTGTTAACCGCCGTAAGCCTCTTCTCTTTTGGCCCAGCACCGCTTTCACACAGCCCACCTAGCCCATTCTAACCCCTCCATGCTCTTAGCCGTGCGATCACGATCGCGTGGCCGCGAACGGCTCCTCATTTGGACACTCTTAGCTCCCTCTACCTATATATATGTGCCTCCCCCTCCATTTTCGCGCAGATCCAACCCTAGCCCCGCTCCCACCGCGCACCGGACATGTCCACTCCGCCCGGACATGTCCACCCAGCCGGCCACCTCACCACAGTGAATCACCACGCGACACATCATCGGCCCCGCCACCCGCAGCCAACGGGACGGCGCCACGTCACCCGTGCCCACATCCCCGCCGTCCCGGCCCAGATCGGGCCCGCGCCGGGCCCGAGGGAGCCCGTTGAGCGCGTCGCCCGCCTCCCGCAGATTGCTCGCCGCCGGTCTGCGCAGCTCGCCGGAGCCGGCGCCGCTCGTTTGCCAGAGCCGCCCTCCGCCTCCTCCTGACCCTCCATCCGTCGCTGGACGTCCTCTCCCAGAGTCCCCTCGCCGCTGCCGCGGATCTCATCGGGATCCACGGATCGGGCGCCGCCCCTTGCCGACGTTCGCCGTCGTGGGTCAGGTCCGGCGCCGCAGCCACCAGATCCGGCTGGCCTTCACCGTCCGTGCCCATTACCGGCCGGATCCCGCCGACAGGACCCCGTCCCCTCGCCGGAGTACCAGCAGAGCTGCGCCGCCGCCATGGTTGCAGCCTCATGTTGTCGAGCGTGGGGACGATGCCGCAGCGTCGAGCCAGTCCGCCTCCCTGGGCCTCGGCCTCGTGGGCCCAGTCGGCCCTTCCCCTCCGGCCCACCTTCCACCATCGAAAGGGCCCGGCCCAGCTCCTTCCAGCCGGCCTGCCCGACCTCTTCTTCTTGGGCTTGGCCCAGTGGTAAGAACCCACCTATCCCGCGCCTTGTGCGTCTAATAATGTTTTGCGCCCGTTTGTGTTTTTTTCCTAAGTCTAAATCTCACTAAGTCCTTTTCTGTCAGCTTTTTGTTGCATCTTTTCATGCCCGTAAATAATTGTGTGCTTGTCCAAATTGAGTGTATGATATGTCAAAATGATCGTGGTGATATGCTCTACACTCTGTTTCATTGTGCCATGCTCATTTGAGTTCATCTAGATGCCCTAATCTCTGTTGCAAGAGTGCTACTTGATATAAACTGCTGCTACTTTTTATTTTCATGCCATGTTTGAGATGTGATAACTTGGTGCATGTTTATCCAAATGATGCAAATGATATGTCAAAATGTTCATCATAAGATGCTCTACATGTTGGTTGCTATAGCATGCATGTTAGAGTTCATATTGCCATGTTAATCTGTGTTGCAAAAGTGCATTTGGCTGTTATGTTCTGAAACTTGTTATGAGATGCTTATTTCACATGCTCTTTGCTTTTATGTGGTTGTCCTCATGGCACATGTTTAGTTGTTTTAGAAGCACCATTATATGGTCTTTGTTGTGGTGCATTCATATTTCCATGATATGCCTTGTGTTGACTTAAACATGCTCGCAAACATGCCATGCTAATGTTACTGTTTTAACACTTAGTGAAATTTCACTAAGTCTGGAATCTGTCATATCCTGATGCTATGTTTGCTTGATGTCCTAGGCAAATCCATGTTAGTTTTGGGGTGACCATTGATTATTCCTTGTTTTATATGTTGTTGTCTATCCATCCATGTCCTCACTTGCTCATTCGGGTTGCTGTAGCTTATTTAATTCTTGCTCTCAAGTTGCTATAAAATATTACTGTCAGGTTTTTAACGTCATGATCAAAATGTTGTAGCTTGTTGCTATTGATCCATGCCTCCTATGGAGTTGCTCCAATGGAGTTGTTTGCTGTAGGATATGTCTACTTGATGTTCATGCTTCTTATCACCATGTTTGAATGATGTAGAGTATATATTTATTGCTCCAAAGTTGCTATGTGGCTGTTAGTTTCAGCTTTGCATTGTTTCTTGTTTCATGTGTATCTTTTAGCCCGTTGCTCCATTTTGGGTGTGCCTTATATAAAACTTGTGTGATTTTGCATGTAGAATCATAATATCATCTTGTTTACTTGTTTGGAGTGAGTTTGCTTGATGTTTGGGTGCATCTTGCATCGTTGCCTTGTTTGTCTTGTTTTGCTCATATCTTCTAGGCCGTAGCTCCGAATTAAACAAACTTTATATGGAACTTGACTAGAATTTCGTGTAGATCATCATGGTGCATATTAAATTGCTGTTTAACAACTTTAACTTAAGGTTTGTTCAGATCTGGACTAATTTCAAACTATGCATATGAGGACTTACCGGATTCGCTATATGTAGTTTCCGGCCTCATTTAAACTTTTCGACTTGTGTTGTTTTTCTGTGCTTCCTACCTTGCCATGTATTGCGTCATATATAGACTTGTCTTGCATAATACTTGCTTGAGCATATTGTCATGTTCTTGTGTTGTTTCCTGTGCTTCCTACCTTGCCATGTATTGCTTCATGTATAGATTTGTCTTGCATCATACCTTGCCATGTATTGCATCATATATAGACTTGTGTTGTTTTTCTGTGCTTCCTACCTTGCCATGTATTGCTTCCTGTATAGATTTGTCTTGCATCGTACCTTGCCATGTATTGCATCATATATAGACTTGTGTTGTTTTTCTGTGCTTCCTACCTTGCCATGTTTTGCTTCCTGTATAGACTTGTAGTGCATCCTATATAGAACTGTCTTGCATCATACTTGGTTGAGCATATTGTCATGTCTCGTGTGGTGTGTTTACCGTGTTGCTTGCTTCTTCTTGTTAGTGCTTGTTCCGTTGCGTTCGTGAGGATTCATTCGTCTACCCGTGGTTCTTCTTCAAGGCTTCTTCTTCGTCTTCTTCATGGATCTGTTCTTCTTCCTTGCGGGATCTCAGGCAAGATGATCATACCCTTGGATACCTTTACTACCAATGCCATGCTTAGTTGTCTCGATGCTATCGTTACATGTCGCGCTACCCATCATTTATGCCAGCCTCTCCTTGTTGCCATGAAACCTCTAACCTTTGAAACTTTCCTAGCAAAACCATTGTTTGGCTATGTTACCCGCTTGCTCAGCCCCTCTAATAGCGTTGTTAGTTGCAGAACATGAAGATTGTTCCAGGTGGGAACTTGTTGTTGGAATATCACAATATCTATTATTATTATTAACACACCTATATACTGGGCATGGGTGGAAGGCTTGGCCTTTTGCTCGGTGTTTTGTTCCACTCATGCCACCTTAGGCGCCGATAAACCGGCATTATGTTCCATGATTTTGCGTTCCTTACATGGTTGGGTATATGGGGACCCCTTGACACTTCGTCTTTGAATAAAACTCCTCCAGCAAGGCCCAACATTGGTTTTAATTTTTCCCATAATAATAACTTAATTAATTAATTAAATTGCATAGGGAGTTAGCGCTACCCGAGGATTCTTTCTACATAGCAGGGGGGCCAGTGCTGATGGTGTTGGTCCCAAACGGGCAACCTGCGGGGCCGCCTCGGGGAAACTCGAGGTATCTGGCATACCTGTAGCTTGTCCCATCCGGACGTGGCTTGAGACGAGATACGCGCGGCTACTATCAGGGTGTCGGCATGCCGGGAGGTCTTGCTGGACTTGTTTTACCATTGTCGAAATGTCTTGTGCACCGGGATGCCGAGCCTGATCGGATTTCCCTAAGATAAGGGGTGATAATAGTATATTTATCACTTTAGCTGATCGTGAGAGCTTGTGATGGGCTAAGTTGGGACACCCCTGCAGGGTTATGATCTTTCGAAAGCCGTGCCCGTGGTTATGTGGCAGATTGGAATTTGTTAATGTCCGGTTGTAGAAAACTTGACAGAGGATCCGAAGTAAAACACACAACTGTGTGAGTAACCGTGACTGTCTCTTTTCACTTTGAGAAGAGAACACGGTGGGGTTATGTTTGACTCGTAGGTAGTTCAGGATCTTTAGCGATCACTACTAGTTTGCGACCGTTTGCATAGATGCTCATCTTATTCTTGTACTCGTAAGTTAGCCACCATATATATTTTTGCTTAGCCGCTGCTGCAACCTCACCACTTTACCTCCTCCTTCCCTTTGAGCTTTGATAGTCTTGTTACCCATGGTTATGGGATTGCTGAGTCCTCGTGGCTCACAGATACTACAACAACAGTTGCAGGTGCAGGTTTCCGATGTCTTGATGTGACAGCGTTGATCGTTGTGTTGGAGTTCTTTCTTCTTCTTCTTCTTCAGTCTTGGGTTAGGTTCCGGGTCGGCAGCCTAGGATAGCGGATGGATGTCATTGTTCTTTTCATGTTTGTATCCATAGTTGGATACCTTGTATTGATGTTGTTGTATTCATGTGACTTGTATGTATTGTTGTATCCCCCATGTATGTATGTGATGGTATGATGTAATGGTATCAATCTTGCTAAGCGCCCGAAATGCGGTTGTGCCCCAATCCGGTAAGTGTCACGTGATCGAGATAGAATCGCATCTTGGCCCTGACAGCGGGTGTCTACATCGACAAGCTCCTCCCCAAGCCGGTCAGTGCACCCATCGCATTCCGGAGAAGCTCGTGGCGGACGGTGCCGCGCTCGCGTGCGAATTCAAATGCGCGGCCAGGCCCGTCATCCGCGTCATCGATCGCCGAGGAAGCCTGGGATGGCCCGCCCTCCTCCGGCAGGGGGCTGGAGGCCGGCGCCTTACCCGCTGATGCAAGACAAGGCCTGGCGGCTCGAAGACGAAGCCAAAGCTAGAGTTGCCCAGCTGCGGGCAATAATCAATGGAGGGGCTCTCGGCACGCCTCCAACGCTCCAGGCGGGGCTGCAAAGGAGGGACGATAGGAATGCCAAGTCCAGGCCCCGGGGCGACATGTTCACCTCTTTCGCAAGCCTCGCGCCCCGGACGGCGCCCTGGAGGGGCACACTCAAGGCCAACGTGGAGCTTTGAGAAGGCAGGGGTCGCTTCTCTAGAGATTCCACCGGACTAGTTGATGGGGAACTAAAGAATCAGGGTCAGAAAGTCACACAGCACCCAGGAAACACGCAGATAAGGCACTTACTTGTCCTTGGCTATGTACTTCCTCTGTTTTAGCGGCCGGTAGGTGACAACAACGCAGCTCAGAGGCGCCTTCCTCTTGCGGAGAGACCCGAAATCCAAGGGGAGCTGGCCGATGCCCTGGGTGCGACCACCTTTGCCTGGGGCAATATCCGGGGCTCCTGAGAGGGCGACCTCGGGAGCCTCGGTCTGCAGCGTCTCACCAAGCACGACCTCAGGACAGCTCGCCCAAGCCCCAGGAGCTGGCACCTCAGGGGCTGCAGCATGCACTGCTTCTTCATCAGCCACCTCGCTGACATCTGATGATGCCCGCCTCCATGCATCCGCTTCTGAGGTGGGCGCGGAGGGGACCGCATGCGAGAAGACCAAGGGGAGAGGACTCTCGCGGGGTTCCCCGAGACCAGCCGGACGCAGCCCCCATTCGTTAAAAAGAGGCATCTGCTGCACGAACTCAATCCTGTTGGAGCAGCAGTACAAGAGACAACCCTCCTCCGGCAGATTGGTCGGCGCTGAGTCGCACGTCAAGAGCTCAATCATCGTCCGCCGCACTTCAGGAGGAACCGCGGACACATGGTGCCTGATGGGGTCGTTGCAGCTGTAAAAGGTCCACAGAGGGCAGGAGTGACGCTGGAGTGGAACGATGCGACACCTGATGAACTCCTTCACCACCATGGGCGCCATCACCCCGAGGTCCCTTAGCATGGCTAGCCAGCACCAGACATGGGCGAGCCGCGGGTCATCAAGCCTCGCGTGCCCCCAGCCAGGGCTTGGAATGGCCGGGGCCCGAGGAAGCAGAAGCGGAGGATTGCACACGCCAACATCAACAGTCACCCACCGCTTCCAAAATCCATCAGCGGCTGGCGAAAGATCGAAGTCGATCCCCGAGCCGGACGTCGCTGCTATGGCATGGAAGGTCAAGCACCCCGAGCACTGGCGAGCGTTTGTCAGATGCAGCGAGAAGAAATGATGAAACAATGCCATGAAAGGAGCAATGCCTACCATGGCCTCGCAAATGAAAGCGAAGACGGCAAGGAGGACGATGGATTGGGGATCCAAGTGCAGTGCATTAACTTGGTAATGCAAGAGCACGGCATTGAAGAAGTCAGAGAAGGGAGGAATTAGGCCAGCCTAGAGGGCGTGAAGATGGATAGGAATCTCGGTGGCGGCCCTGTCGACAGCAAAGAGAGAAGCCGGCCTAGCCACGGTCGCCCCCATTCTTTGGAGTCGAAGGCGAGAGTGGGCGGACCTCGCACAACCCCTCCTGGTTGACCACCACCGACCACTCAAGGGCGAGCTCGAAGACTTGAGGCGCAGGGGCCGAGGCGTAGGTTTTCCCCTTCCCCTTCTTCTTCTAGCATGGTGCCATGGCGGCGACGAGGATTGGCGCTGGGTCAGGCTAAGGGAGGAGGCTGCTGTTCACTGGAAGACGGAGGAGTTGTGGGAGCACGCTACCAGCGGGGGAAGCGGACCTGTGCGAGCGGTGGTGGCCACCAGGTCGGTCAGATTTCAAGGTAGTGTGGGGAAGTGGAGACGCCCACGTCCAATCGAGTCACCATGCGTCGACCAGGGCTGCAGGCGTTTGGGGCCCACGGTGCTTCACCCTTGCCCCCCTTTGGCTTCGCCTCGAAGCCAAGTCCAAGCGTGCCTTGGGCCCGGGGGCTAATGTCGGCGTCCTCAGAACGGGGTTACCCAGACTTGCCTACCTGTGGCCCATGATGTAGCTCCATCAGCGGCCTGGTACTTCCCAACTTCAACAACCGCAACTCAAGACCCTCGCGAGGCGGGCAACAACAAGACCTCCCTGGGGGTAGTCTCTCTAGGCTGGCTTCCGAGGAGCAGAGAAATCTATGCAAGGATCACCTCGCGAGGTTCACGTGACGTGAGCCATGACGGCCAAGGCTAGGCGGGCACAGTGTACCAGTTTCCTTTTTGGTGCTAAGAGGGCAAGCGCAGGCGTGGAGTCCCGAGGGATCAGGCAAAGGTTTCCATATCGGTGCAACAAGACCAAGGACCATTAGGGCTGCAAAATGGAGGTCATCGTGGAGCCTGGCGCGGCATCACCACTAGAGCCTTTGGCAGGCAAAGACTACTTTTGTCAGGATAATTTGTACTAGTTGTTCCCCTTTAAATTTGGCCGTTGTGGGATCCCTTCCCGCCAATATTTGGGAAGAGGACCAAGGCCACTATGAATAGGACCTAGCCACCACCATGAGTGGGGGAGATAGATCAGGTAGAGAGCTCGCCTAGTAGAACAGAGGAAGGATCTCCAGATCTGACCTAAGGGACTACAAGCTCATCCGAGCCCAAGAATACCTCTCCTCCGGAGGCTGCTCGTGCCTTGTACTAGTTCATCCTCAGCCATACAAGGCAATCCACCACACACACTGGAGTATGGTATTACACCACAGGGTGGCCCGAACCAGTATAATCTATTGAGTTCGTCGAGATAGATCGTGGAATCGTAGGGCGAACGCGATGGGTAGAGGTGTTCTTCGTGCGCACCCCAGAGTTCAAACCTCTCAGGGTTTGCGGAACCCGAAATCCGACAAATGTGTCTGAAATTACTATCAGAGTTTCTGTTGATTCAGCAGGTATCAACTTCTCTCACGCTCATGCTGTCAATACTGTTGTCAATACAACTTCATCCACTACCTCGACCGTGATCATTGAAGAAATTGCTGAAGATGTTGTAAGGCCTAGCACTGTTGTGATTCAGCAAGCCTCTGAACCTTTTCTTCCTATCTAGGTGGGCCCCCCAGCTCCTCAAGTGGCTCGGGCAAGGCGTCCCATGGCAACAACTCCAGTCTCTACCAGTGCAGTCAGGAGCAGTCAGTGCTTCAACAAGTATAATGGTTTCAAATCTCCTGTTGTCAAGGACACTCGCATGACGACATCCAAGGTAAAGCCCCGTGCTATGCCCTCAATTGGTTCTTATAGCTCTGCTCCCCAAATGGATGATAGCATCCCTCCTCCAACCCCTGCCTCCACACTGCAAGAAATTGGTATCAACCATTGTGTGATCCCTCAAGAAGAACTTACTGCTGAAGCTTTACAGACTGCACCTCCGGCTGCTCCTGAACCTGAAGAAGCACAGGGAGACATGGCCTCTCCCACCTTGGAGTGATTCCACCTGCCTTCATGCCCCTTCTACGATGCTGGAATGTGCTATCATGGAACGTCAGAGGTTTAAATTCCGAGAAGAAACAGTTAGCCCTCAATAATGCGATCATCACCAGTGGCTGTGCAGTCGTTTGTTTGCAGGAGACTAAAATGCCTGAGGTCTCTTTTGCATTTATTAAAACCTACTTTTCTAAACAATTTGATCGTTTTTCTTTTTTTCCTTCACGCGGTGCCTCTGGAGGCCTTATTACGGTGTGGAAAAGGCGCTCTATTTTTTAGTACTGTTATATCCTCTGATGTGTTTCCTTTAGCCGTCAGTTTTGTCAGCACGCAATCCTCTCAATCTTGGTTGCTTATTAATATTTATGGCCCTTGCTCGGGAGATGATCGTGATGCGTTTACCACCTGGCTCTATGATGTCCAAATCCCTAATGGACAAGATTGGCTTTTGATCGGTGACTTCAACTATATGCGTGCTCCTGATAACCGTAACAAGCCGAAGGGAACTTAAATGACATGATTACATTCAATGACATTATACGCAAGCAACAACTTATTGAACTTCTGGTTCAAGGTCGATTTTACACATGGAGTAACATGCAACTTGACCCTCTCCTTGAGAAAATCGACTGGTTGCTTACTTCCCTTCACTGGACTAATACGTACCCTAAAACCCTGGTTAAACCACGTGGCAAACCTATCTCCGACCATATTCCGTGTGTGGTTACTATTGAAACTAAAATCCCTCGTAGCAATCTCTTCCGCTTCGAATCCTACTCGATCTTGCACCCAGGGTTCATGGATGTAGTTCAAGAGGTTTGGAATAAGCCATTCTTCAACAAAAACGCGGCTGCCATGCTTTCTCACAAGTTCAAGGCTCTCTGACATGCATTAAGGATTTGGAGTAAACACATATCGCGGCTTTCCATTGCGATCAGCAGATGTAATGATGTCCTAGCTGATTTGGACGAGTTAGAAAACAAAACATGCCTCACAATTCCTGGATCCAACTTCAAAAACATCCTTAAAGCTCATCTGCTCAGGTTGCTTAAATATCATAAGCTATATTGGAAACAGCGTTGCACCATTCGCTGGATCAAGTTCGGCGACGAGAATACTAAGTTTTTTCAAGCTATTGCTATAGAAAGGTTTCGTAAGAATAATATTGCTTCGTTCCGCACCGAGGATTACCGTCTGGTTGAAGATAACCCTGGAAAAGAAGCCCTCCTCCACTCCATATACAAAAGCAGGTTGGGCACCACTGCATCTTGTGACATGAAGTTCGACTTGCTCTCGATTATTCAGTGTGCAACAAACCTTGATCCTCTCACTGAGCCATTCACTCCTAATGAAATTGATGAAATTTTCAAAGAAATGCCCCCAGATCATGCTCCTGGACCCGATGGCTTCAGTGGGGCGTTCCTCAAAGCTTGTTGGCCCATTATCAAGCATGATTTTTATTCGCTTTGCACGCAATTCTACGAAGGAAATCATGACATCACCAGCATCAACGATGGTTTCATTACGCTAATACCCAAGGTTAACTCGCCAGAGTTAGTCAATGATTATAGACTAATCACTCTGCTCAACTGTTGCCTGAAGTTCCTCACAAAGTTACTTACCAACCAAGTGCAACGTGTCATCCTTCAACTGGTTCACCATAATCAATACGGATTTCTTAAGGGGCACACCTTTCAAGATTGTCTGGCATGGGCCTACCACTATATCCATCAGTGCCATGCATCTGGTCGGGAGATTATACTTCTCAAGCTTGACTTTGCGAAAGCATTCGACACCATTGCTCACAAGCCCATGATCAATATAATGCAACATATGGGGTTTAACGATTGTTGGATCTCCTAGATTAAATGCCTCTTTTCTTTGGGCCGATCATCCGTCCTTCTTAATGGACCCGGCCGTCAATTTCTCTGGAAGTGCGGGGTTAGGCAAGGAGACCCGCTCTCCCCTTTAATCTCCGTCCTCGCAGCAAAATTACTCCAGGCTACAGTTAATGGCGTGTTCAGGCAAGGCAGAATTCACCTCCCCTTTCCTTCCAGAGGACAAACTGATTATCTGGTCCTGCAATATGCCGACGATACACTCATCGTACTTCCTGCGTGCGTTCAGCAAGCTACATTGATCAAACAGATCCTGTTTGACTATGCTTCCTCCATCAGGCTCAAGATTAATTTCCACAAATCCACATTAATACCGATCAACCTTGACTTGGCATCCACGACTAATCTAGCCAGAGTGTTTGGGTGTGCAGTTGGAACAATGCCATTCACCTATCTTGGCCTTCCGCTTGGCACAACCAAGCCCTCTATTCAAGAGCTCATGCCTTTGGTTTGCAGATTGGAGAGACAACTCACATCCACCATTGTGATGATGTCATATGGTGGCAAACTCTCCTGGCTGAATGCTTCTGTCACGTCTCTCCTGGTGTTTGCCATGTGCACACTTCAATTCCCGCCCAAACTCATTGAGATCCTTGATAAAATTAGATGTAGATGTCTTTGGACTAAAAACAGAACAAGGTCACAAGTGCTACTTGTTGGCTGCATGGGATATGGTATGTCGACCCAAGAAAAAGGGTGGACTAGGAGTGATCAATTTTGAAGATTCACAATGAAGCCCTGCTGCTAAAGTTCTTGCACAAGTTCTCCAACAAGCAGGATATCCCGTGGGTCAATCTTATTAGGGACAATCACTACATTGACAAGATCCCACATGCAGTGGACCCGGTTGGCTCGCTTTGGTGGAAGGACATCCTAAAACTCACTCCCATCTATCGGGGGATTTCATGTGTTCAAGTGGTTGATGGCACGAGGACTCTCGTTTGGAAAGACCTTTGGAAGGAGGAGATTATGCAAATCTCTCACCCTCGTGCCTTCTCTTTTGCTATTCACGAAGACTTGTCCGTGGCAGATGCAATGATGTGCGCTAACTTGCATGAAACCTTTCACCTACCACTCTCATCACAAGCACTTGACGAGATCCAGGACATGCATTCCTCTCCAACTTGGATTTCTCCATCGACCTCGCTCCACGATGTTTGGCAGTACTCTTGGGGCTCGGCATGTTACAAACCAAAGGACTATTACAGCAACTACTTTAGGGATGGGGAAGTGCACCCCACATTCAGCCAGCTTTGAAAATCAAAGTGCACTATGAAAATGAAAGTGTTTGGCTGGCTCCTATTCCTAGACAGACTCAACACACACAACATGCTCAAAAGGAGGCATTACAATATTGGTGATAACTTTGATTGCATCATTTGTGGCGAGCACATTGAGGAGACTGTCAATCATATGATCTTAACATGCCCCTTTAGTCAGAGCTACTGGGCTAAACTTCACATTATTGGACATCTTTTCACTGTCGGCTCACTCTCCTTCAAGACACAAATGACACTTGGCGGAATCCCTTCTTTCTGGAAACATTTCTAACAGCGGCTTGGAGCATTTGGAAGGAGAGAAATAACAAACACTTCAGAGGGGTGGCCAATAGTGTGGGGTCCTGGCTAAAACGCTTTAAATAGGATCTCCTACTACTTCAACATAGGGTTAAAGCCTACTACTTCAACATATGGTTAAAGCAGCAAATAGAGCTGCCCTGATCACATTTTGTAATTCTATTGTATAGTTTGCATTTACCACTCTATCTGGCCTTCTAACCACACAATAGGTGTGGTTGATCTTGTACCATCGGATGATATGTCTATGTAAACACCCCATTTATATAGATATATGAAACAGTAGGGGTTTTCCCCCTACTGTCAAGTTTGTCAAAAAACAAGGACAAGCATGCACGCACTACAAAAAAAGACACATCCGTGACACTTTGGCCCGAACAATTTTTTCTGCCATGCTTATGACATTTCTATTATGATAATTGTCACAAAAACCGATATCATCATAGATGTGGTGGGATCCTACTTCTATGACAAAAAATCATGACAGAAAATGTCGTCATGGGCGAGTTGAGGACGCACATGCATGACATTCTTTGGGCCGTCCATGACGGAAAAAATCACCGTAGAAGTGAGGGCGAGGAAAATTTTGGGGAGTTCTCGGTTACGGTGGGTGGTCGGGTCGGAGCGATGCATGGAGGTTTGCGCGTTCCTCTCATACATGTCGCGTGTATGTGCGAGGCATTGGGCTCTAACTGAACCCGAGCGAGGCGTTCGCTTACTAAACTCGAATGATTGCACTAGCTAAGTTACTGACCCCGAGCGATTGATCCCTGGCTGCTAACTGAACCTGACTGATTCGTTTGCTACTGCTGCTAACTGAAGCCGATCGAACCTGCTGCTGCCTCTTGATGAACAATGACCGTTGTTGGGGGTTGGATGAACAGTTCCCGATGGGTATTGAATGAACAGGACACCGTGGTAGTAGAGGTCGTTGCCGCTGGATGAACATGACCCTGATCAAGATGAGGCCGCCACACACCTGAGCCGGTTGGGGTGGATGAACAGGACCCCTTGGAGGGCTGGTTGAACACGACCCCGTGTGGAGGGCTGGTTGAACAGTAGCCGATGGAGGCTGGATGAATATGACCCCGTGGTGAACAGTAGCCCGTGGAGGCGGGAGGAAGTCGACGGTGGATGAACAATAGCAGGTGGAGGCTGGAAGAAGTCAACGGTGGATGAACAGTAGCATGTGAAGGCTGGAGCGAGGCACTGGATGGTGGATGAACAGTAGCCCATGGAGTCCCGTTTTGCGGTACCTCACACCCCTCCCGATGAAGAGGAACCTGTTTCAACCGTAGGCGCTCCAACACAAGTCCGTTTCCTCTGTTTTGCGACACGCTACACCCCTCCCGATCAATAGCACCCCGATTCAACCGAAGGAGCTCGAACACAAGTCTGTTTCCTCCATTCTGCGGGACACCATAGAAGGCCAGTTTCCTCCATTTTGTGGTATGCCAGACCCTGTTCCGACTGTTCTGTCAAAGCCGGTTGGCACCCGATGAACGGGACGCGTTCCAACATAGTGTCTTCACTCCCGATGAACAGGATGCGTTCCGACCCAATCACCTGGCTCCTGGTGAACAGGACGCGTTCCGACCCAGTCACTTGGCTCTCGGTGAAGACAACGTTGTTTCCGCTGTTCTGACCCAGACGGTTAGCTGCCGATGAACAAGATGACATTGCTGCCGTTTATTGCCTCTCCATGTACGTATGTGTACACCATATATATAGGAGGGGCTGTGTGACATGCTACATTCGTGCCTCTACTACGACACGTGCATCTCCTTACTCGGACACGGTTCATCGCTGCAGATCGATCGACCTGTTTGTACGTACACATTCGTGAATAGACAAACAACCCTATGTATGATTCGACCCGGTGGGTCCTAGCTGTCAGGGAGGATAAGGAGGCACTTCCTTACGTGCGAAGATATAGCTCGTGGCTCCCAGTTGTCAGGGGGAAGAATCATTTTTTTGCCCGTAATATGGGCTCATTTCCTTGCATGCGAAGTTGTAGCTGGTGGGTCCCACCTGATAGGGGGGGACCGTTTTTTTCGAGCCCCTTCTGGTAGGTCTCGCTGCCAGTTGGAGGAATCATTATTTTGCGCGTAATAAGGAGGCACTTCGTTGCTGCGGCCATGGATCCAGCTATCAGCCTCTCCACGTACAGTCCTCTTCGGATGGAAGTCATTCCTTGACCATGTTGACCACGCCATGTCGAGAGCACCAGGCCAATGGACGACGGCGAGGCCTAAGATGGGAATGATCTATAGTCGTGGAACAAGGGGCACTAGAGTTCCTGGTGGAGGAGAGTACGAGGGACTAGTTCGGCTGCCTTCATCCGAGAATAACAGAAGGTGTGGGTGAGTACATGTATGAACTGGCCACCGCTGGGAGTAGGGTGGGGCGGCGAGGCCTGCGCGGTAGCACAGCTGGCCATGGGAGGCAGATGCAGGCGCTCCACCTGGCGATGGTTTTGGCGGCTGGAGCAAGAGCAACAAGATCAATGATTGAAGAAGCATGTGATATGTCCAAAACGTATCTATAATTTCTGCTTGCTCCATGCCTCTTTGGTGTGATATTGGTATGATATTTATGCACGTCCATACACTAACCAATTAACTCAGTGCACCCCAGTGCCAGTTTCTGTTTTCTGCTGTTTTTGTATTTCAGGTTTTCCCATTACGTAAATTGCTAGAAAAATTCCGGGAAAAATATATAAAAAATCAGCGTTCCGGAAGCTTCCATGCGGCCAAAGTAGGGCCAGAGGGGGGCCACCAGGGCTCCACGCGACCAGAGGGGGCGCCCCCCTCCTGGCCGCGCCGCCAGGGCGCCTGGGCCCCCCTTGCCTCTTCTGACGCCCCCCTTTGGCATATATTTACACCGCGTCCCGAAACCCTCGAGGACGGAACCCTTTTTCGCGATCTCATCTCTGTTCCGCCGCCGCCGCGCTTCCAAGATCGGGAGCACCAGGAGAACTCTTCCCGGCACCCTGCCGGAGGGGAGGATCACCACCGGGAGCTTCTCCACCACCATGGACGCCTCCCGGATGAGTTGTTAGTAGTCTCCCTTGGACCATGGGTCCATGACCAATAGCTATGTGATGTTCTCCTCCCCTCTTTGTTCTTCACCGATTAGACCTCGTGAGCTGCCCTACATGATCGAGGCACATATGTAATCCTTATGCTGTTGCTATGATGAGTTTGCTGGGATCCGATGGATTATGAGATTATGTTCAGATTGTGTGTGAGTAATAAATTTGATTCACCTCTTTTATATTTATGTTCTTGAGTAATTCTTGCATGTTCTCCATTGCTGTTTATTGCTTTGGCCAAGTAGTAGGTAGTAACTCCAAGAGGGAACGTTATGCTTGATTGTGGGTTCATGCCCCTCGATGACTAGCTTGAGTGACAGAAACATGAGTCTAGGGGATGTGTTGTTGCCCCAAGGGGGAAAACAACGGTGCTTGTACTTGCGGGTGCAAGGATTGTTTACTTTACGCAAAGTTCTTTTAATGCAGTTGTGTGTTGCTTTGAGTTTACACTATGGGTGGGACTCGCAACTTAATACCAGTGAGATGTTATGGATAGATATCTCAAGGTGGATGATTAGTAGTAGATGCAGATGGATTTCGGTCTACTTGCCTTGGCGTACCGCCCATGCTTTTGAGCCTCTACCTTTTTTGCAGCATAGTTAGCATTGGTTTGCGCACATAATCCTGTCAATTGCCCAGCTGTAATTCGTTTACCTCGCTTAGCTGTTTTATCGTCTTTTGGGAGAGAGACATCACTAGTGAACATCATGGGACCCCGGTCCATATTACCATCACTGATCACACCCGTTATTTATTTCCTGTTCTTACTTACTAGTTGCAGTCATACCTATCACTATTATCTCTTGCGTTTGATCCTTTGTAAATGACAAGGCCGGAGGGATTGACAACCTCTCTGTACTCGTTGGGAGCAAAGGTATTTGTATCTGTGTGCAGGTCCTGTCAATCGCTAAGTTGCGCCGCTAGCAGTTGACACCTTTTGTTGACCCTCGGAGTCTCAGGGGATTCGATCCTTGGTATCTTTGCCAAGGGAAAACTACCGCTACACTTCATCTCAAACCTTCCACTTGGGGTAACCAACGAGGGGCGAGAAGCCATCAACATGATCATTGTTGGATGTCAATCCAACGACTACAAATGTCATAATAATTTGTTGACTTTCTGTTTTAGACCATTAAATCATTTTGTTCCCTAAATGGACAACACCTCGCGCAGGCTTCGTCTAGTGGGCAAACAAAATCAGCTTCGAAAGCTGTGGCGGAATTCAACCCGTTTATTTAGATTTTATAACCCATTTCATTTTGTTTGCAAATACATCTATTTCCGGGGCTTTGACTCAAAAAATAATCTATTTCCTGAGCAGGGTAAAAATAATAATAGCCGATTTTTGACAAATCGAAATATTAAGGTATAATACAATAAAGAAATACAAATAAAATTATAAAATATATTATTTACAACGCATTTGATTATTTAATCGAATAAACCTATTTACTGAGCTGGGTGAAAAATAATATTGCATACATGCAGCACATTTATCATTTCTGATAATTTACAAGCCATTTGATTTTAGTAGAAATGGACCCATTTTCTGGGATGGGTGAAAAAACAATGATGGTCTGGACTGAGCATTTTGTATAAACAATAATATTGAGATATGAATATTATTAAACAATTAAGTTGGGATTGGTAATCTTATTATACAAAAATAAATTGGGTTGTGCATTTTATTAAAAGAAACATAGGCTATGTTGCGCTTATTTTAAGATATTGTGTACTACTGTCGGCCCAGTTGCATTGCTGATGTTCAACAAAAATGGCATTTGTAGTACAATACAACTTCACATGCCTACTCAGCCCACATTCAACGGCGCGTGAAAAGGCCCAAACGAGGCTTCTGCACAACTTTTTGAAGTCACTGAGCTCAATTAATAACTTAAGAAAACATTAGAGTATAGTGGAACCTACTTAAAGTTGTCACGAGCGAAGAAATAATTCAACGGGTCCCACTTGTGTGTGTGTGTGTGAGAGAGAGAGAGAGAGAGATACCCATTAGTCGATGCTCGTAAATACATCATTCAGCCATATGCATTGTTGATGCTCAGTAAAACTTATATAGTTGACATAATCATATGGAACATCATAGCACACTGAACTTGCATACAAAAATTTCACACAGGCATCACAATTAGGGTGGAAGCAGTGGATCGCTACGAGTAGGGCTATGTTGAAACTAACGAACTTGTACATAATGGTTCATCGTCTTTATCAATGACGGCGAAATATCTTGAATGATGTGCAAAGAAAACAGACAGACAACACAATAAGTTCTGCTAGCACATTAAGTTGACGTACACCCCTTTCTAAAAAAGTTCAGGTACAAAAATAGAACAGGTCACAATCAAATGTACTGGCACATCAGTGCTTCACACCGATAGCTCAGATTTAACTAGTATTTGATAACATTCAATTGTTACCTCAAATTAGAGCACATCAAGGCAGCCAGCCCTGCCTCTTCTTCCAAAGAAGTAGTGGCCTCCGCCGTGCGATGGAGTAGGCCCTGTGCCATCCATTGTTCTGAGCAACACAGGGAAAGTCTGACGTTGACTCCTGTAATGGGCGTCGTCGACGGACCCTGGCACCAGCGGTGGTGGCAGGACTTCAATTGATGGATTGACCACTTCTTCAACATGCACGAACACTCGATACAGGTACATTCCTAGCATGGTCCGTGGCGGCCTTGGTGGCAATGAATAGTACCACCCCGGTACGTGCACCGGTATCTCAACACCAATCACCTTCGGTATGGTGGACGGCTTCTTCATACATGCCATAACCATCAGAGCCCAGCTGTTTGGAGGAACAAATATACTTACGAGCTCACCTCCAAGGTCGTTGATAAGCTCATTCATGGACTCATTGTTCCAATCACGTCGAGGCATGCAATGGAAGGTAAGCTTCGTTAAAAACTTGAGCTCAGAGAGCACCGAGCCCCATCATGGGTGCCATCGATCAAAGCTCATCAGCGCACCATCGCAGAACAAACGCCAGGGAATATTCGAACACACGACTGCAGTCGAAAGTTGTCCAGAACCTGACGAAGAAATCAGCTGGTGGCGGACAGACTTCAAAGAGCAAGTCACTTACTTGGATGCCGTGTACAATGCCAAGAGCTTTGACAAGGTCATCCGTCGAGACGGGACACCGGTCGCCCTTGATGGCTACCACTTTGTTGGCAAACTGGTCGTCAAGCGCCGCCATGCCACTGTTGAGTGATAGCACGCAGTGGCCGAAGTCAGGACGGACCTCAGGATCTCCGGCTCGAAGATTTGTGCTAACTAGCGACATGATAGTGTGCTTGAGTGTAGGGAGTATTGGAGGGGGATTTGGGGGAACTAGAGTAGGAGTCAAGATTCCAGAGGTGGGTGAGGGGCGCGAGATCGGGGATGAAAAGGTAGCATGAATTTCGAACATGCCCCAATATGCTCTCGGTGCGCAAGTGCACGAAAATACCAGTGATGCCCACATATCGGCCTAAGAGTCCTTATTATTTCTTTTTTTAAGCCTCCGTGCATTGCGTTACTAGTCAGCCCATATTCAGTGACACCTCAGTGGCACAAACAAGTGTACATCATCAAAAAGACACTAAGCTCAAATTATATAAATTGAAAAAAGGAGATATAATCTCTGGAGAATGGTGATGCCCTCATTTAGCTCACCAGTAGTTTGAGACAATAAACAGTTGGAAACAACAATATATACAACATTCAAACACTGACTAGTGACTACTACTGACATAAACAGCAAGACATGATAGTTCATAAGAAGTCTTGCTACACCACCAAAATGCACCCATCTGAAGTGCTTAGACTCTCGTGATCCAGACAAGAATGGCATTCTAAATTGAGGAAACTATTACATAGTAAGAGTGACATAGACGAGGATGACCAAATGACAAGGAGTATGCATAACAAAAGAGAGAACTACACATCCAGAACAAGAAGCAAAGACAACAAGTCATTCGAAGAGGAATGATCCAACATCATCATAATTTGCAGCCCCGCTTCAGCCACCGGTGATTTGGAGACACCAGAACTCCACCCTTTGGATGCTACAGCCCAATTACCTATCAACCTGAAGGCTTGAACCACCTCACTACCTGTCGGACTTGAGACATCCAAGGATCAAAGTTAATCCAGATGCCTTTGTTATTCTCACCTTCTTTTGGCTGCAGGCTGTATCGTTGACAATCAAGGGAGTATGCTCCCGAAGCCCTAGGGCTCGCCGTGTAGACACAGTTTTCACTAGCAAACGGAGCCTCTCTGCCATCAAGGTCCTTGCCAATGGTGATCTCCTAGTTAACTGAATAACTGAGTCCGAGAAACACAGAGTGTGAACCAAGGCTGTTTACCCGCCTCCAACTCAAAAATCCTGAAGGCCCCAACAAGATGGTATCCTGCTCATAGACGTAACAACCATTGTCCTGATACTCACGTATTTCAGTGTGCTTGTACACAGTGGTTTTTTATTTGCAATATAACTCTCCGGCTTATGTGTGCGAATGATCATCAGTCTTTTGCCATCATCTTATCGAGCAAGGAACTAGTTGTGCTTCCCTATTTTTAGCAAAGGTGGTGTGATTACAAGGGCAGTAATTGTAGCGACACTTCATCATATCAAAAAGGATATGCATTGTTAATGTAAGATCAGCATTGTTCAGAGTATGAGTAGGATAATGCAAGAAACATCATTTATATGTTCCTGTTGGAACTGAGAGGAAAATACAGGGAAATGTATACTGGGTTCAAAAATATAGAAGTGCCATGCATGGTTATACTCATGTTATCTCACAATCGACTCTTCATGGGAAACTACCATGTCATGCATGTTATATAATCATGTTTTGTCCTCACAAAAAATTCTTCAAGGAAACTAACAGACCATGCATTGTTATATACTCATGTTCTCTGGGTAAAATTCTTGTGAGGAGATTATTCTAGACATTGATTGATGAAGGGCGAATATAGGTATGTACACATGGTAAGCATTACAGAGTTTCACTACTTCGAAATATATAGTTGTCCATATGCACATTTACTTCCCTAATGTATGGTTAGATGAAACCAACAGTTTGATGCATGTTTCTACATCATGAAAATGAGGAAACTAACATGGCTATTGATACAAACTCATATTTAGTAGTATGTAGATTACAATAAAGGAAAGAGAATATCCATATCTTCCTAACCGTTTGATTATTTAATGGTACAAATTGATTGTAATGACATAGTCACGATCGCATGAATTAAATCATTCCAAATATAGCTGATTTATGGCATCTCTAATACATTGCCATAATTCTACTCAAATTCTGCTCAAACTGGGATATGCCAATCATCACAAAAAGTTCAACTGTGTCATGGCGTTATCATTAAAATCAGAGGAAAACAACTTACACGCACCGTCCCAGCAATACGTGGTGCCATCTGCTTTGTGGATCACGTAGATGATGCCATTGTGTTCAATAGCATCACAGAAGTGTGTATCAGCTTTGACGATCCACTGCGAGGTGAGTCGTCTGCAACTAAAGAAGGCATCGGTGGAAAGATAGGCGAGTCCGCGGTCGAACAAGGCAATTAGCTTGAAGTCTACGTAATCTGCATATCGTGTGGGCACTTGGCAGATTACAATCTTCTTCCAAACAAGGTCCGTCCAAGTGGCGTGGTAATCTAGATGACTTGGACCGCTACGTTAAACCCTACATACTCCAACGAAGGAAGGATAATCTCATGGGAGGTCTGGAAGTTCACGAGCACCAACCTTTTCCTGTCTTCTCTAACGCCAGCCATCCAGTGGGAGTTCATGCCGACCTAGTACATACCTGCCAAGAAGTTTTGGGCGATGGTGATCGAATCAAAGTCGAGGGAAATGATGTACGGCGACCCACTACATACCTACAAAGAATTTTCGGCTAATGGAGGTCGGATTGAAGTCGAGGGGCATCATGTACGCCTCCGTATCATGGTGAGCAAATCTCGCTAGACCAGATAGCAGCAATCAGGGTTTCTTGAAAATTTGAGGCATAGCTTTGAAGATGGTCGCGTGCATGTCCCTCGAGCATGCAGCCAGCTGCACGACGCTCAACATATCCATACACGAACAACAGAGGTCGAGGAGATTATTGGGGAGATTGCTCCAATTGCGGATCATATGGATGTTGCGCGGTTCACGTTCGTCCATGGTGGTGTTTCGAAGGTGGGGTTTTGGGGGCTTGATTTACGGGGGAGAAGGCTCTCGGTGCTAGAGCGGCTAGCAAGGGAATAGTGGTATTGGGGGAGGTGAGCGAGGCGACAGTACGCACGGGCACAGTGAGATGATGAAGAGTGACCTCAGGATCCCCGGCGAGACGGAGATGGAGATGGAGTGGTGCTAGGCGAGAGGGAGACGAGGCGAGGCATGCTATACAGCGGCAGTGACAGTGACTGTACAGTGCACAAGATGAGGCTGACTTTGGTAACCTGAACACACCGCCTAGACTAGTGTTACCTCAGGCGCAGGGTCTTGTTACTTCACTGTGAGGAGTGGATGAATAATATTTTGACCATCAAGTGTACCACAGTTGTACTACTACTAACATACGGAGTACTACCATATGCCTCTGGGTTCACTTCATCCTCCACGTAACATGCATATTGCAAGCACAAGCAAAATCTCGTGCATGCGGAAGCGTGGAGAAAGGCTTTTCTTTTTTCTTTTTTTAGGATAACTGCACATTCCTTAACCAGAAAAGGTTATGTCTTCCAGGCACGCGCCAATATCAATCTGAACCAGCTACGACACATTTTTTGTGTGCAAAGATATGGATATGTTTGTATATTTGTTCGTCCACCCAAGTTGGTTTGCGTATGTCCCACCTGTCGGGAGGGGTGCATAAATAAAAAGGAATCATAAAATGTTTTGCCACGGTGATTCTAAAGAGTGACCTAAAAAAACCAGTGCCACATGTAGCGATCGAAGGATGGGCACGTACACGGACACAGACCACTCCTCAGTACGCTACCCGCGTAGCCTTTTCGTTTTGTAGGTTGGTCTACCTAGCCGTCTAATCAACTGCATGCATGCCACTTCTCCCATTTACTTCTCCATCGGGAACCGATTTTCCTCTACTTCTTCACCTCTCTTGCTACCTCTTGAGCTTGCGGTTATTTTCCATTGAAGGGTAAAGGGTGATGCGGCAAAGGAGAGTAAGTATTTCCCTCAGTTTGAGAACCAAGGTATCAATCCAGTAGGAGACAACGCGCAAATCGGAAAATACATTCACAAACAATCGAACAACTTGCACCCAATGCAATAAAGGGGTTGTCAATCCCTTCACGGTTATATGCAAAAGGGATATCTGATAGAGATAAATAAACTGTAAAGTAAATATTTTTGGTATTTTTGGTATATATATTGAAAATTAAAAGATTGCAAAATAGTAGATCATGATGGAAAATAGACCTAGGGGCCATAGGTTTCACTAGAGGCTTCTCTCAAGATAGCAAATATCATGGTGGGTAAACAAATTACTACCAAGCAATTGATAGAAGAGTGCATAATTATAACAATGTCTAAGGCAATGATCATGAATATAGGCATCACATCCGTGTCAAGTAGACCGACTCCTGCCTGCATCTACTACTATTACTCCACACATCGACCGAAATGATTATGCATCTAGAGTACTAAGTTCATAAAGAATAGAGTAACACATTAAGTAAGATGACATGATGTAGTGGAATTAACTCAAGCAATATGATGAAAACCCAATCTTGTTATCCTCGATGGAAACAATACAATACGTGTCATGTCCCTTTCTCTCACTGGGATTGAGCACTATAAGATTGAACCCAAAGCAAAGCACTTCTCCCATTGCAAGAAAACCCAATCTAGTTGGCCAAACCAAACTGATAGTTTGAAGAGAATTACTAAGATATCAAGCATGCATATTAGAATTCAGAGAAGACACAAATAATATTCGTAGATAAGCTGATCATAAACCCACAATTCATCGGATCTTGGCAAACACACCGCAAAAGAAGATTAACTCAGATAGATCTCCAAGAACATCGCGGAGAACATGGTATTGAGCATCAAATAGAGAGAAGAGGTCATCTAGCTACTAGCTATGGACCCGTAGGTCTGTGGTGAACTACTCACACCTCATCGGAAGGGCAATGGTGTTGATGTAGATGCCCTCCATTGTCGAATCCCCCTTTGGTAGAGTATCGGAAAAGGCCTCCAGATGGGATCTCGTGGATACAGAAGGTTACGGTGGTGGAAAAGTGGTTTCAATGCCTCCTCTAGGGTTTCTTGAATATAGGTGAATATATAGGAGGAAGAAATAGGTCGGTGGAGTAGCAGGGGCCCACAAGGGTGGGGGCATGCCCTACCCCCTGGGCGTGCCCTCCGTCCTTGTGGCCGCCTCATGGCTCCCCTGGTGTGCACTCCAAGTCCTCTGGATGTCTTCTAGTCCAAGAAAAATCCTCGTAAAGTTTCGTTCCGTTTGGACTCCTTTTGATATTCCTTTTCTGCGATACTCAAAAACAAGGAAAAAACAGAAACTGGCACTGGTCTCTAGGTTAATAGGTTAGTCCCAAAAATAATATAAAATAGCATATTAATGCATATAAAACATCCAAAATAGATAATATAATAGCATGGAACAATAAAAAAATTATAGATACGTTGGAGACGTATCAAGAATCCCCAAGTTTAATTCCTGCTCGTCCTCGAGTAGGTAAATGATAAAAACAGAATTTTTGATGTGGAATGCTACCCAACATATTTTATCAATGTAATTTTTCTGTGTTGTGGCATGTATGTTCAGATCCATAAGACTCAAAATAAAAGTTCATCAATATAAAAACAGTAATATTTCGAGCATACCAAAAGTAATCTACGAAGCTTCAAAAATAACATGGCTAAAGAACGTTATCCCTACAAATGATATAGTCCGTATGCTCCCTTCTCTTAACACAATATACCCCTCATGCCCATCCTGATGTCAGCCAAGCAATTGCTTGCATACTCTAGTTTTTCAAGACTTTTTTCAACTCTTCACGCAATATATGAGCGCGCGCCATGGACATAGCACTATGGGTGGAATAGAAGGTGGTGATAGGCAAAAGGTGGGAGAAAGTGTCACATCAAGTAGGCAAATCAATGGACTATGGAGATGTCCATCAATCGATATCAATGTGAGTGAGTAGGGATTGCCATGTAACGGATGCATTAGAGCTATAAGTGTATGAAAGCTCAAAATAAAACTAGTGGGCGTGCATCAACTTGCTTGCTCATGAAGACCTAGGGCATTTGAGGAAGCCCATCGTTGGAATATACAAGCCAAGTTCTGTTATGAAAAAATCCAACTAGTATATGAAAGTGATAACATAGCAGACTCTCTATCATGAAGAACATCGTGCTATTCTGAAGCACAAGTGTGGAAAAATATAGTAACATTGTCCCTTCTCTTTTTCTATCATGTTTTTCTCTTTTTTGGGCTCTTTGGCCTCTCTTTTTTTGGTGGGCTTCTTTGGCCTCATTTATTTATTTGGGCTTCATTGGCCTCTTTTATTTATAAACTCACATGGGACAATGTTCTAATAATGATGATCATCACACTTTTATTTACTTATAATTTGATATTACAACTCGATACTAGAACAGATTATGACTCTATATGAATGCCTACGGCGGTGTACCGGGATGGGCAATGATCTAGAGTGACATGTATAGAAAATATGAACGGTGGCTTTGCCACAAATTCTATGCCAACTACATGATCATGCAAAGCAATATGACAATGATGATGCATGTCATAATAAACAGGACGGTGGAGTTACATTGCAATATATCTCGGAATGGCTATGGGTATGCTATAATAGGTAGGTATGGTGGCTGTTTTGAGGAAGGGTGTAAGGTGGTTTGATGCACCAGCGAGAATTGCACGATACTAGAGTGGCTAGCAAGGTGGAAGGGTGAGAGTGCTTATAATCCATGGACTCAACATTACTCATAAAGAACTCACATACTTATTGCGAAAAATCTACTTAGCCCTCAAAGCAAAATACTACAACGCATGCCCCTAGGGGGGAGGTTGGTAGGAGTTAACCATCGCACGCCCCCGACCTTCACGCAAATATGAAACAACCAAGATACAGTGCGCACTAATTTGGTTACATAGGCCATACGTGCATGCTATGGGAAACACAAACATTAACACAATTATTTCTTTAACCTCAGAAACTACCACTAGCATGAATCTAATATTACCACCTCGACATCTCAATACAATTATAAGGAGTCTAACTTTTCATAGTATTCAATGCTCTATATATGAAAGTTTTTATTATATCTCCTTTGGATGCCTATCATATTAGGAATAATTCATAACCAAAAAAATTACCATGCTGTTTAGAGACTCTCAAAATACTATAAGTGAAACAAGAGAGTTCAACAATTTCTATAAAATAAAACCACAACCGTGCTCTAAAAAGATATAAGTGAAGCACTAGAGCAAAATTGCCTAACTCAAAAGATATAAGTGAAGAACATATAGTATTGTAATAAATCATGATTGAAGCGTGTCCCTGTCAAAAGGTGTGTACAGCAAGGAAGACTGTCGCAAACTAAAAAGTAAAGACTCATATCATACAAGACGCTCCAAGCAAAACACATATCATGTGGTGAATAAAAATATAGCCTCAAGTAAAGTTACCAATAGACGAAGACAAAAGAGGGGATGCCTTCCCGGGGAATCCCCAAGATTAGGCTTTTGGTTGTCCTCGAATTTTACCTTGGGGTGCCTTGGGCATCCCCAAGCTTAGCTTCTTTCCACTCCTTATTCCATAGTCCATCAAATCCTTACCCAAAAACTTGAAAACTTCACAACACAAAACTCAACAGAATTCTCGTGAGCACCGTTAGTTAAACACAGAAAATAACCACTCAAGGTACTGTTGTAATCTTATTCTAATTTTATATTGGTGTAATATCTACTATATTACAACTTTTCCATGGTTCATACCCCCGATACTACCCATAGATTCATCAAAATAAGCAAACAACACATAGAAAACAGAATCTGTCAAAAACAGAACAGTCTATAGCAATCTGAAAACTTTGCATACTTTTGTAACTCTAAAAATTCTGAAATATTAGGACGGCGTGGGGAATTTATATATCAATTTTTTGTAAAAAATTCAAAAGGTTTTCATGTTCCACCGAATTATTGAATTTTCTGCACTGGGCCCAAAAGTTTCAGTTTTTCAGGAAAATCAAACCAACGATCACCGTAAGCCATCCCAAAGGTTTTACTTGGCTCAAACACTAATTAAAACACCAAAACAGAATTACTACATAAGTAATAATGTGTGAACTCATGAAAACAAAAAGTAAAAAAATTGGGTTGTCTCCCAGCAAGCTCTTTCTTCATAGCCATTAAGATAGGCTTGAGAATTCAATGATGCTCACATGAAAGACAAGACTTGAAGCACAAAAATAGCATCATATAGCATGTGAAAATCACATCTAAGTCTAACATACTTCCTATAGGCATTTAATAGGAAAGCAAATTAGCAAGACAAGCAAGATCTAGCATATGCAAGGAAGAAGAAAGAAACAATATCAATCTCAACATAACGAGAGGTACTTTAGTAACATGAAAATTTCTACAACCATATTTTCCACTCTCATAATAATTACATGTGGGGTCATAATCAAATTCAACAATATAGCTATCACATAAAATATTTTCTACATGATCCACATGCATGCAAAGTAGACATTCTTCCAAAATACAGGGCCGGTCCTGACATTTTGGGGGCCCGGGGCGAAACTAGATTCCAATCCCAAGGGCCTTCACATAAATACAATAAAAATACAAGAAAATATGTTGAATGTCAGCCAAAGCAAATATAGCTTTTCTCTTATAAATCTCTTTCTTTACTAATATATCCTATTATAATTAAACTATTTGGTTCACAATCTAGAAGCGGGTTCATCGACAAGACTAGCAGATGATTTAAGAGCCTATGATCACTTGCTTTGATTATGTATAAATAAAGTCTCCCGTCTTATTCCTCCATTTCAACTGTCAGCATATCGCCGTACTACAAATTTTGATAACCCCAATAATACCTATGGATAAACAGTATCTATCCCCCCCTCCTCAAAAAACAATATCTAATAAATCAATTATCACGGGCTAGTTGCGATAGTGAAGAGGCAATGTTGTTAATCATTTATAAAGTTTGATCAATCATCTTGGTAAAATCACATAGGGGATAGACGGGGATAGACTACCTGTATAAGTAGATATATCAGAAACATACCTTCTCATCTTTGTAACTTGTACAATATTTGCGGGTCTCCATAACTTGTATATGATCTCGGAGATTTAGTGTGGTCGCATGGGAGGTAGCGGCGTCGTTATCTCCGGCGGTCATGCACTGCTCCGACTCAAACCTGTCCTAGGCGGCAGTGGCATGCACCAGATGAATATCAATCGCCATGCAAGGGGTGTCCTGTTCCCTCAGCGTATGGTTGTACACTAGTAGTAGTAATCTCATGGATTAAGGAAACAAATCAGGAGATTTTTATTCATAACTACCCCTAAGTAATCGCATACAATAACTCCTACGTGTTTCCAAATCGCGCCTTTGCGGGTAAGGAAGGAAAGTAAAGATAAATAGTATCCCTATTTTACGGATCGTAGATTAATGAAGGAAATGGTGGTCTAAGGAAGGACACCGCAGATTATGGAAGGAAATCCTAGAAAAAGGAAATATAAAATTAAGAACAATACGTAGTAGCTCAGCATTTTGGGGCCCCTCTCGCGCCGGGGGCCCGGGGCGGCCGCCCCGTTCACCCCCCCCCTCAGGGCCGGGCCTGCCAAAATAGTGGGATTATCATTAACTAACGTCATGACCCCTCGAACCCCACTTTTATCAAAAAAAGTCATAAGATTGATCATTCTCCAAATATGTGGGATCTAAAGTTGACACTCTTCCAAACCTGTGACGCCCCAAGACCGACGCCCCAGAAGACTTCCAACTATTTCATTGTCACTGTATGTTTTATTTGCTTTCTCTATTTTACTTTCGCTTCTTGCATTTCATCATGGCATCATGTGCACTGCATTCGCATGTTTTCATAAAACTCGTAGTCGTTCATAGTTGCCGCTTATCTCTTTGTCTCTGTTTACCTTTTGTCAGGCCCTTTTGTCTTCGCCGACCTCTCTCAGTCCCCCTCACGTGTGTCCGAAAACTTCCCGAACCCAAACAGCTCTGTCACTACCGATGGATTCGGATCATCCCCAAACATCCCTAAAACATCTCCGTTTTCTAATTTGGACTCCCTGACCTATTTTTCTCGACCATTCGAATATGATCGGAGGGACGATATAGTCCCACCTTTAACCACCTACTATATATACCGGATCAAGCCCTAGACCAATCCCTAAAACCTAGGGTGCTTTTCCCACCAGTCCCATGGTCGCCGCCACTCCAAATCACCCTCGGGATCCATGCATCCCCAACCAGTGCTCGCCACCTACAACCAACCCCTTCTCCTTGGTTTCCTCATCCCTTTGATCCATCCTCGCGCCCGCCTCCAGATCGAGCAAGATGCTCAATCCCGAGCTCCTCAAGCCCCGTCGCTGCCATGTTCTTCTACCGCAGTTCGGCCTTGAGCTCGCTCGCCGCCCATGGAGCTCCGCCACCGGACGGATCTGGTGCCCCAAGGATAATCAGTCCATCCCCAGTCGTCCTGGCCTCCTTCCGTTCCTCTCTGCCACACCGCCCGTCATCTTCAAGTCAAGCCCTGCCGTGCCACGCCTCTGCTTCATCCGAGCCCAGACGAGACGGCCACGGCCCGCTCCTTCCCGGGTCGCCGTTCTCCTTGTGTCGTGCCAAGACCGCTTCCCCGTCGTCCTCGTTTGTCCAGTGAGCCGGCCGAGCACCTCCTCCTCCTCCCGTGCGCCTCGTCCGCCCCGCCGCAGGCCGACCGAACCAGTGGGATCTGCCTCGAGCCCTCGACGCCGTTCAAGCTCCGCCACCGGCCACCTCTACGAGCGGAGCCGGCTGACCAGCAGGTTTGTGCCTCGCACCCTTCTTCTCTCCTTCTATCTCTTTTCCTCGCTCACTGTATTTTCTCTGGATTTCCCCCTGCCATGGCCCTGCAGTTCCTACCGCCTCGTAGCTCCCTCATGCCTCTGGATCTGAGACCCCCTCGCCTGGATCTGCCCTGGCCCGACGGATTGCGCCTCCGGCCGCGTCCTCCCCCCGCCTCGCCACGCCTTGCTCGCGCCAAGCCTCCGCGTCATCGGAGCCTTGTGCAGCCGCGCTGGTGCCAGCCTTCGACCCCCACAGCGTGTTTGGCATCATTTGGGAAGGGGAATGGAAGTTTAGAGCAGGGAGTTGTATTGAGATTAGACATGGGATGAGTCGTTTTATTCCCAATCATCTGTTTGGTGCATGATAGGAGTTATGTGCGAGGATTTGAGGAGAAGTTGTATTCCCTTGTTTGGTTCGTGGGAATTGACGAGGGAATAGACAAGGGAAGTTAATGTAAGTTATGATGAACGGTTAAAATTGACTCACTAAAACAATTCCCTACCAACTCCCACCCCCTCCCCTGTTAATAAAACGGTGAGAGTTGGAGCCTCAAGTCCCATGACTATTCCCTTATGAATTCCCAATCCCTCTAACCAAACAATAGATTTGAAGTCTCGTACCCCTTTAATTCCCATTCCCTAGCTGCAAATACCCTCTACCAAACACGCTGTCCAATGCTTGATCCCCTGCTTCAGGAACGGGACGAAGCGCCCCTGCCTCGCGTTGACCAGCCCCGCCACGTGGACTGCGCCGCCGCGTGGACCTCCTCCCTCGCCCGCCAGATCTGGCCTGCCCGGCCTCCTCCACACCAGCTTGAGCTCGGCCCATGGTGAGTAGCACCTGCAGCCCAGCTTGCTGCAGTTTTGACCTGTGATGTGTTTTTACTGCCAGGATAAAATTTCCAATTTCTAGAGTTTCGTCAGATTTACAAAAAAAACCTCAAACTTCATGCATATAACAACTCAACCACCATGCATCAGATGAGAATGATTTAAACATGTAAAATGCTTAGAATTTTATGTATAATAATAATAACCAACTTTTATACCTGTTTAAAATGTTTAAATTGTTGTTTGCATTAATTTTCTTAGTTGACATGCTAAAATGGTTTATTTCATAACGAAATAACCGTAGCTCCAAATTTAATAAACTTTATATGTAAATGGGGTAGAAAAATGAGTAGATTAACTTGGTGCATTTACTTTTGCTGTTTGACAACTCTGAAATGGTTTTGGCAAAACAGCACCAATTTTGAAATATGCGCATGGGGAATTTCTGGAATTGTTGCTTGTTGTTTCCGGCCTCATTTAAAATGCCTAAATGTATAGTTTACTTATGCTTCACCTCTTGACATGTTAACCAACATTTAATCTTGTCTTGTAAATAAATGAGAGTGAACTAAATAATTGAATGTGGTGTTTCGTCAATATGCAACGAGTAGTATTTTTTGTGCACTTTGCCATGCCATGCCTATTGAAACCGAACATGCATCATCCTTGGTTGTGCATCATGCCATGTTTATGCTTGTGTATTTACCATGTTGTTTGCTTCTTTCCGGTTTGTTTCTCTCGTTAGCTTCGGTTTCGTTCGAGAGTTGTGAGGATTCGTTCGACTACGACCGTTTTTCTTCTTCCTGGACTCGTTCTTCTTCCTTGCGGGATCTCATGCAAGATGATCATTCCTTGATATCACCTCTATCTTTGCTTTGCTAGTTGTCTCGCTCAATAGCTATGTTGCACTACTCATTCTTGTTTTGTCAGCCTCCCATGTTGTCATGAAACCCTCTAACCACCTTCCCAACAAACCGTTGATTGGCTAAGTTAAGCTTTTGCTCAGCCCCTCTTATAACGTTGTTAGTTGCAGGTGAAGATGGAAGATATTCCATCTTGGAACATGGATTCTTTGGGATAACACAATATATATCTTATTTAAATTAATGCACAAATATATGCTTGGCAAAGGGTGGAAGCCTTGGTCTCTTGCTTGGTGTTTGGTTCCATTCACGCCGCCTTAGCATCTGATAAATCGGTGTTATGCTCCTTGATATTGCGTTCCTAACACGGTTGGGGTTTATGGGCCCCCTTGATAATTCGCTCTTCTTAAAGCTTTTCCAACAAGGCCCAACCTTGGTTTTACCATTTGCTTAACAACTAAAAACTTGCATAGGGAGTAATGAACCCGAGTTCTTAATCAACCCTCGGGCCAGTGCTCCTCATGGGTGGTACAAACTGGGCAGCCTGCGGAGCCATCTCGAGGCAACTTGAGGCTTGGTTTTACTCGTAGTTTGTCCCATCCGATCGTGGCCTGAGACGGGATACGCGCGGCTCTTATCAGGATGACGGCACGTTGGGAGGTCTTGCAGGATTAGTTTTATCTTTGTCGAAATATCTTGTGCATGTGATTCCGGGAACACTCGGGTCTTCCCAATTTGGAGTTGTTACTCCGCTGATCGTGAGAGTTTGTGATGGGCTAATTTGGGACACCCCTGCAGAGTTATGATCTTTCAAAAGCCGTGCCCGTGGTTATGTGGCAGATTGGAATTTGTTAATATCCAGTTGTAGATAAATTGACACCATAACTCAAATAATAATACACTACCTGTGTGAGTAACCGTGATGGTCTCTTTTCTAAGGGGTTCCGAAAGTGAACACGGTGGGGTTATGTATGAACGTAAGTAGATAGGATCACTTTTTGATCACTACTAGTTGCGATAATTGGCACATATTCTCATCTCGCTCCGACTTCGTAAGCTAGCCTCATAAAATGCTTAGTGCTTGCTGCAACCACTTTGTAACCTCTCCACACCTAAAAGCTTTAGTAGTTTTGATACCCAGAACAAGATTGCTGAGTCCTCGTGACTCACGGTTTACTACACAAACAGGTGCATGTACCTTAGAGTTTGACGGATGAGATGTGCAATAGCTTCAATGGGAGTTCCATGAAGAGCGTGCGCATATGTATGTGACGTACCCCGACGATTAGTAGTGGTTCCTACTAGGGCCGATCGGGATTAGCCTGTGTGGTAATTTTTTCTTCGTTTGATTTCGTCCGTAGTTGGACTCTGTGTTCTCTGGATGAATGTATGTTTATTGTATTAATTGTGTGACATGGTGAGTGTAAGCCAACTATTAAACTTTCTTTCATCCTGTTCATTACATGGGTTGTGTAAAGATACCATGCTTGAGACCATTCCAGAATGCGGTTATGACTCTAAGTCGTGCCTCGACACGTACGAGCTATAGCTGCATCCTGGGCGTTACAAGTTGTTAATCACAGCCTTCCTCGACCTAGGAGCCCTTGCTTGATCGAACCGCTGACGTTGTTGAGTCTAGAAAAATGTTTTGAGTCCTATATATATCGGAGAGTAGGAATTCTATTTATTCCTTATCCCCTTCGTCGCTCTAGTGAGGGCTCCTGACGTTGTTTTGACATCGCTCTCCTCAATTTTCACCCCAAAAATTTCGGATCACGCAGGTATTGTTGGGTTCGTTCCGACATCTTTATGATGAGAACATTGTTCTTCGTGCCTCCTGTCATTTAGGGGTTGTGGCAGTGTCCCGGGGAGTTGAGCTCCGAGGTGCTGTCAACACAATTGTATCATTGCAGTTTCGGAATACCAGAGGTGGCCGACATCAAAAACTCTTCTTTGCGTGTCTGGTGGTGAGATAACCCCGATGTCACCCAGTACTGGGGGGATAGTTCGGGAGTATTGACACAGCTAGTATAGCGGATGCTTTTCGAAGGTCTGAGGTACACGATTTCTGAAGGTTCCTGGTTATGTGTTGACAGATGGATACAGCTAGATGTAGGACTTGTTAGTTGTGTGAGATATGGTGCTTCCCATGTATCCCCAACACTAGATTCCATAACCAGAAAGTTTCGGGAATTTGTAGGTGGGAATTCAAGTAGCTCTAGGTAATCTTCCACGAATATATGATATGAGGTTGGGGTTCAACATCTAGTGATTCACTTGTCATGGTCGATTTTACACTGGTTACCTTGCATCTTAATGAATCCTTAGCCATGCTGATTCGGGGATGCAATGTCATTTGTAAAGTCGTGCCCGGGGGGCCTCATCATGAAAACTTTGGACATAATCTCTATCATATGTTTTTTCCGGCTTATTCTACAAGCCAAATCCTTTGATTTGTTTTGAGATGCGGTATTCTTGTTGCTTGGACATCAAGTGTTGATTCCATACCTTTCCTAAGCGTTGTTCTCATATTTCTATGGGAGTGCTAATCCTTCTTGATCATCGAGATTATTATGTTAAATTCTTTTCAACCGGCGGGCTTCTCTTCAAGTTAACCCGATCCTTTCAATATGTGCACGCAGTTCTTGGTTTTCCTCAATGGTGTATGTTTCATTCATCCCAAGTTGTCTTTGTTTTCCCCCACCCTCCCACCTTTTTTCTTTATGGAGCCTGAATTCTTAATAAGTGTCCATTATTGTAGCACCCCGGCTCAGAGAAACCGGAACACCCCGTATTCTAGCCCAGAGATCGAGGAGAAATCTTAGGAATACGGCACTGCTTGACATAGAACAAATCAACTCTTATTACAAGAATGATAATACAAGGGTCTGATGTTACAAATGATCACATCAGCATGGCTACACTACGCCTACGATAATACACTTGCTCTATGCTGGCAGCAGAACAACTCGTAGCAGCGGAATACTTCTAGCAGCGGAACATCGACGAAGGTGGTGAACTCCACTTCGCAGGGACTCTGGCTAGGACACGATCTAGCTCGCTGATGGGCCTCGAACCCCTCGTTGGTTACCCCAAGTGGAAGGTGTAAGATGTAGTAAGTAGAAGTGTTTTCCCTTAGCAAAGATGCCAAGGATCGAATCCCCAGAGACTCCTAGGTTCAACAGGTAGGTGTCAACTGCTAACGGCGCAATTAGCAATCAACGTGGACCTGCACACAGATACAAATAACTTTGCTCCCAACGAGTATAGAGAGGTTGTCAATCTCTCCGGCCTTGTAGTTCACAAAGGGTTAAAAGCAATATGATAGTAGTGATAGATAGTGTTTTGCAATAGTAAATAAAATAGCGGAAAAGTAAATAGTGTATGTGATCAATGATGGTAATATGGACCGGAGTCTCATGATGTTCACTAGTGATGTCTCTCTCCCAAAAGACGATAAAACAGCTATGTGAGGTTACAAATTACAGCTGGGCAATTGACAGGACCACGAACGCAAACCAATGCTGATTACATTGCAAGAAAGGTTGAGGTTCAAAGCATGGGCGGTACGCCAAAGTAAGTAGACGGAAATCCATCTTCATCTACTACTAATCATCCACCTTGAGATATCTATCCAGAACATCTCGCTGGTATTAAGTTGCGAGTCCCACCCATAGTGTAAACTCAATGCAACAGACAACTGCATTAAAAGAACTTTGCGTAAAGTAAACAATCCTTGCACCCGCGGCCACAAGCACCGTTGATTTCCCCCTTGTGGCAACAGCACATCCCCTAGACTCATGTTTCTGTCACTCAAGCTAGTCATCGAGGGGCATGAACCCACAATCGAGCATAACGTTCCCTCTTGGAGTCACTACCTATTACTCGGCCAAAGCAATAAATAACAACGGAGAACATGCAAGAATTACTTATGAACTAAAATATAAAAGAGGTGAATCAAATATATTACTCAAGATCAATCTGAACATAATCTCATAATCCATCGGATCCCAGCAAACTCAACATAGCAACAGCATAAGGATTACATAGGTGCCTCGATCATGTAGGGCAGCTCACGAGGACTAATTAGTGAAGCACAAGAACGGGAGGAGAACATCACATAGCTACTGGTCATGGACTCATGGTCCAAGGGAGACTACTCACGAGTCATCCGGGAGGCGTCCATGGTGGTGGAGAAGCTCCCGGTGGTGATCCTCCCCTCCGGCAGGGTGCCGGGAAGAGTTCTCCTGGTGCTCCCGATCTTGGAAGCGGCGGCGGCGGCGGAACAGAGATGGGATCGCGAAAAGAAGTCCTGTTTCGAGGGTTACGGGGAACCCTTTAAATATATGCCAACGTAGGGCACCGGGGGAGCCTCGGGGGGCCCAGGCGCCCCCCTAGCGCGACCTAGGGGGGGCCCACAGGGCGCTTGGAGCCCCTGTGGCCCCCCAGGCTGCCCTTCGGACGCAGTGTTGTTTCCGGTTCGCTGATTTTTTATATAATTTTTCTGGATTTTTCTGGGCAGTTCTCGAAACGTGAAAACCTGAAATACAAAAACAGCCGAAAACAGAAACTGGCACTGGGGTGCACTGGATTAGTAAGTTAGTCCAAATATGATCAAAAGTGTATGGAAGTGTATGAATATCATAGCAATATCACCCAAAAGTGGCATGGAGCAAGCAGAAATTATAGATACGTTTTGGACGTATCAACATCCCCAAGCTTAATTCCTGCTCGTCCTCGAGTAGGTAAATGATAACAAGAATAATTTCTGTGGTGACATGCTATTAACCATATAGGACTTTCTCATAGTCATATGACAAAAGCTTACTGAGACAATGATTCTAAAGTAACTAAGTTGTCTCAAGAGAAAATCACAAATGACTGAAACTTTTACAATATGAAACTGAAACATCAAAAAGATTTGTAATGAACATGATGTGCAAATATGATCAAGTGATATCTAGCTTGCCCCCTTTAGTGATGCAAAACATAAATGCAAGGGCACCTTCAAGGTTTAAGTGATGACTAGATACAATCATTTCAGAATAAACGATATCACAATCATGCAACAGACAATGCTACTTTGGAACAATGCACATTACACTCAGAATGACAATCATGCTCTCAGTAGTTGGTGCTTGAAGTACTAGAGCTTTTTATTTTGAAACATGGAAGCAATTGTGTCAACGGTAGTAGTACTTCATATGTGTCATGCATAAAACATCCTATAAGTTGCAAGCCTCATGCATCGAATACTAATAGTGCTCGCACCTTGTCCTAATTAGCTCGGATCCCCATGGGTTATCATTGCATTGCATATGTTTTAACCAAGTGTCACAAAGGGGTACCTCTATGCCACCTGTACAAAGGTCCAAGGAGATAGATCGCATTTGATTTCTCGTTTTTGATAAATCTCAACTTGAGGACATTCATACCGGGACAACATAGAAAATAGATGATGGACTCCTCTTTAATGCATAAGCATATTCTCATGAGAGATCGAGGATTAAGGTCCAAGCTAAAACTTCCACCATGATGCATGGCTTTGGTTTGCGGCCCAATGTTCTTCTCTAACAATATGCATATTAATTCAACCCACGGTAAATCACCCTTACTTCAGACAAGACGAACATGCATAGCAACTCACATGATATTCAACAAAAGTGTGACAGTTGATGGCGTCCCCAGAAACATGGTTACCGCTCAGCAAGCAACTCATAAGAAATAAGATACATAGGCAACATATTCTTTACCACAATAGTTTTTAGGCTACTTTCCCATGAGCTATGTATTGCATGGTTAATTTGCTTAGTGCAGGTGTAGGTTAGCAAAAGACTGGGAGCGACCAACTAAGAGAGCAATGACGGTCATAATCATGCAGAGCGACAAAGCAATATTGAATCAGGCATGGTAGTTATATCGCTACTCAGAAACAAAATATCATCAAGGCTTGACAGACTTTCTTTACAGTCTTGAATATGCGTGAGCATACGCCAAGTCAATCAAAATAAATTCTAGAAGGAAGATATTACTAAACCATACCACATCATAGGCAAACAAACCAAGTTGGTACTCCAATGACACATTGGGAACCCCCCAGCTATTTGAGATTAACCATAAGAAAACCTGAACTACTAAGCACCATCATGAAAGTAGCATCTTTTTCATAGACACATTAACCCATGCAACGGAAGCAAACTCTCTTAATAAGGTGAGCATGGTAATTAAAGAGAGTTCAAGCAACCAACTAAATAAAAGCTCTTGAAAAGATAAGCATGAATACTAAGAGCAAAGCACGGTAGTAGCTATTAAAAGACAAAGAACACACACAACATAGATAGATATGAAAATTCTATGTAATGTTCTAGGTAGAGGTGCTCCCACATAAAGGAATGCTGGGTTCCGACTCGTTATGAAAACTAAAAAGAAAACTAAAAGCAAGACGCTCCAAGCATAGCACATAACACATGAAGTGATAAAAATATAGCGGAACGAAAGACGAACTGATAATGTTGATGGAGAAGGGGATGCACAGGGGGCATCCCCAAGCTTAGACGCTTGAGTCTCCTTGAATATTTCTTGGGGGTGCACGGGGGCATCCCCAAGCTTGAGCGCTTGATATTCCTGAATCTTTTTATCATCTTCCCTCGCACACTTGAAAACTCCCTTCATACATAACTCATCATAATATGATTAGCGAGGTTAGTACCCTTAGTAAAATAATTATACCTTGCTGGAAATAAGGATATTCTTGAAGTTCTACTGTTTCTCAAGATTGCCAAGAGGTTTTTGCAAAGAAAAAAACAAGTTCTTAATTTGCAAAGTGAAGGTAAGGCAAAACAGGACAGAATCTGTGAAAAACAGAACATTAGGCAGTAATTGATCTGTTCGGGATACTTCTGCAACTCAAATCAAAAAACTCAGAACTGAAGAACGAAAGACAATTATATAGAGAACGCTGTCGAAACAATTCAGACCAAAAATATGAACTGGTGATTTTATACGAATTTTTCTATCCAAGGACAGAATCTGTTTCCTGGACAGCACCTCACAACTTTTGAACTTTCTAGCAATCAGAGGCTATACTTGGCACAAATATGAAAAGCAAAGATACAATGATGATGCTACAGCAGTAAACAACATCAAGACACAACAAAAACAAAAATTTTATTCATGTGGGCTGCCTCCCAAAAGCGCTTTCTTTTATGCCTTTAAGCTAGGCATAAGACTTTAATGATGCTCTTGTAGGAATAAGAATTGAAGAACAAAAGAGAGCATCAAGAAGCAAATACTAAACACATTTAAGCCTAACATGCTTCCTATGCATAGAAATATTGCAATAGAATAATTCATTGAAGCACAAAGCAATAAGCATAGGAAGACAAAACAAGTGCAGCTTCAAAACCTTCAACATAAAGAGAGGGAACTTGATATTATTGAAATATCTATAAGCATATGTTCCCTTCTCATAATAATTTTCAGTGGGATCACGAATAAACTCAACAATATAAGCATCACATAAATCATTGTTACCATGATCCACATGCAAAAAGGTACTCTTACTCTCCACATAAGCATCATGAAGAGGATAAAACTTAGTATAAAAGAGAGACATAAGCTCCTGCCAGTCCAGCAAGTGTGAGTTATCGAGAAGCCCATACCAATCTGAAGCTTTATCTATAAGTGATACGACAAACAATTTCCTCATGACAAACTCCCTCGATACACCTGCAAGCTTAAATAATGAACATAGTTGTGACAAATATAGCAAGTGTTCACCGGCATGTCTGTCTCCTGCGTAACGATTAGCCAAAACATTATTGATAATACCAGCTGGTATTTTATAAGGCACAATTTCAGTAGGGGGAGGATCAACCACCACAGCTGTGGGGCGTCTTCCCGCAAGCAGCGATCCAATAATAGGGTTGTCCATAAGGACAACTAGTGAAAAGACATAAAGAAAACTGAAAGGTAAACTAACAAGACTAAAAAGCAAAGGTAAAAGATAGCATGCAACTCCCCTATCCTGAAGAGTGGAGTCCCCGGCAACGGCGCCAGAAAATACTCCTTGATGGGCCTCGAACCCCTCGTTGGTTACCCCAAGTGGAAGGTGTAAGATGCAGTAAGTAGAAGTGTTTTCCCTTAGCAAAGATGCCAAGGATCGAATCCCCAGAGACTCCTAGGTTCAACAGGTAGGTGTCAACTGCTAACGGCGCAATTAGCAATCAACGTGGACCTGCACACAGATACAAATAACTTTGCTCCCAATGAGTACAGAGAGGTTGTCAATCTCTCCGGCCTTGTAGTTCACAAAGGGTTAAAAGCAATATGATAGTAGTGATAGATAGTGTTTTGCAATAGTAAATAAAATAGCGGAAAAGTAAATAGTGTATGTGATCAATGATGGTAATATGGACCGGAGTCTCATGATGTTCACTAGTGATGTCTCTCTCCCAAAAGACGATAAATCGCTATGTGAGGTAACAAATTACAGCTGGGCAATTGACAGGACCACGAACGCAAACCAATGCTGATTACATTGCAAGAAAGGTTGAGGTTCAAAGCATGGGCGGTACGCCAAAGTAAGTAGACCGAAATCCATCTTCATCTACTACTAATCATCCACCTTGAGATATCTATCCAGAACATCTCGCTGGTATTAAGTTGCGAGTCCCACCCATAGTGTAAACTCAATGCAACAGATAACTGCATTAAAAGAACTTTGCGTAAAGTAAACAATCCTTGCACCCGCGGGCACAAGCACCGTTGTTTTCCCCCTTGTGGCAACAGCACATCCCCTAGACTCATGTTTCTGTCACTCAAGCTAGTCATCGAGGGGCATGAACCCACAATCGAGCATAACGTTCCCTCTTGGAGTCACTACCTATTACTCGGCCAAAGCAATAAATAACAACGGAGAACATGCAAGAATTACTTATGAACTAAAATATAAAAGAGGTGAATCAAATATATTACTCAAGATCAATCTGAACATAATCTCATAATCCATCGGATCCCAGCAAACTCAACATAGCAACAGCATAAGGATTACATAGGTGCCTCGATCATGTAGGGTAGCTCACGAGGACTAATTAGTGAAGCACAAGAACGGGAGGAGAACATCACATAGCTACTGGTCATGGACTCATGGTCCAAGGGAGACTACTCACGAGTCATCCGGGAGGCATCCATGCTGGTGGAGAAGCTCCCGGTGGTGATCCTCCCCTCCGGCAGGGTGCCGGGAAGAGTTCTCCTGGTGCTCCCGATCTTGGAAGCGGCGGCGGCGATGGAACAGAGATGGGATCGTGAAAAGAAGTCATGTTTCGAGGGTTACGGGGAACCCTTTAAATATATGCCAAAGTAGGGCATCGGGGGAGCCTCGGGGGGCCCAGGCGCCCCCCTCCCCCGGCGCGGCCCAGGGGGGGGGGCGCCCACAGGGCGCCTGGAGCCCCTGTGGCCCCCCAGGCTGCCCTTCGAACGCAGTGTTGTTTCCTGTTTGCTGATTTTTTATATAATTTTTCTGGATTTTTCTGGGCAGTTCTCGAAACGTGAAAACCTGAAATACAAAAACAGCCGAAAACAGAAACTGGCACTGGGGTGCACTGGATTAGTAAGTTAGTCCAAATATGATCAAAAGTGTATGGAAGTGTATGAATATCATAGCAATATCACCCAAAAGTGGCATGGAGCTAGTAGAAATTATAGATACGTTTTGGACGTATCACTCGCACGCACGACAACCTCGACAAGCAAGCAAGCAATCATGGCATCACCTGCAATCTGGCATGACACGCCAGGTCAGTACATTGAATGTACTTGCAAGCTCACAACAACCAAAAGCATCAAGGCAAAACAACAACATAGCATTAACAGGTTAATTAATTAACAACTACCATGATGAAGCAACTACTAAGCATGGTATGAAACTGATACAATACTGATAAATCACCATCTCAGATCTCCATAACCATATCTCTCTTGGCTAACCGACCAAGTAATATACCATCTCGATCACCTCGTGATCAAAACCGAATGGTGATCATTCCGGCGATCACAACCATGACCAACACTTGGTCTCAAAGTGTGATCTTTCCGACGATCACTACCATGACCAACACTTGGTGTCCAACATCTTCATCAACATCCTGCCAATCTGTACTGCTCAAAATATCAACCTATAAATCACCTATAAGTCATTCCGACATGTGAGTGTTGATCGAACGGTGGGACCTAGTACGAACCCAGGCCCATGACCGAGGACGCGGCTATCGATAGATTAAACAAACACACTCTGCAAAGGTAACGCACTTTACCCACACCATGGAACCCATGGCCTCGCACTCCCATTCAGGTGGACCAACGGTGTTTCGAAAAAACCGATCTACTGCCATGACACTCTCCCGGCCACTCCGACTCACTCCCCACTGTGCTAGTCCTGGGTGGCCCCGTGTCTAGCAAAGACACCAACGGTCACCGTCGTGGCCAAAACAATCAACCATCCCAAACGGGGACAAAAGCGCTTATCATCCAACTACGGGCACACAAGGTTATGTCTGCTTACCGGGCCAGGGTACCGCACGTCCATAACCTTCCCTCGTTGAAGGCACCAGCAAGAGGCATGACAATAGCATCGCATTAGAGCCTTCCCATAAAGGCAAATGTGGTTGCACTGGAGCAAGCCCAGTTCGGTGGCACCTGACCAACTTAATGACGGAATTTATCCTCCAAAAATATAACTATGATACTGATACTCCGATATCAACTATCATACTATAATCCAAGTCATAGTAATATCTAACAAATAATCCAAAGCATACTACCGACATAACAAAATACTCCAAGGATAGCATAAAATCTCTATCATGAAGAATCCAAGAATGATAATACTACTACTCAAATATCAAGAACTAACTATCCAGCTATGATCCTCATGCAAGCATCATCTCCATCATCATACTCCAAAACATAATATCAACTAGCATCATGATGAAACTAACACTAGCCACTAATAATCCAAAGGCAACATGATATCCAAAGTAATACTCCAAAATAATACCAGATACCATCATCATATAAGCCATTAGGAATCCAAAGGCAACATGATATACAAAGTAATACTCCAAAATAATACAAGATAGCATCATCATATTAGCCACTAAGAATCCAAAGGCAACATGACATCCAAAGCAAATACTACCAAACTATCACCAGATACCATCATCATAATAGCCACTAAGAATCCAAAGGCAACATGACTGTTGGGGAACGTAGTATTTTAAAATTTTCCTACGATCACGCAAGATCTATCTACCAGATGCATAGCAACGAGAGGGAAGAGTGTGTCTACGTACCCTCGTAGACCGGAAGAGGAAGCGTCAAGTGACGCGGTTGATGTAGTCGAACTTCTTCGCGATTCAACCGATCAAGCACCGAACGTACGGCACCTCTGTGTTCAGCACACGTTCAGCTTGATGACGTCCCATGAGCTCTTGATCCAGTTGAGCTTCACGGGAGAGTTTCGTCAGCACGACGGCGTGGTGACGGATATGATGTATCTACCGGCGCAGGGCTTCGCCTAAGGACTGCAACGGTATGACCGAGGTGTGTTTCTGTGGAGGGGGGCACCGCACACGGGTGGAACAATTCAACTTGTGTGTCCTTGGGTGCCCCCCTGCCCCCGTATATAAAGGAGCAAGGGAGAAGGGCTGGCCGGCCTCCTATGGTGCGGCTAGGGCAATCCTACTAGGAATAGGATTGCAATCCTATTCCTAGTAGGAGTCCACCAAGAAGGAAGAGAGGGAAAGGAAAAGAGGGAGAGGTGGTGCCCCCCAATCCTAGTCCAACTAGGATCCCCTGGTGGGGCGCCGGCCAGCCTCTATGGGCTGCCTCTCTCCTTTCCTTCAAGGCCCACCATGGACCATCCCCCCTCGTGGGGGGTTCCGGTAACCCCCTCCGGCAATCCAGTTAAATCCGAAACTTTTCCGGAACACTTCCGGTGTCCGAATATAGTCGTCCAATATATCAATCTTTATGTCTCGCACATTCCGAGACTCCTCGTCATGTCCGTGATCTCATCCGGGACTCCGAACTACCTTCGGTACATCAAAACTCATAAACTCATAATACCGATCGTCATCAAACGTTAAGCGCGCGGACCCTACGGGTTCGAGAACTATGTAGACATGACCGAGACTCATCTCCGGTAAATAACCAATAGCGGAACCTGGATGCTCATATTGGTTCCTACATATTCTACGAAGATCTTTATCGGTCAAACCGCATAACAACATACATTGTTCCTTTTGTCATCGGTATGTTACTTGCCCGAGATTCGATCGTCGGTATCTCCATACCTAGTTCAATCTCGTTACCGGCAAGTCTCTTTACTCGTTCCGTAACACATCATCTCGTGACTAACTCATTAGTCTTTTGCTTGCAAGGCTTATTGTGATGTGTGTTACCGAGAGGGCCCAGAGATACCTCTCCGACACTCGGAGTGACAAATCCTAATCTTGATCAATGCCAACACCACGAATACTTTCGGAGACACCTGTAGAGCATCTTTATGATCACCCAGTTACGTTGTGACGTTTGATAGCACACAAGGTGTTCCTACGGTATTCGGGAGTTGCATAATCTCATAGTCATAGGAACATGTATAAGTCATGAAGAAAGCAATAGCAGTAAAACTAAACGATCATAGTGCTATGCTAACGGATGGGTCTTGTCCATCACATCATTCTCCTAATGATGTGATCCCGTTGATCAAATGACAACTCATGTCTATGGCTAGGAAACATAACCATCTTTGATCAATGAGCTAGTCTAGTAGAGGCATACTAGGGACTTACTGTTTTGTCTATGTATCCACACATGTACTAAGTTTCCGGTTAATACAATTCTAGCATGAATAAAAGACATTTATCATGATATAAGGAAATACAAATAACAACGTTATTATTGCCTCTAGGGCATATTTCCTTCACGTGCTTGGTCGACGCTACATATATACTACACATACGTATATGGAGGACTAGAGTCACGCTAGCTAGCTAGCTAGCTGCTAGCTATACTAAGCAAACGAAGGAACAGAAGATCTCGTATATATAATCAACATATATATATATATATATGCATACAGAGAGATGTAATATCGACCACCTCTCCTTCTCCGAGAGATTGGTCGAACAACAAGTTCTCGTATATCGTCTATCCCGACACTACCGGGCACATATATACAATAATTATCTCTTACAAAAATAATCTCCTAACACATGGATGCATGGTCCACATAGTATTCTCCGTCTTCAGCGATCACGTGTTCAAGGAAGAATGCCGCCAATTCCTCTTGAATTGCTCGCAGACGATCTGGTGTTAGGAGTTCATCCCGCATCCGAAACATCTAATTTGAAGTAGGGGGTCAATACATGAAATGATGCTATAAATTTGTGAATATTATTGATTGCTTACGCACTTCAAATTGTTCATCAGTGTAGCCCCGCTCACAGGTCGTGTGGCGGATGGACTCGCAAATGTAGTATCCACAATAATCATTCCCGGGTTCCTGCCACAACCACTTTACAAGAAATAGAGCTCAATCAAACTGATAAGCAAGAATGCCAAATTGGTATTGATGAAACTAGCGCTTGAATCAAGATATAGGAGATGCGCGTGCGGAACATGCTACTATATAGTACTTACTTTCGGGTATCTTCAATTGTAGCTTCTTCGGCAGTCCCGGAGCTTTTTTGATGAATTTTTTCCAAGCCCTGCCAGACAAAGGAAACAATTGTTGGGGAACGTAGTATTTTAAAATTTTCCTACGATCACGCAAGATCTATCTACCAGATGCATAGCAACGAGAAGGGAGAGTGTGTCTACGTACCCTCGTAGACCGGGAGCGGAAGCGTCAAGTGACGCGGTTGATGTTGTCGAACTTCTTCGCGATTCAACCGATCAAGCACCGAACGTACGGCACCTCCGCGTTCAGCACACGTTCAGCTTGATGACGTCCCACGAGCTCTTGATCCAGTTGAGCTTCACGGGGGAGTTTCGTCAGCACGACGGCGTGGTGACGGATATGATGTGAACACCGGCGCAGGGCTTCTCCTAAGCTTCGCGACGGTACGACCGAGGTGTGATTCTGTGGAGGGGGGCACCGCACACGGCTAAAACAATTCAACTTGTGTGTCTTTGGGTGCCCCCCTGCCCCCGTATATCAAGGAGCAAGGGAGGAGGGGCCGGCCACCTCCTATGGTGCGGCTAGGGAGGGGACTCCTACTAGGAATAGGATTGCAATCCTATTCCTAGTAGGATTCACCGAAAGGAAGAAGGGGGAAAGGAATAGGAGAGGTGGCGCCCCCCCAATCCTAGTCCAACTAGGATTCCTAGGTGGGGGCGCCGGCCAGCCCTATGGGCTGCCTCTCTCTCACCCTTTAGGCCCACTATGGACCATCCCCTCTCGTAGGGGGTTCCGGTAACCCCCTCCGGCATTCCCGATAAATCCGAAACTTTTCCGGTATACTTCCGGTGTCCGAATATAGCCGTCCAATATATCAATCTTTATGTCTCGGACATTCCGAGACTCCTCGTCATGTCCGTGATCTCATCCGGGACTCCGAATTACCTTCGGTACATCAATACTCAAAAACTCATAATACCGATCGTCATCAAACGTTAAGCGTGCGGACCCTACGGGTTCGAGAACTATGTAGACATGACCGAGACTCATCTCTGGTCAATAACCAATAGCGGAACCTGGATGTTCATATTGGCTCCTACATATTCTACGAAGATCTTTTATCGGTCAGAACCGCATAACAACATACGTTGTTCCTTTTGTCAAACGGTATGTTACTTGCCCGAGATTCGATCGTCGGTATCTCTATACCTAGTTTAATCTCGTTACCGGCAAGTCTCTTTACTCGTTCCGTAACACATCATCTCGTGACTAACTCATTAGTCTTTTGCTTGCAAGGCTTATTGTGATGTGTGTTACCGAGAGGGCCCAGAGATACCTCTCCGACACTCGGAGTGACAAATCCTAATCTTGATCTATGCCAACACCACGAATACTTTCGGAGACACCTGTAGAGCATCTTTATGATCACCCAGTTACGTTGTGACGTTTGATAGCACACAAGGCGTTCCTACGGTATTCGGGAGTTGCATAATCTCATAGTCATAGGAACATGTATAAGTCATGAAGAAAGCAATAGCAGTAAAACTAAACGATCATAGTGCTATGCTAACGGATGGGTCTTGTCCATCACATCATTCTCCTAATGATGTGATCCCGTTGATCAAATGACAACTCATGTCTATGGTTAGGAAACATAACCATCTTTGATCAATGAGCTAGTCTAGTAGAGGCATACTAGGGACACTCTGTTTTGTCTATGTATTCACACATGTACTAAGTTTCCGGTTAATACAATTCTAGCATGAATAATAAACATTTATGATGATATAAGGAAATATAAATAACAACTTTATTATTGCCTCTAGGGCATATTTCCTTCAGTCTCCCACTTGCACTAGAGTCAATAATCTAGCTCACATCGCCATGTGATTTAATACAGATAGTTCACATTGTTATGTGAATAACACCCATAGTTCACATCACCATGTGACCAACACCCAAAGGGTTTACTAGAGTCAATAATCTAGTTCACATCGCTATGTGATTAATACCCAAGAGTAATAAGGTGTGATCATGTTTTGCTTGTGAGAGAAGTTTAGTCAACGGGTCTGTCACATTCAGATCCGTATGTATTTCGCAAATTTCTATGTCTACAATGCTCTGCATGGAGCTACTCTAGCTAATTGCTCCCACTTTCAATACGCATCCAGATTGATACTTAGAGTCATCTAGATTTAGTATCAAATCTTGCATCGACGTAACTCTTTACGACGAACTCTTTATCACCTCCATAATCGAGAAATATTTCCTTAGTCATCCAATTACTAAGGATAATTTTGACCGCTGTACAGTGATCTACTCCTGGATCACTATTGTACCTCCCTGTCAAACTCATGGCAAGGTACACAACGTGTTTTGTACACAGCATGGCATACTTTATAGAACCTATGGCTGAGGCATAGGGAATGACTTTCATTCTCTCTATATTTTTCTGCCGTGGTCTGGCTTTGAGTCTTACTCAACTTCACACCTTACAAGTCAGGCAAGAACTCCTTCTTTGACTGATCCATTTTGAACTGCTTCAAAATCTTATCAAGGTATGTACTCATCGAAAGTCTTATCAAGCGTCTTGATCTATCTCTATAGATCTTGATGCCCAATATGTAAGCAGCTTCACCAAGGTCTTTCTTTGAAAAAACTCCTTTCAAACACTCATTTATGCTTTCCAGAAAATTCTACATCATTTCCGATCGACAATATGTCACTCACATATACTTATCAGAAAGGTTGTAGTGCTCCCACTCACTTCTTGTAAATACAGGCTTCACCGCAAGTCTGTATAAATCTATATGCTTTGATCAACTTATCAAAGCGTATATTCCAACTCCGAGATGCTTGCACCAGTCCATAGATGGATCGCTGGAGCTTGCACATTTTGTTAGCACCTTTAGGATTGACAAAACCTTCTGGTTGCATCATATACAAGTCTTCTTTAATAAATCTATTAAAGAATGCAGTTTTGTTATCCATTTGCCAGATTTCATAAAATGCGGCAATTACTAACATGACTCGGACAGACTTTAAGCATCGCTACGGGTGAGAAAATCTCATCGTAGTCAACACCTTGAACTTGTCGAAAACCTTTCGCAACAAGTCGAGCTTTGTAAACAGTAACATTACCGTCAGCGTCAGTCTTCCTCTTAAAGATCCATTTATTTTCGATGGCCTGCCGATCATCGGGCAAGTCAACCAAAGTCCACACTTTGTTCTCATACATGGACCCCATCTCAGATTTCATGGCCTCAAGCCATTTTGCGGAATCTGGGCTCATCATCGCTTCCTCATAGTTCGCAGGTTCATCATGGTCTAGTAACATGATTTCCAGAACTGGGTTGCCGTACCACTCTGGTGCGGAACGTACTCTGGTTGATCTACGACGTTCAGCAGAAACTTGATCCGAAGTTTCATGATCATCATCATTAACTTCCTCACTGATTGGTGTAGGAATCACTGGAACAATTTTCTGTGATGTACTACTTTCCAATCCGGGAGAAGGTACAATTACCTCATCAAGTTCTACTTTCCTCCCACTCACTTCTTTCAAGAGAAACTCCTTCTCTATAAAGGATCCACTCTTAGCAACAAAGACATTGCCTTCGGATCTGTGATAGAAGGTGTACCCAACTGTTTCTTTTGGGTATCCTATGAAGATTTACTTCTCCGATTTGGGTTCGATCTTATCATGTTGAAACTTTTTCACATAAGCATCGCAGTCCCAAACTTAAAGAAATGACAGCTTAGGTTTCTCGTCAAACCACAGTTCATACGGTGTCATCTCCACGGATTTAGATGGTGCCCTATTTAACGTGAATGTAGCAGTCTCTAATGCATAACCCCAAAAGCGATAGTGGTAGATCGGTAAGAGACATCATCGATCGCACCATATCTAATGAAGTACGGTTATGACGTTCGGACACACCATTATGCTGTGGTGTTCCAGGTGGCGTGAGTAGTGAAACTATTTCACATTGTTTTTAATGAAGGCCAAACTCGCTAACTCAAATATTTTACCTCTACGATCATATCGTAGAAACTCTTATTTTCTTGTTACGATGATTCTCCACTTCACTCTGAAATTCTTTGAACTTTTCAAATGTTCCAGACTTGTGCTTCATTAAGTAGATATACCCATATCTGCTCAAATCATCAGTGAAGGTCAGAAAATAACGATACCCGCCGCGAGCTTCAACACTCATTGGTCCGCATACATCAGTATGTATGATTTCCAACAACTCTGTTGCTCGCTCCACAGTTCTGGAGAACGGAGTTTTAGTCATCTTGCCCATGAGGCATGGTTCGCAAGTACCAAGTGATTCATAATCAAGTGATTCCAAAAGTCCATTACTATGGAGTTTCTTCATGCGCTTTACACCAATATGACCTAAACGGCAGTGCCACAAATAAGTTGCACTATCATTATTAACCTTGCATCTTTTGGCTTCAATATTATGAATATGTGTATCACACGATCGAGATCCAACAAACCATTTTTATTGGGTGTATGACCATAGAAGGTTTTATTCATGTAAACAGAACAACAATTATTCTCTAACTTACATGAATAACCATATTGCAATAAACATGATCAAATCATATTCATGTTCAACACAAACACCAAATAACACTTATTTAGGTTCAACACTAATCCCGAAAGTATAGGGAGTGTTCGATGATGATCATATCAATCTTGGAACTACTTCCAATACACATCATCACTTCATCCTTTAACTAGTTTCTGTTCATTATGCAACTCCCATTTCGAATTACTACTCTTTAGCAACTAAACCAGTATCAAATACCGAGGGGTTGCTATGAACACTAGTAAAGTACACATCAATAATCTGTATATCAAATATACCTTTGATCACTTTGCCATCCTTCTTATCCGCCAAGTATCTAGGGCAGTTCCACTTCCAGTGACCATTTCCTTTGAAGTAGAAGTACTTAGTTTCAGGCTTGAGTTTAGCTTTGGGTTTCTTCATGGGAGTGACATCTTGCTTGTCGTTCTTCTTGAAGTTCCCCTTCTATCCCTTTGCCCTTTACTTGAAACAAGTGGTCTCATCAACACTTGATGCTCTTTCTTGATATCTACCTTTGCTGATTTCAGCATCGCGAAGAGCTCGGGAATTACTTTCGTCATCCCTTGCATATTATAGTTCATCACGAAGTTCTACTAACTTGGTGATAGTGACTAGAGAACTTTGTCAATTACTATCTTATCCGGAAGATTAACTCCCACTTGATTCAAGCAATTGCAGTACCCAGACAATCTGAGCACATGCTCACTGGTTGAGCTATTATCCTCCATCTTGTAGGCAAAGTACTGTCAGAAGTCTCATACCTCTTGACACGGGCATGAGTATGAAATACTAATTTCAACTCTTGGAACATCTTATATGCTCTGTGGCGTTCAAAATGTTTTTGAAGTCCCGGTTCTAAGCCGTAAAGCATGGTGCACTTAAACTATCAACTAGTCATCATACCGAGCTTTTGTCAAAACGTTCATAACGTCTGCATCTGCTCCTGCAATAGGTCTGTCACCTAGCGGTGCATCAAGGACATAATTCTTCTGTGCAGCAATGAGGATAATCCTCAGATCACGGAACAATTCCGCATCATTGCTACTAACATCTTTCAACTTAGTTTTCTCTAGGAACATATAAAAAAAATGGGGAGCAACATCGCGAGCTATTGATCTACAACATAGATATGCTAATACTACCAGGACTAAGTTCATGATAAATTAAAGTTCAATTAATCATATTACTTAAGAACTCCCACTTAGATAGACATCCCTCCGGTCATCTAAATGATCACGTGATCCAAATCAACTAAACCATGTGCGATCATCACGTGAGATGGAGTAGTATCAATGGTGAACATCTTATGTTGATCATATCTACTATATGATTCACGCTCGACCTTTCGGTCTCCAGTGTTCCGAGGCCATATCTGCATATGCTAGGCTCGTCAAGTTTAACCCGAGTATTCTGCGTGTGCAAAACTGGCTTACACCCGTTGTATTTGAACGTAGAGCTTATCACACCCGATCATCACGTGGTGTCTCGGCACGACGAACTTTCGCAACGGTGCATACTCAGGGAGAACACTTATACCTTGAAATTTAGTAAGGGATCATCTTATAATGCTACCGTCGTTCTAAGCAAAATAAGAAGCATAATAAGATAAACATCATATGCAATCAAAATATGTGACATGATATGGCCATCATCATCTTGTGCTTTGGATCTCCATCTCCAAAGCACCTTCATGATCACCTTCGTCACCGGCGCGACACCTTGATCTCCATCGTAGCATCGTTGTCGTCTCGCCAACTATTTCTTCTACGACTATCGCTACCGCTTAGTGATAAAGTAAAGCAATTACATGGCGATTGCATTTCATACAATAAAGCGACAACCATATGGCTCCTGCCAGTTGCCGATAACATTACAAAACATGATCATCTCATACAAAACCGTATAACTCATCATGTCTTGACCATATCACATCACAACATGCCCTGCAAAAACAAGTTAGATGTCCTCTACTTTGTTGTTGCAAGTTTTACGTGGCTGCTACGGGCTTAGCAAGAACCGTTCTTACCTACGCATACAAAACCACAACGATGTTTCGTCAAGTATGTGCTGTTTTAACCTTCACAAGGACCGGGCGTAGCCACACTTGATTCAGCTAAAGTGAGAGAGACAAACACCCGCCAGTCACCTTTAAGCAACGAGTGCTCGTAACGGTGAAAATAGTCTCGCGTAAGCGTACGCGTAATGTCGGTCCGGGCCGCTTCATCTCACAATACCGCCGAAGCAAAGTATGACATGCTGGTAAGCAGTATGACTAGTATCGCCCACAACTCATTGTGTTCTACTCGTGCATATCATCTACGCATAGACCTGGCTCTGATGCCATTGTTGGGGGACGTAGTATTTTAAAATTTTCCTACGATCATGCAAGATCTATCTACCAGATGCATAGCAACGAGAGGGAAGAGTGTGTCTACGTACCCTCGTAGACCGGAAGCGGAAGCGTCAAGTGACGCGGTTGATGTAGTCGAACTTCTTCGCGATTCAACCAATCAAGCACCGAACGTACGGCACCTCCGCGTTCAGCACACGTTCAGCTTGATGACGTCCCATGAGCTCTTGATCCAGTTGAGCTTCACGGGAGAGTTTCGTCAGCACGACGGCGTGGTGACGGATATGATGTATCTACCGGCGCAGGGCTTCGCCTAAGCACTGCAACGGTATGACCGAGGTGTGTTTCTGTGGAGGGGGGCACCGCACATGGCTGGAACAATTCAACTTGTGTGTATTTGGGTGCCCCCCTGCCCCCGTATATAAAGGAGCAAGGGAGGAGGGCTGGCCGGCCTCCTATGGTGCGGCTAGGGCAATCCTATTCCTAGTAGGAGTCCACCAAGAAGGAAGAGAGGGAAAGGAAAAGAGGGACAGGTGGCGCCCCCCAATCCTAGTCCAACTAGGATCCCCTGGTGGGGCGCCGGCCAGCCTCTATGGGCTGCCTCTCTTCTTTCCTTCAAGGCCCACCATGGACCATCCCCCCTCGTGGGGGGTTCCGGTAACCCCCTCCGGCAATCCAGTTAAATCCGAAACTTTTCCGGAACACTTCCGGTGTCCGAATATAGTCGTCCAATATATCAATCTTTATGTCTCGCACATTCCGAGACTCCTCGTCATGTCCGTGATCTCATCCGGGACTCCGAACTACCTTCGGTACATCAAAACTCATAAACTCATAATACCGATTGTCATCAAACGTTAAGCGTGCGGACCCATACGGGTTCGAGAACTATGTAGACATGACCGAGACTCATCTCCGGTCAATAACCAATAGCGGAACCTGGATGCTCATATTGGTTCCTACATATTCTACGAAGATCTTTATCGGTCAAACCGCATAACAACATACGTTGTTCCTTTTGTCATCGGTATGTTACTTTCCCGAGATTCGATCGTCGGTATCTCCATACCTAGTTCAATCTCGTTACCGGCAAGTCTCTTTACTCGTTCTGTAACACATCATCTCGTGACTAACTAATTAGTCTTTTGCTTGCAAGGCTTATTGTGATGTGTGTTACCGAGAGGGCCCAGAGATACCTCTCCGACACTCGGAGTGACAAATCCTAATCTTGATCAATGCCAACACCACGAATACTTTCGGAGACACCTGTAGAGCATCTTTATGATCACCCAGTTACGTTGTGACGTTTGATAGCACACAAGGTGTTCCTACGGTATTCGGGAGTTGCATAATCTCATAGTCATAGGAACATGTATAAGTCATGAAGAAAGCAATAGCAGTAAAACTAAACGATCATAGTGCTATGCTAACGGATGGGTCTTGTCCATCACATCATTCTCCTAATGATGTGATCCCGTTGATCAAATGACAACTCATGTCTATGGTTAGGAAACATAACCATCTTTGATCAATGAGCTAGTATAGTAGAGGCATACTAGGGACACTCTGTTTTGTCTATGTATTCACACATGTACTAAGTTTCCGGTTAATACAATTCTAGCATGAATAATAAACATTTATCATGATATAAGGAAATATAAATAACAACTTTATTATTGTCTCTAGGGCATATTTCCTTCAATGACATCCAAAGAAAATACTCCCAAAATATCATATCCAAAACCACAATGAAAAATGATCATAAAAGGCACTAATAATCCCAAGGCAACATGTCAACCACATAATCATCAAAATATAAGTCGTAGAACTCCAAGAAATTTCATGGCAATAACAAGATCAAAATAATACTCCGGGAAATGCCATGAACAGATCACACATAGCTAATGCAATATTTTAAACAAGTTCAAGTGAATAAACCATGTCACTGCATTGCAATCATGCAAATGGAGGGTGTGGCTTGACTAGGGATGAAAAATACTCCGGGTAGAAGTGCGGAAAGATCACGGAAAGATTCGCCGGAAACAGTTCTCTCTCGGAGGGGGCTGTTTACGGGCAAGGGCAAAGTGGTCATTTCCAGTATGTCAAATCATAGTGAAAATGATACCAAAAGAACGGGCTCGATGATACGAAGAGATGGGCTTTGGAATCACCTCAAACGGAGTTGCGAGCAAAACGTTGTGATAGTTTTTCTGCCAGCCACCTATCTGTAATAGAAATTACTACAGACTGGGCCAAAAAAGAAAAACTGAAAGCGCATTCCAGTAACTACGCTTTCGGGACAGTGAAGGCGTATTTTTGGCCGAAGCCGCAACGGTTTATGCTTTCACTGAAACGAAAGCGTATTAGACGGGATTATGCTTCCACTTATCCAAGTGGGCAGGGGCGGGGCCGGCTCCGGTGTGGCTGACAGGTGGGACCGGGGCGACGCAGGGCCCAACCGCCCTGGCCTTCTTCTTCCTCCCGCGTACGCGCGCCTGGCCAAAGGAGGAGCTCACCCCGATGGCGATTGCCAGCGGCACAGGTCACCTTAGTCGGTGCCCGGCCTACCGGCATGCTCAGGACGGAGAGGCGCACCCGCTGGTGTACAACACGACCAACGGAGAGGCTGGTAGCGAGTAGAGGTGTGGCCATGCCGGACGGCGGCGGCGGGTGATGAGGGGCAGGATGCTCCGACAGTGAGGAGACAGAGAAAGGGCTTGGGAGAGCTTCGCCGGGGTTGGTGGGTTCCAAATGTGAAGAAAAGAGGGAGGGAGCTGGTCAAAGCTGCGCCAATTTAGGTGGAGCACCGCTGCGGCCATGGCGGCGGTGAGAGGCTAGGAGAGCTTCCTGAGCTTGTTGGAGAGGCTGGGCGGGGTACTGGGAGGTTGAGGAGTGGCTTGGTGAGGTCGAGGGCATCTGGGGCTGCTTAAATAGCCGAGGGGAGGGGGAAGCCGTGCTGGCGTCACCGCAGACGCGTGGCTGGAGCCGCGGACGCGTGTGCACGCGCATGAGGTCGGATGCAGGTGACTAGGGAGGCACAGGGGAGAACTCACGGGGAGGAGGAGGCCAATGGAGCGCAGGGAGGAAGAAGACGGCGAGCTCCGAGCCAAACCGCCACTGTTCGCCCGTGTGCGCGCGGTGGCTTGCGTCGGTGAGGAAGAGGACGGAGCGGGTGAGCTATCCAGGGGAGCAGCAACATCGAGAGGAAGACAAGGGACATGGTCACGCGCACGAGGACGTCGAGAGGGGAGCGGACGAAGCAAAAACGGCACGCTAGACGCGGCCACTGCGCACAGAGCGCGTGCACAGGCACGCCATCGTCGTAGTCACCATGTGAATAGGGGCATTCAATGATCTACAGCACCCAAACGTTGTCTAGCTGATAGTCCTTCCAAACTGGAGCATTTATGATGCCATGGCTTGATCTGGGGTGCTATGGTTAAATGGTAACTAAGATCTGAAGTTTACTGCATCAAACTTGGTAGAACACTGCTGATCAACAGGAAACTGATTGGGAGGAATGGAGTTGTCTTCGAGGTCTAGGGTAAGAAGGAGTTTCATCCTGGTAACTTTGAGAAGATTTCGACAAATGGTTGATATAGTTGCTTTGCAAGTGACCAAAATGGTCCAGAAACTTGAGCATGATGATGCACTCATATGAAGCATCAACTTGAGCTCAAATTTGGCAAGGCTTAGTGATTTGATCATATAAAGATGCAGTAAAAGTTACATACCAATTGGATTCACCAAAATGGTACTTGTTTCACAAATATCCTTGCTGGCCAGAATTTTGCAAGAATTTTGAAGAAATATTGGCTAGGTTAAATGGTGCCAAATTTGGTGGAGAGAGGTTATTTGGGGAGGAGAACAATCTGGTATTTTCTCATAATTAATGAAGCAATATAAAATTTACTTGCTTCACAACCTGAAAATATTGCTAGAATCAAAGATTTGGTCATGTGCTCACATAGATCAAGGGACGGAGCTGAAATTTGAAGGAGGCTAATTATATGAGCACATGAAGAGGCATGCAAAATTTCAACTCATTTGGATAGCCCTAGCTAGCACTTCCTTCACAATGCCTTCTGATTGACAGAAAGTTTGAAAATTTGTTGAGGGAGATTGGCTAGGCAAATAAAGTTGAATTTTGGCATGCGGCAATTATTTGGACATAAAAAAATGCCCAACAAGTTTGGTAGCAAACAAGATTAGATAAATGACACTTCCTTCATAAAGTGCCATTCTGGACAAAAATGAAGAATAATTATTGGTGAATTATTCTTGGGCTAGGACAGGAAAGTTTGGGCATATTTGAGCAATATACGACCAAAGGAATTGTGAGAATTATTTGGGAATTTTGGATGGACAGAAATATAGATTGCTTTACAATCTAGGGTAGACAGGGTTATTCCTTTAATAGAAAAACGAATATTTCCTAGAAAAAGATTTTAGGGTTTGGTCAAGCAGTGGAGTGAATGATCTTGGCAAGGTTTTGAGAAAGATGAGCCACTTGGCAGAGGAAATGAAGATAATTTCCAAGGTGACAAGGCCACATAACCACTCCAAAAAGGAAAACATAGCAAAAACCAATAAATCAAAAAGAAAAAGAAATGGGCCAAAAACCAGGCTGTTACAAACCTCCCCCCTTAAAGAAATCTCGTCCTCTAGATTTGGTGGCTCAAGGAACAAGTACGACTTGAGGACACCGTTTCCAACTCAGATATCCATTTCCTTTATTTATTGTTCCCGTGAGAATTTCGGATGATCTGATTATCTTTGCTCGAGGGTGGTTGGCTTCACCCTTCCCCAAATTCTGACGGGTTTTTGCTCACGCACCAAATCCTGTTACTGACGTTGATTCTTTCATATCTGTAGTGATATCCAATGCATCTGAGCATAAATTTTCTTTTGGTCATGAAAACCTTTTTACTTCTGCCATGGGGTGGCTTCAAATGAATGCATGCCTTCTGGTTTCAATAAATGCTGAGAATTATTCATGGCCATCTTCTGACGGGATCTGACTTCTCATAAGTGGTACTGATTTATTTTGATTTATTCCTTTGGCTCGAGCATGAGATATGTACCAAAGATCCGACTGCCTTTTGTCGTGAACAATATAACGGTGTATGGAGTTTTAGCTGTGTCATACCTCAAATATTTACATCTTGAGACTGGCCTGATAGGGGCTGATGGACACATGTTTTTTCTGGCAGACTGACCGTGTACTTGATTCCGTCGATGACTATACTGGGTCTGAGCTGATTGTTCGGCTTTTGATTTTCTCATTTTGTCGGTATACTCATTTGGATTTTCCACACTAACCGTCTCAAGCGGGTCAGTGGGATATGAAATCCTTGTAAACAGAGTTGGCCGCTGAGAGTATGCCTTTGTGGATCCATATGGAATTACGGCTTTCGATTGACTTGGTTATCCGGACCCTGATAGTCGCGCAAAAATCATCATCATACTTTTGCTGTCAGTCTGATCCTTTGACGGTTATGATTTGCTTTGTCAGGATACCTTACTGAAATAACTTGTCCATGCCTGTCCTTGAGTTTTCGTATGACCATGGATGTGATTAGTGCAATATTTCTGACATTATTCCTTATGTACGTTTGCTAACCTGGGTTCGCATACATATGACATATACCCAGGGTTTGTGGCTATACGGAGCTCATTGCTAAGGCCAACCATACAGGAAGGTGACAATGTTTTAGGACATCCCTTCCTTTCCTTAGGAATATCTGCTGGATCCTTGCCGCGTCTTGTATGAGTGACCGATCTGACTGGGGATACATGCTCACCATATGTGTGGAAAGGTATGTAGCCGAACACTTGATCCTTGAGGTAGGCATATGTCCTGACGCATATTCTCTGAGGATGGTGCAATATTGCGACACTGGCGCGGACTGAGTGGCTCACGAGAGAAGCCATCCGAATAGCTTGCTGAGGAAGACTCGTTAGCTTCTGCTCAAATCTTTTGTCTGGGTATCGTGTCGAAGAAGGCTCTATAGCTTATACATGAAGCTTGACCTGAGTATTGTGCTGGAGAAGCCTGAGTTCCTTACTTGAGAAGCTTCTCCTCAGGTTTGCGTGTTGAGAAAAATCATTTTCGTATGTCTGAAACTTTTATCGAGGTATCTTGCTGAGAAAGACTGGGTATCTTGGACCGAAAATTGTGCACATATCATGTTGAAAAAAAATCGAGGAGCCTTGCATCATAAATTTCTTGTGTAAGAAGACTGAGTTTCTTACATCCAAAGCTTCATACTAATATGCAGACTGAAATCTTTGACAGAGAATATACCGTTAATCTTGTACCTGACTTGTCTTGCTGCTGACTTGACTATTATTGTTGTGAGTATTTTGTACTGATGTAGACATGAGTCATCAGTACTGTTGTGAGGAGTGCACACTAATGCAAAATTGATTATCAGCCTCAAAATCAGATATTCCCCATTTCACTGCAGTCGGCTAAGAATTCCATTCTGTTTATCTGAGTTTCCAAACATTTGAACTCCTTGCTGATTCTTCGGGTCCGGTGTCAGTTGATGAGCAACTCTTTATAGGGGAAAAATAATGTAACACCGGGGCCCGAAAGGAAAGAAGCAAAAGAAAACTCAACCAAACAGAAGCACACAACAACAATCAATTCACACACAACCAACGTCACATATTACTGCTAGTCACACAATATGCATGCCTACTTAAGCACACAAATCTTGCGGGATCTCCGGTTCTCCGATCTAGCATGTTGTGACGATGTGCACGAGGACGAATAAATGTGTGGAAAAATTGGTGTAAACAGAGCTACACCAAGTGCTAGCTTAGCCAGGTAGCAACCTGGACATGCTCAGAGGCGAGGACGTACTTGGTAACCATGTAGCAGGACAAGAATGTCGCGACCACATTATTATCAAGCAGACGGAAAATATCCATACTCGTCCAAGAAATAAGGATAATGGGGAAAATAGAGTCTGGTGGCATTGCCCTTTCTTGATGACTAAGACCATTAAGGCTTGCCAACACGACAAGAAAAAGGACTATCCGGGGTAGAAGCATGCCTACCACCGAAACAAAATGGGGCTGAAGGAAGGAATACGGCGTGATACCTGACCACCATTTTTGCAAATAGTGTCGAGATCACTTGGCATCACTCTGCTGGGACAGAAATGACGCCAAACACCGAAGAACGAGCAAGAAAAGAAAACTGGAGAAATGCAGGGGCTGAGCTATAGTGGATCCGAACCGATGCCATCTACACTCAGCAGATAAATCGTTAGTAGCAAAATAATAAGGCTATATGCATGCTATGCAACAAACAAATTCAGCAACCAAATGCAACAAACAAGGCAGACTCTATACTACCGTTTTCTACCGGTTTCTACCGCTCGCGCTGACTAGGGCGTCCTACAGCCAGACCTGTTCTGATACCAAGCCTGTGGCACCTCGGCTTAGAGAAACCGGAACACCCCATATTCCAGCCCAGAGATTGAGGAGAAGTCTCTGGAATACGACACTACTTGACATAGAACAAATCAACTCTTATTACAAGAAAGATAATACAAGGGTCTAATGTTAATGTTACAAATGATCACATCAGCACGGCTACACTACGCCTACGATACTACACTTGCTCTATGCTGGCAGCAGAACAACTCGTAGCAACGGAATACTTCCAGCAGCAGAACATCGACGAAGGTGGGGAACCCCACTCCGCAGGGACTCTGGCTGGGACACGATCTAGCTCACACGCACGGCAACCTCGACAAGCAAGCAAGCAATCATGGCATCACCTGCAATCTGGCATGACACGCTAGGTCAGTACATTGAATGTACTTGCAAGCTCACAACAACCAAAAGCATCAAGGCAAAACAACAACCAAAAGCATCAAGGCAAAACAACAACATAGCATTAACAGGTTAATTAATTAACAACTACCATGATGAAGCAACTACTAAGCATGGTGTGAAACTGATACAATACTCATAAATCACCATCTTAGATCTCCATAACCATATCTCTCTTGGCTAACCGGCCAAGTAATATACCATCTCGATCACCCCGTGATCAAAATCAAACGGTGATCATTCCGGCGGTCAAAACCATGACCAACACTTGGTCTCAAAGTGTGATCTTTCCGGCGATCACTACCATGACCAACACTTGGTCTCCAACATCTTCATCAACATCCTGCCAATCTGTACTGCTCAAAATATCAACCTATAAATCACCTATAAGTCATTCCTTCATGTGAGTGTTGATCGAACGGTGTGACCTAGTACGAACCCATGCCCATGACCGAGGACGCGGCTATCGATAGATTAAACAAACACACTCTGCAGAGGTAGCACACTTTACCCACACCACGGAACCCATGGCCTCGCACTCCCATTCGGGTGGACCAACAGCGTTCCGACAAAACTGATCTACTGCCATGACACTCTCCCGACCACTCCGACTCACTCCCCACTGGGTTAGTCCTGGGTGGCCCCGTGTCTACCAAAGACACCAACGGCCATCGTCGTGGCCAAAACAATCAACCATCCCAAACGGGGACAAAAGTGATTATCGTACAACTACGGGCACACAAGGTTATGTCTGCTTACCGGGCCAGGGAACCGCACGCCCATAACCTTCCCTCGTTGGAGGCACCGGCGAGAGGCATGACAATAGCATCACATTAGGGCCTTCCCATAAAGGCAAATGTGGTTGCACTTGAGAAAGCCTGGTTCGGTGGCTCCTGACCAACTTAATGACGAAATTTATCCTCCAAAAATATAATTGTGATACTGATACTCTGATATCGACTATCAAACTATAATTCAAGTCATAGCAATATCCAACAAATAATCCAAAGCATACTACCGACATAAGAAAATACTACAAGGATAGCATAACATCTCTATCATGAAGAATCCAAGAACGATAATACTACTACTCAAATATCAAGAACTAACTATCCAGCTATGATCCTCATGCAAGCATCATCTCCATCATCATTCTCCAAAACATAATATCAACTAGCATCATGATGAAACTAACACTAGCCACTAATAATCCAAAGGCAACATGATATCCAAAGTAATACTCCAAAATAATACCAGTTACCATCATCATATAAGCCACTAGGAATCCAAATGCAACATGATATACAAAGTAATACTCCAAAATAATACATGATACCATCATCATATTAGCCACTAAGAATCCAAAGGCAACATGACATCCAAAGCAAATACTCCCAATCTATCACTAGATACCATCATCATAATAGCCACTAAGAATCCAAAGGCAACATGACATCCAAAGCAAATACTCCCAAAATATCATAACCGAAACCACCATAAAAATGATCATAAAAGCCACTAATAATCCCAATGAAACATGTCAACCACATAATCATCAAAATATAAGTCCTAGAACTCCAAGCAATTTCATTGCAATAACAAGATCAAAACAATACTCCGGGAAATGCCATGAAAAGATCACACATAGCTAATGGAATATTTTAAACAAGTTTAAGTGAATAAACCATGTCACTTCATTGCAATCATGCAAATGGAGGGTGTGGCTTGCCTGGGGATGAAAAATACTCCAGGTAGAAGTGCGGAAAGCTCGCGGAAAGATTTGCCGAAAACAGTTCTCTCTTGGAGGGGGCTGTTTACGGGCAAGGGCAAAGTGGTCATTTCCAGTATTTCAAACCATAGTGAAAATGATACCAACATAACGGGCTCCGCGATACAAAGAGATGGGCTTTGGAATCACCTCAAACGGAGTTGCGAGCAAAAAGTTGTGATAGTTTTTCTACCAGGGACCTATCCGTAATAGAATTTTTTACAGACTGGGCCAAAACTAAAAGCGCATTTTAGGAACTACGCTTTCGGGACAGTGAAGGCATATTTTTCGCCGAAACCGCAACGGTTTACGCTTCCACTGAAAGGAAAGCGTATTAGACGGGATTACGCTTCCACTTATCCACGTGGGTAGTGGCGGGGCCGGCTCCGGTGTGGCTGATAGGTGGGACCGTGGCGACGTGGGGCCCGAACGCCCTGGCCTTCTTCTTCCTCCTGCGTATGCGCGCCTGGCCGAGGGAGGAGCTCACCCCGACGGCGATTGCCGGCAGCACAGGTCACCTTAGTCGGTGTCCGGCCTACCGACGTGTTTAGGACGGAGAGGCGCACCCGCTGGTGTACAACACGACTAGCAGAGAGACTGGTAGCGAGAAGAGGTGTGGCCATGGCGGACATCAACGTTGGGTGATGAGGGGCAGGATGCTCCGGCGGTGAGGATACGGAGAAAGGGCTTGGGAGATCTTCGTTGGGGTTGGTGGGTTCCAAATGTGAAGAAAAGAGGAAGGGAGGTGGTCGGACCTGCACCTATTTAGGCGGAGCACCGCGGCGGCCATGGCGGTGGTGAGAGGCTAGGAGAGCTTCCCGAGCTCGTTGGAGAGGCTGGGCGGGGTAATGGGAGGTTGAGGAGTGGCTTGGTGAGGTCGAGGGCGCCCGGGGCTGCTTAAATAGCCGAGGGGAGGGGGAAGCCGTGCTGGCGTCGGCGCGGACGCATGGCCGGCGCTGCTGACGCGTGTGCACGAGCATGAGCTCGGAGGCAAGCAACGAGGGAGGCACAGGGGAGAGCACACGGGGAGGAGGAGGCCAAGGGAGCGCATGGAGGAAGAAGACAGCGAGCTCCGAGCCAAACCACCACTTTTCGCGCGTGGGAGCGCGGCGGCTTGCGTTGGTGAGGAAGAGGACGGAGGGGATGAGCTGTCCAGGGGAGCAGCAAAGCCGAGAGGAAGACAAGGGACATGGTCACGCGCGCGAAGATGACGGGAGGGGAGCGGACGAAGCAGAAATGGCGCCCTGGACGCGGCCACTTCGCACAGAGCACGTGCACAGGCATGCCATCGTCGTAGCCACCATGTGAATAGGGGCATTCAATGCTCTACAGCACCCAAAACGTTGTCTAGCTGATAGTCCTTTCAAACTGGAGCATTAATGAGGCCATGGCTTGATCTGGGGTGCTATGGGTAAATGGTAACTAAGATCTGAAGTTTACTACATCAAACTTGGCAGAACACTGCTGATCAACAAGAAACTGATTGGGAGCACTAGAGTTGTCTACGAGGTCTAGGGTAAGAAGGACTTTCATCCTGGTAACTTTGAGAAGATTTGGACCAAGGGTTGATATAGTTGCTTTGCAACTGACCAAAATGGACCAGAAACTTGAGCATGATGATGCACTCACATGAAGCATCAACTTGAGCTCAAATTTGGCAAGGCTTAGTGATTTGATCATATAAAGATGCTGTAAAAGTTTCATACTAATTGGATTCACCAAAATGGTACTTGTTTCAAAAACATCCTTGCTGACCAGAATCTTGCAAGAATTTTGGAGAAATATTGGCTAGGTTAAATGGTGCCAAATTTGGTGGAGAGAGGTTATTTGGGGGGAGAGCAATTTGGTATTTTCTCAGAATTAATGAAGCTATATAAAATTCACTTGCTTCACAACCTGAAAATTTATTCGTGCTAACCTTCCATACCTTGTTCTTCAATCCTACCGGTGAGTCATTCAAGACTTTTCTCAAGTTTTCCCTATATCTGTCTCCAATCCTTTTCAAGAAGAATAAGTAGCATGCCAATTTGTTGCTTGGCATCAATTTTAATTGGTGAAGGATGTGCATGACATAATTCTTATTCTTATTTCATCCAAGTGATTAATGCCTTCTCCTAGAGTTTGTTCTTGATGAAGAAATTCTTGGTTTGAAGTTGTTCATCTTTCTTTCTAGAGTTCCAAGCTCCATTTAAATCATTGCAAGGCGTCACCTTGTTCTTTTCAACTTTTCTTTCATTTCAATCATCCTTTTTCTACCGGAGTTCTTCAGGGTGGTTCATCATGATTTAATTCATCCTTCAAGTGTTCTTCAAGATTCTTGTTGGAGGAACTCAAGTATTCTTCTCCTTGCATTCCGAAGCGCAATTCTTTCTACCTTTTCTTTTGAGGTGGTGTTATGCCATTCTTGACAGTTTCCTTCATGTTTAATGATTCACAAGTTATCAAGAATGAGATATTTAAACCCATCATTTTTCTTGTTCAGGAGATTCTTCCAACCCCTCATTTTATTCGTTGGAGTTATCTTGGGTTGTGCCTCACTTAAAAGCTTTCCCTAAGGATTGTTGCTATTTATGGTGCTTATAAATGAACCAAGTTCTCCATTTATCCTCTCGGTGAAATAAGTCATTCGTCTCCTTGTTGATCTCAATCCAATCAAATTCTTTTGTTGAGGTCGGTTGTCACATCATAATTTTGAGATGTTTTCCATAAGCCCATAACAAGTCTATTCTTTTCGATGTTGAGTTTCCAACAACTCTGTTCAACCCATCTTTGTCAGGGTGCTTTTTAAATTCAATTGTGGGAGAAGTTGTAATTTTCTTCTCCGCTCATTTCTTTCATTGATCTATATTCTATTCTTTCATTCCGGAGGCATTGTGATATTGCTCTCTTTGACCATCATCTCGTTTTGTCAATATCATGTTATTTTCTTTTCTGGTCCATTTAACATGAGTGTTGTGTCCTCCATTCAAGTTCTCTCATCTTATCTAGTTTTGCCTATCTTTTGATCGGAGTGCTATCTAAATCATTCTTACCTCGTGTGCCGTTCTTTCTATTGTTTCGGAGGCAGTGCGCTGTTGATATCATCAAGTATTAGCTCTTCTTGTCAACCTTACATTAAATTCCTCCCATTTTTAGTCCGAGTGATGTCCGAATTATTTCATTCTTATTCCTTCTCTATCATGTTTTAACCGGAGTGATTTCAATGTCTATCTTGTCACCTAAGCTGTGCATTCTCGTTGTATTCCTTGTTCCTCTTGCCCAACGGAGTGTTTTCAATTTTGTTCATCTCTATCGTGTCATTCTTCAAGTTTTCAACCTCTCAAGGTTTCAAGGTTTCACTCGTTTGTCAGAGAAGCAACTTTGTTTTACGTCTTCCTTTTTTGTTTCTAACCGGTGCCATCCCTAGGATCTCGGGTCGAGATCCGATGTTAGTGTGGGAGAGTTGTGATGCCGCAAGACCGACGCTCCAGAAGACTTCCAGCTATTTCTTTGTCACTTGTTTTATTTTCTTGCTCTATTTTATTTTTGCTTATTGCATTTCATCATGGCATCATGTGCATTGCATCCGCATGTTTTCATAAAACTCATAGTCGTTTGTAGTTGCCCCTTATCTCTTTGTCTCAGTTTACCTTTTGTCAGGCCCTCTTGTCTTCGCCGACCTCTCTCAGACCCCCTCGCGCGTGTCCGAAAACTTCCCGAACCCAAACCGCTCTATTGCTACCGATGGATCCGGATCATCCCCAAACATCCCTAAAACATCTCTGTTTTCTTATTTGGACTCCCTGGCCTATTTTTCTCAACCGTCTGATTATGATCGGAGGGACGATATAGTCCCACCTTTAACCACCTACTATATATACTAGATCAAGCCCTAGACCAATCCCTAAAACCTAGGGCACTTGTCCCATCAGAGCATCTCCAGCCGCACCCCAACAAGACCCCCCAGGCGATTTTTTCCCGCCGGCGCCGAAAAATCGGCCCAGTCGCGCCCCAAAGGCCCTTTTTCGCCGGCTCGGGCCGAAATTGGCGCCGGCAGACCCAGGCCGAACCCGGCGCGCTGGGGGCGCCGGTCGAAGCGTTTTTGGCGCGAAAATCGGCGGGCCCTCCCTGGTAGCAACTCGGATGTTCTCGTCGCTTTGTCGTCCTCATCGCATCGGTTCCCGTGGGGGGAACCAATGCCAAAGCTGCCGCGTGCTACCGCGCTGGTCAGCCTCCATTGATGCCTCATGGGCGGCGTAGTGAAGGCGCGGTGACGAGCGTCCCTCGCCCGCCACGCGTACACACGACGGCCACGCGGGGAGCCGCTCGACCGTGGCTATATAAGTGCCCTTCCCTCAACGGTGAGCCACGCACAGACCTCGCTCTCCACCGCCGACGCCCCCGTTACTCCCTCTCTTCTCGCCGTTTCCACCTCACCCAATGGCCGAGCACTTCCCAGGCGATGGCGCGGCGGCGAACGGCTTCAGCTACCACCACCTTCACGAGGACGAAGCCAGGCTTCTCTACGATGCCAAGTATGTAGTCCCACCGGACATGCGGGTGCCCGTGGCGTCGAGGATAAGCGCCCGTGGGGTCACGGTGCCACCACCACCCACCAGGGCGGCTAGGCGTTTGGAGATCACCCGCATCCGCTCCTCCCTGCCGCAGGCGGCGAGAGAAGGGCCGAGGTACACCCCCGACAGCCCGCTGTGGGAGCCGTACTTCCATCACCGCCACGACAAACAACTCGTGGCCACCAACGGCAGCGTGCCCTCTGGGAACTAGAACGCCGACGGGCGCCGCTGATGGTGGGGCGTGTCCGGCCGCACGCTGGAGGCCGTCCTCCAGTACATCGAGGCCGACAACACACCCTGACTAGAGTACCCCGCTCCCCCACCTTCTCCCGCCGGCATGGGAGCTCGTGGACGCCGAGGCGCATGGACCAGGCGTCCTCTTCATCCGGGTCTCCCTCCCTCCTCCCCGTCAAGCCGAAGCCACAGGACACGCCGGTCAGCCGGCGCACACGCAGCTGCAGCATCCGCATCGCTGAGTCCTCCCCCACCTCTGCTCGGCTCATCAGGCCGAAGGTGGAGCCCGGCCTCCCCGCGGAGTATGAGGCCATCGCCCGGTCCGACTTGTATGACGAGGGCGCCCTACGATGGGCGCGGGACGACTACCTCCGCGACTAGATGGTCCGGCAGACCCGCGCCCTACAGGAGATAGCTGCCTGCCAGCATGGGCACGAGGACGAGGACGGCGTGAGTGATCCTGGACAGCGACGACGATGAGGACGTCCCCGTGCCGTCCAACCCGCCGCGCCTCGGCGACCCTGGGTAGGGAAGCGGAAGGGCCGGCGGCGGGCGAGGAAGCAACGACGACGGCGGTGACTACACGTAGTTCTAAAAGCTCCTCGACATGTAGAGCTTCATGGCGGCGGGCGGCGGGCGGTGAGGAACGGCGCGGGCGACGGAGGGCCTAGTAGTGTCTTCTTTTTTCTTTTCTTTTTTGTAAAATATTTGATGAACTCGCCGAAGTTTGTTTAAATTTGCGTCTTGTTTGTGCGAATGTTGGCCGGGTTTGGTTTTTCAAAAAAATGTGTCCTGGGGGTGGCGTCTGGGTAGCAACCCGCCCCCAGCACGCAGTTAGCGCCGGTTCGCCCCCAGGTGGTGATTTTACGCGCCCCCTGGGGGTCAACGGCTGGAGATGCTCTCAATCCCATGGCCGCTGCCTCTCCAAAATCACCCTCGGGATCCATCCATCCCCAACCTGTGCTCGCCACCTACAGCCAACCCCTTCTCCATGGTTTCCTCGTCCCTTCGATCCATCCTCGCGCCCGATCAAGCAAGAGGCTCGATCCTGAGCTCCTCAGGCCCCGTCGCTGCCATGTTCTTCCACCGAAGTTCGGTCTCGAGCTCGTTCGGCGCCCATGGAGCTCCGCCACCGGATCCGGCGCCCCAAGGCCAATCCGTCCATCCCCAGTCATCATGTCCTCCTACCGTTCCTCTCTGCCACACCTCCTGTCGTCTTCGAGTCAAGCCCCGCCGTGCTGCGCCTCTGCTTCATCCGAGCCGAGACGATACGGCCACGCCCCGCTCCTTCCTGGGTCACCGTTCTCCTTCTGCCGCGCTGAGGGACTCCTGGATAGAGGGGTCCTCGGGAGGCCATATAACTCTTGGTGGGCCAGACTGGTGGGCCGTGAAGATCATAGTCGAAGATCATCTCTCGTATCCAAATAGGACTCCTGAATTCATGTAATGGCAAGTTTTAAGTTCGTGTGTAATATTTCCTTCCTCTTCAAGATGGTATGTACAAATCCTAGGCCCCTCTAGTGTGTATATAAACCGGAGGCTTTAGTCCGTAGAGGCCAACAGAGAATCTCAAATCCTCATAGGCTAGACTTTAGGGTTTATCCAATTCTATCTTGAGGTAGATGAACTCTTGTATTCATATTCATCCATATTAATATAGCAGGAAGTAGGGTATTACCTCAATCGAGAGTGCCTGGACCTGGGTAAACATCATGTCCCCAGCCTCCTGTTACCATCGATCCTCAGACGCATAGTTCGGGACCCCCTACCCGAGATCCACCGGTTTTGACACCGACATTGGTGCTTTTATTGAGAGTTCCACTATGTCGTCGACCGAAGGACTGATGGATTGCGTCATGAACAACGACGACAACACCGAGGGAATCTTCCCTCCTGGACAACTCTTCGCGTTCGACGACTTCGTGCTACACGCCAACACTGAAGGCCATCTTGAGCAGATTGAGAGCTACGCCCTTGGCCATCAAGTCAGATTCGAAAGCTTAAACTACGTTGCTGATATCCGCGGAGACTTGATATTCTTTGGATTCGAGCCAGCCGCAACCTCTCTCTGCCTTCCCGATGAACATGACCTAGCTCTGTCATCGGATTAGGAAATAACAGCTGCAATGGTTCTGGCCCTAGATCCGGAATAGATCGCACCGCCCGAGGATGGGAAGCTCAACCCCGCCACGAAAGCCGCGGACCCCACGGCGTTGGAGCCACATGCAGACCCAACTCTAGACGAGGTTTGTGTCATTGGAACCCCAGACCTAACTCCGGCCTCAGATTCTGAATCACACGCATCCGCGCCCTTCAAGCCAGATCAGGCGTCTATCACCGAATTCAGTGTTGCGGATATCTTCCGGCACTCACCCTTTGGCGACATTCTAAGGTCGTTAAGATCCCTCTCCCTAGATGGGGACACACAACCACATTGTATCCGATTCGAACTGAAGGCTGATGGAGAATTTTGCTTCCCACCCACCACCCACTTGGTAGCCATGGTTGAAGATCTAACCAATCTACTTGACTATGCTTCTGAAGACTTCGAAGGGATTGACCTCAAAGCTGAAGCGGATCCAGATCAAAACCGGCCCGTAACCGGGCGGTGGACAGCTACATTGTCATACAACGTATACATGGTGGATACACCTAAGGAGGCGGAGGGCGACAGCGAAAACAATCCCTTGGAGGATAAGTCTGTCGAAGAACCTCCCAAATGTCGGCGTCCAAAGCGCCGAACCAAATCACGTAAAGGAAGAAATAGCAACACTGTCACTAACGACGGTGACACTCCGGAACAAGCCGAAGACCCCGCAGACCCAGCGATGGAGCAGGAAGAGCGAGAGGACGGCGAACAGAGTCCGAAGCCACTGTCCGATGACATCGATGCCGAAGACACTAACTTCAAACCTGTCTCTGAAGAAGAGGTCAGCCTGGATGATGAAGAATACATCGTCCCAGGAGAACCCTCTGAACAAAAGCGCTTCCATTGGTGGCTTATTGCCACCGCAAGGAGCCTGAAAAAGCAGCAGAGACGGCTTCGAGCCGCACAGGACACACTCAATGATAAATGGAACGAGGTGCTAGACGCTGAACAAAAACATGGCTATAACGGCCAAACCAAAGGCTATCCCAAGCGTAAACTGCTTCCCAAATTCGACGACGAGGCTGCTGCGCCCATACTACCAAAGAATAACACCGCCGATAAGCCGGACCGACCACCTCGCGAATGGGACAGAGTTGCTAGCAATGGCGTACACAAGCCCGCACCACCACCTCGTAAAGGAAAGGGGGATGCTGCTCAAGTCCGAAAACACGATCTGCGTGAGGACCTGAACAAAAACTCTAGCAAGACCAGGTCTATCTACGGACCTAGGGACCGGGCTCCCGCATGGGACGGCGGCTATCAAGCCAATCACACCGATAGCATACCAGTTCAGGTCAATACCGAACATCACAACCATCGGACATACGCCACAATATAGCAAAATACAGAGGAGCTGCACACCCTCTGTGCTTCACGGATGAGTTGCTGGATCATGATTTTCCAGAAGGGTTTAAACCCATGAACATCGAAGCGTACGATAACGACGGATCCTGCCGTCTAGATAGAAGACTTCATTCTTCACATCCACATGGCTCAAGGTGATGATCTCCACGCCATTAAATATCTACCCCTCAAGCTGAAAGGACTAGCTCGGCACTGGATAAACATCCTCCCAGAGAACTCCATTGGGAGTTGGGAAGAACTTGAGGACGCTTTTCGGGCCAATTTTCAAGGGACCTATGTCCGGCCCCCGGACGCTGACGATGTAAGTCACATCATCCAACAACCCGGGGAGTCAGCCGACAAGCTTTGGAATCGTTTTCTCACCAAGAAAAACCAAATCATTGACTGTCCGGACGCTGAAGCCTTAGCGGCATTGAAGCACAGTGTCCGGGACGAATGGCTAGCCAGACACCTCGGACAGGAAAAGCCGAGGACAATGGCGGCCCTAACTACACTCATGACTCGCTTTTGCGCGGGTGAGGATAGCTGGTTAGCTCATAGCAGTACCAGCGACCTTGGAACTTCTAAAGTTAGGGACGGCAATGGAAAGCCATGATGTAACAAAAACAAACGTCGAAACAATTCTGGAAGCCCAAATGATACAGCGGTAAACGTCGGATTCAGTGGCTCCAGACCCGGTCAACAGAAGAAGCCATTTAAAGGAAACAGAGATGGTCCATCCAGTCTAGACAAAATATTAGAGAGGCCCTGCCAAATCCATGGCACGCTATAAAAACCTGCCAACCATACCAACCGTAACTGTTGGGTCTTCAACCAGGCCGGCAAGCTCAATGCTGAACACAAGGGGAAGGAGCCTCAGAGCGAAGACGAGGATGAACCTCGCCAGCCGAATATAGGGGACATAAGAAATTTCCACCGGAGGTCAAAACAGTGAACATGATATATGTCACTCATATCCCAAAGAGAGAGCGCAAGCGCGCACTCCGAGATGTCTACGCCGTTGAGCCTGTTGCCCCCAAATTCAACCCATGGTCGGCCTGTCCGATCACTTTTGATCGCAGGGATCATTGCTACTTATCGAGCTTGCATTGTATTCCCTCGAAGTGGAAAGGGTGATGCAGCACAATAGCGTAAGTATTTCCCTCGGTTTTGAGAACTAAGGTATCAATCCAGTAGGAGACCACACGTGAGTCCCTCGCACCTGCACAAACAAATAAGAACTCCGCAGCCAACGCGATAAGGGGTTGTCAATCCCTTTACGGTCACTTACGAAAGTGTGATCTGATAGATAGGATAATATGATATTTTTGGTATAAAACAGAAAGTAAATAAAGCAAAGTAAAGTAGAAGGAAGATTAATATGTTGAGAATAGGCCCAGGGCCATAGGTTTCACTAGTGGCTTCTCCCATGATAGCAGAATTCTACGGTGGGTGAACAAATTGCTGTCAAGCAATTGATAGAAAAGCGCATAGTTATGAGAATATCTAGGCATGATCATTATATATAGGCATCACGTCCATGACTAGTAGACCGAAATGATTCTGCATCTACTACTATTACTCCACACATCAACCTCTATCCAGCATGCATCTAGAGTATTAAGTTCATAAGAACAGAGTAATGCTTTAAGCAAGATGACATGATGTAGAGGGATAAACTCAAGCAATATGATATAAACCCCATGTTTTTATCCTCGATGGCAACAATACAATACGTGCCTTGCTACCCCTGCTGTCATTGGGAAAGGACACCGCAAGAGTGGACCCGAAGGTCTGTGGTAAACTACTCACAACTCATTGGTGAGGCTGTGGTGTTGATGTAGAAGCACTCCGTGCTGGATCCCCCCTCCGGCAGAGCTCCAGAACAGGCCCCAAGATGGGATCTCACGGGAACAGAAGGTTGTGGCGGTGGAATTAGGGTTTTCTCTATTGCCTCGATGTTTTCAGGGCACATGGATATATATAGGAGGAAGGAGGGCATCGGGGGAGCCAGAGGGGGCCCACGAGGATGGGGCGCGTGCCTGCCCCCCTGGGCATGCCCTGGACCTTCGTGGCCGCCTCTCATGCTCCCTCATGTGTACTTCAAGTCTTCTGGGTAGATACGGTTCCAAAAATAACTCTCCCAAAGGTTTCATTCCGTTTAGACTGTTTGATATTCCTTTTGTGTGAAACACTGAAATAGGCAAAAAAATAGCAATTTGCACTGGGCCTTGGGTTAGTAGGTTAGTCCCAAAAATAATATAAAAGTGTATAATAAAGCCCATTAAACATCCAAAACAGAATATATAATAGCATGGAACAATAAAAAATTATAGATACGTTGGAGACGTATCAAGCATCCCCAAGCTTAATCCCTGCTCGTCCTCGAGTAGGTAAATGATAAAAACAAGTTTTTTGATGTGGAATGCTAACTAACATAATTATCAATGTAATTTCTTTATTGTGGCATGAATGTTCAGATCCGAAAGATTAAAGATAAAAGTTCATATTGACATAAAAATAATAATACTTCAAGCATTCTAACAAAGCAATCATGTCTTCTGAAAATAACATGGCCAAAGAAAGTTCATCCCTACAAAATCATATAGTTAAGCTATGCTCCATCTTCGTCACACAAAATATTTCAATCATGCACAACCCCGGTTTCTGCCAAGCACTTGTTTCATACTTAAATTTTTTCAAACTCTTTCAACTTTCACGCAATATATGAGCGTGAGCCATGGACATAGCACTATTTGCAATAGAGTGGTGTTTGTGGAGAAGACAAAAGAGGAAGATTGTCTCACATCAACTAGGCGTATCAATGGGCAATGGAGATGCCCATCAATAGATATCAATGTGGGTGAGTAGGGATTGCCATGTAACGGATGCACTAGAGCTATAAATGTATGAAAGCTCAACAAAAGAAACTAAGTGGGTGTGCATCCAACTTGCTTGCTCACGAAGACCTAGGGCATTTGAGGAAGCCCATCATTGGAATATACAATCCAAGTTCTATAATGAAAAATCCCACTAGCATACGAAAGTGACTAAACAAGAGACTCTCTATCATGAAGATCATGGTGCTACTTTGAAGCACAAGTGTGGAAAAAGATAGTAGCATTGTCCCTTTTTCTTTTCTTTTCTTTTTCTTATTTTTTTATTTCTTTTTTTGGGCCTTTTTATTTTTTTCTTTGGCCTTTCCTTTTTTTTTCTTTTTTTCTTTCGGACAATGCTCTAATAATGATGATCATCACACTTATATTGATTTACAACTCGATATTACAACTCGATACTAGAACAAAGTATGACTCTATATGAATGCCTCCGGTGGTGTACCGGGATGTGCAATGAATCAAGAGTGACATGAATGAAAAATTATGCATGGTGGCCTAGCCACAAATACGATGTCAACTACATGATCATGCATGTCAATATGACAATGATGAAGTGTGTCATAGAGAACGGAACGGTGGAAAGTTGCATGGCAATATATCTCGGAATGGCTATGGAAATGCCATGATAGGTAGGTATGGTGTCTGTTTTGAGGAAGGTATATGGTGGGTGTATGTTACCGGCGAAGGTTGCGCTGTACAAGAGAGGTTAGCAAATGGTGGAAGGGTGAGAGTGCGTATAATCCATGGACTCAACATTAGTCATAAAGAACTCACCTACTTATTGCAAAAATCTACAAGTCATCAAAACAAAGTACTACACGCATGCTCCTAGGGGAAGGGATGGTAGGAGTTAACCATCGCGTGATCCCGACTTCCACACAAAGGATGACACTCAACGAAATACCTCATGCTTCAAATTTTTCACACAACGGTTACCATACGTGCATGCTACGGGACTTGCAAACCTTAACACAAGTATTTCTCAAATTCACAACTACCATACTAGCATGACTCTAATATCACCATCCTCATATATCAAAACAATCATCAAGTATCAAACTTCTCCTAATATTCAATGTACTTTAAATGAAAGTTTTTACTATACTCATCCTGGATGCCTATCATATTAGGACTAGTTTCATAACCAAAGCACATTACCATGATGTTCTAAAAGACTCTCAAAATGATATAAGTGAAGCATGAGATATCAACAATTTCTACAAAATAAAACCATCACCGTGCTCTAAACACTACAAAAAAAGACACATCCGTGACATTTTGGGCCGACCGAAACTTTTTTCTATCATACTTATGACACTTCTACGACAATAATTGTGACAAAATACGGTATCATCATAGATGTGGTGGGGTCCTACTTCTATGACAAAAAACGATGGCAGAAAATGGCCTTTTCGTCCTGGGCGGGCCGGAGACGCAGCTGCATGACATTCTTTGGGCCGGCCACGACGGAAAAACCGTGGTAGAAGCAAGGGCGAGGAAAATACCGGGGTGTTCCCGGTTACGGTGGGTGGTCGGGGCCGAGCGATGCGCGTTTCTCTCGTACACACACGCGCATGGGTGCGAGGCATTGGGCTCTAATTGAACCCGAGCGAGGCATTGGGCTCTAACTGAACCCGAGCGATTGCACTGCAGGCTACACGTTACTGAACCCGAGCGATTGATCGATGGCTGTTAACTAAACCCGATCGAGCGATTCCTTCACTACTGCTGCTAACTGAAGCCGATCGATGCTGCCTCTGCATGAACAGTGAGCGTTACTGGGGGGTTGGATGAACAGTTCCCGGTGGGGGTGGCTGAACAGGACCTCGTGGTGTTTCGTCTGCATGAACAAGACCCCGTTTGATCGAGCCGGTTGGGGCTGCACGAATAGGACCCCGTGGAGGGCTGCATGAACAGGACCACCCCGTGGAGGGCTGCATGAATAGTAGAATGTGGACGGCTGGATGAACTGTAGCCCATGGAGGGGTGGTTGAACAGGAGCCCGTGGAGAGGGCTGGTTGAACAGTAGCAGGTGGAGTAGGGCGCGGTGGAGGCTGAACAGTCGCAGGTGGAGGCTGGAGGAGGTCGACGGTGTATGAAGAGTAGCCCGTGGAGGCTGGAGGGTGTCGACGGTGGTGATGAACAATATCCCGTGGAGTCCCGTTTTGCGGTACGCCAAACTCCTCCCGATGAACAGGACCCCCGTTTCGACCGTAGGGCTTCAACACAAGTCTGTTTCCTCTGTTTTGCGGTATGCCACACCCCTCCCGGTCAATAGTACCCCCGTTTCGACCATAGAGCTCCAACACAAGTCTGTTTCCTCCGTTTTCGGTACGCCACACCCCTCTCGATCAATAGGACCCCCGTTTCGACAGTAGTTGGTCCGTTCCCTCTGTTTTGCGCTACGCCAGACCCCTACCAATGAACAGGATCCCGTTTCGAACGTCGCCGGTCGAACACAAGGCCGTTTCCTCCGTTCTACGGTACGCCAGGCCTCGTTTCCATCGGCTGTTATGTCCAAGCCCTCCCGATGAACACGATGACGCATTCCGTTCCGACCCAGCCGGGTCGCTCCACATGAACACGACGACGACGTTGTTTCTCCATTCCGACCTAGCCATGTACACGAGCCCTGGCCGTACGTATGCGCGAGTAGGCATTCGAGACCCTACCCGTATGTACCTACGTGGTTGTATTTTTTTTTCTTGCACACTTGCCGCTGTACGTACGTCTACATGCTATGTGCGCGCCTCTACTACGACATGTGCGCGCCTCTACATCGACCAGTATGTATGTGCACGTTCGCGACCAGAATGACAACGCTACGTACGCTTCGACCAGGTGGGTCCTGACTGTCAGGCACTTCCATGCCTGCGAAGATGTAGCTGGTGGGTCCAAGCAGCCATGGGGGCGAATCGTTTTTTTTGCCCGGACGCACTTCGTTGCGTGCGAAGATGTAGCTGGTGGGCCCCAGCAGTCAGGGGGTGAATCGTTTTTTTTCGGACGCACTTCCTTGCATGCGAAGATGTAGCTGGTGGGTCCCAGCAGTCAGGGGGGCGAATCTTTTTTTTTGCCCAGACGCACTTCCTTGCGTGCGAAGATGTAGCTGGTGGGTCCCAGCAGTCAGGGGGAATGTTTCTTTCACAAAATACGGTGGCCCGTCCGGTGGGTCCCCGTTGTCACGTGGAGGAATATTTATTTTGCGCGTAATAAGGAGGCACTTCCTTGCTACGGCCGTGGACCCAGCTGTCAGCCTCTCCACGTACAGTACTCTTCCGATGGAATTCGTTCCTTGACCACGTTGGCTACGCCGCGTCGAGAGCACCAGGGCGGTGGACGACGGCGAGGCCTAGGAAGGGGACGACGCGGAGCCGGGGAAGACGCGGCAGTGGATGCCCACGCGTAGAGGAGTACAAGGGTTCACTGGTTCGCTGCGGTGTGAGGCTGCCGTTGCCGCAGAATAAAAGGGGGTGTGGGTGAGTAGAGGGATGGCCTGGCCAGCGGTGGGAATAGTAGGGGGCGGTGAGGCCGCCGCGGTAGCTCAGCCGGCCACGGGAGGCAGGAGCATGCGGCACGACCAGCGCTGCTTTGGGCAGCTGGAGCAACAAGACCAGAGGTTGAAGAAGCACAATGGTCGTTGGATGGGCATTGTATGGTCAGTGGAGCTAGAATCGTTCATATTGACTAAGTTGACAAAGCACACCGTCCCCGTCAACTTAGTAGGACCACAAGTCAGCCTGCCACCATGGTGGGTCCCAACCAGCAGGGGGAGTATTCATTTTTTTGTGCGTAATAAGGAGGCACTTCCGGTGGGTCCGAGCTGACAGCGGGGGTAACGTTTTTTTCACGCAATACGTTGGCCCGTCCGGTGGGTCCCACCAGTCAGGGGAAACGTTTTTTTCACGAAATACGGTGGGCCGTCCGGTGGGTCCCTGCTGTCAGGTGGAGGAATCATTATTTTCCGCGTAATAAGGAGGCACTTCCTTGCTGCCGTCGTGGACCCAGCTGTCACCCTCTCCACGTACAGTCCACGTCCGATGGAAGCCGTTCCTTGACCACGTTGACCACGCCGCGCCGAGAGCACCAGGGCGGTGGACGACGGCAAGGCCTAGGAAGGGGACGACTCGGAGCCGAGGAAGACGCGGCAGTGGATGCCCACGCGTAGAGGAGTATGAGGGTTCACTAGTTCGCTGTGGTGTGAGGCTGCCGTCGCCGCAGAATAACAGGGGGTGTGGGTGAGTAGAGGGATGGCATGGCCAGCAGTGGGAATAGTAGGGGGCGATGAGGCCTCCGCGACAGCACAACCGGCCGCGGGAGGAAGGAGCATGCATCACGACCGGCACTGCTTTGGGCGGCTGGAGCAACAAGACCAGAGGTTGAAGAAGCACTATGGCCATTGGATGGACATCGTACGATCACTGGAGCTAGACTCATTCATATTGACTAAGTTGACAAAGCACACCGTCCCCATCAACTTTGTAGGCCCACAAGTCAGCCTCCCACCAAGGTGGGTCCCAACCAGTAGGGGGAGTATTCATTTTTTGTGCGTAATAAGGAGGCACTTTCGGTGGGTTCGAGCTGACAGCGGGGGGAATGTTTTTTTCGCGCAATACGATGGCCCGTCCGGTGGGTCCCAACAGTCAGGGGGGAAACGTTTTTTTTGTGAAATACGGTGGCCCGTCCGGTGGGTCCCTACTGTCAGGTGGAGGAATCATTATTTTCCTCGTAATAAGGAGGCACTTCCTTGCTGCCGTCATGGACCCAGTTGTCAGCCTCTCCACATATAGTCCACGTCCGATGGAAGCTGTTCCTTGACCACGTTGACCACGCCACGCCGAGAGCACCAGGGCGGTGGACGAAGACGAGGCCTAGGAAGGGGACGACGCGGAGCCGGGGAAGACGCAGTAGTGGAAGCCCACGCGGAGAGGAGTACGAGGGTTCACTGGTTCGGCTGCGGTGTGAGGTTGCAGTCGCCACAGAATAATAGGGGGTGTGTGTGAGTAGAGGGATGGCCTAGCCAGCGGTGGGAGTAGTAGGGGGCGGTGAGGCCTGCACGGCAACACAGCCGGCTACGGGAGGCAGGAGCAGGCGGCACGACCGGTGCTGCTTTGGGCGGCTTGAGCAAGAAGAATAGAGGTTGAAGAAGCACGGCGGCCGTTGGATGGACATCGTACGGTCACTGCAGCTAGAATCGTTTATATTGACTAAGTTGACAAAGCCCTTGGTACGCGTCAACTTAGTAGGACCATAGGTCAGCTTCCGAAATGGTACGCCCCAGATGTCAGGGGGAGGAATCATTTTTTGGGCGGGTGAAGCTACAATATCCAAGATTGAAGAAGAAGCACGGCATCCGTTGGATGGACATCCAACGGCCACTGCTACTAGAACCGTGTGTTAACTATAATTTCACAAAGCCTTGCATACGCGTCAACTCTCTTTTTTAGGGGATGCGTCAACTTAGTAAGGCCAGAATTGTGTGGCAGAGAACTTATAGCCCATTTGAGGTTTGTAAGAATGTGCAGCCAATTTTTGAATTCTAATGAAATTTACTACAGCCCATTTACAGTTTGTTAAAAGTACAACCCATTTCAACCAACTGTTCAAAACAGAATTCAATAAAATTTCACACATTTTGATGGGATCCGAAATATTTCTGTCGGGGGAAACTGTCCGCCACGAACACCTATGGGACCGGAGCCCCTTGTCTGTGCGGTACGAGGGCGGAGGGAGCACAAAGAGCAGATCGAGGCAGACGCGCGGGCAGTTTTACCCAGGTTCGGGCCGCACGGATGCGTAAAACCCTACTCCTGCTTGGTTAAGTATTGAGTGGGACGCTCGGGAGCTTGAAGAAGCAGCTACACCGTGCGTGAGAGTAATCTAGGTTTCGAACCCCCTCCACGTTGTGCATGGGCCTCCTTTTATAGTGCAAGGGGTCACCGACAGGTGTCAACGTAGGAGAAAGGGGTAAAAGAGTAAAAGAGGTGGTAGTTGTAACAGTGCGGGAACAGTGGAGCTACAGTACAGAACAGTGGTCTATACCTACTTTAACAGTGGGGGACAAGGGCATTTAATGCCCGTCGCCGTCGACCCCAAAAGCTCCCGCCTTAGCGTCTCCGTCCGCCACGGCGACGGATTTATCGCCGTGGTGTGCCACCGTGTACCCCAGGCTGCACAGCCATCCGCCACGCGTCCCTGGTTAGACCTCAGGGCGACGCGTGGGCCGATGAGCTGGAGCGCGGGCACACAGCGTGGCCTTCCCGGCAAGCGCCTTGCCGGGGCCTTGATCTTGCCGGGCCCGGGAACTTGCCGCTCCCCGGGCCCCTTGCCGGGGCGCGCATAGCGCCGAGGCAACGCCTTCTAATCTTCCTGGCAAGCTCCTCTTGCCAGGGTCTTGTGTTAGTGGAATAGCCTTGAGCCTGGTACGGCCTTCCCGGCAAGCTCCTCTTGCCGGGGTCTCGATCTTCTATTTTGTATACTTTGTTTTTGAATGGTTTAATAGGAGGCAGGGAGGTCTCCGGCGAGCACGCAGTAAACCTTGCCGCGGGAAGCTGCAACTGCCCGTGCACAAGTTGGGGTACTAGGGTACCCCTACCTTAGTACACCGACAGGAGCCCCCGGGCCTGGGCCACACACGGTGCCGAGCGCTGTTGGGCCAGGCCCAAAACAGTGCACGGGCACCCGCGGCCCGCGGCGCGCCGAATCCACTTCCATATCCGCCGCACCCCACGATAACGGCACGCGTCGATTGCGGCGCCGTGGGATGGGACGTGCCCACGATCTCTTAATGGAAAGGGGAAAACGCCCCCCACTCCCCCATAAAAGCAGAGGCAGCGGGCGCGGTTCCCCTCCCTGTGCTCTCATTACGTCGTCTTCTTCCTGCAAAAAGATTCCTTCTAGCGCTCCGCCTCCACAGCTCCGCCGCCGCCTAGCTCTTCGTCCCCTTCCTTCCGCCGCATCCGCCATGGCCCCAAAGAGCGACAAGGGGAAAGCGGAGAAGTCCAAGAAGGAGAAATCCGAGCAAGCAGCCAAGCTCATCGCTTACCGGAAGCGGAACGTCGTCTTCTCGCCGAGGCTCGGCGTGCAAGAACTCTGGAGCAAGTACTACTTGTTCTGGTCCAAGCGCACCGATGCGCATCCCCGCACCCGAGCATACCCGGCCGCCGCCAAGGACAACTATCCCGGCGGGTATTATTTCTTTGCTGCCTTTTTCCACTGTGGCCTCTGCCCTCCTTTTTCGAACTTCTTCTGTGATATCATGAACACGTATGGCTTCCATCTGCTTGATTTCACCCCCAACGCCATCCTCACCATGGCCGTTTTCGCACATATGTGCGAAAACTTCATAGGAGTCCATCCCAACGTAGCCCTCTTTAGACACTTTTTCACCCCTAGAGCCGAGGCCGACGCCCCTCTCTCCGGATGTATTTCTTGGGTCTTCCGTCTCGGGAAAAAGGGGTCGTACTTGCCGGGGGAGCTCCGCGGCAAGTGGGAGGAATGGCGAGCTGAGTGGTGCTGGATTGTAGAGGACCAGCCGCAAGCCTTCACTGCGCCGCGCACAACGCCTATCGCGCGCGGCAGAGATTGGAGCGAACTAGACTCCGACGACGCCAAGCTCGACATCGCCCTCGTCCGGATCCTCCGTCTTCGGCTGGCCCGGCTGTCAGTTGCCGAGGTGGGTGCAGATTTCCTCCGCCGGCGCATCGCCCCTCTCCAAGACCGGAAGAGGCCGGCCTGGTTGTACGGCGGCCCGACAGATATCATGAGGCTGCGCCCCGGACTTAATTTTAACTTCACCACTCTGGAGCTGCGCGGGATGGTACGAGAGCTCTTCAAGTACGACCCGGCGCACCCCGAGTGGTTCAGGACTCCCCGGGAAGTGGTGCCGCTTTGCAACAACGCCGCGAGGGACCGAATCCTTGCCATGATGCCGATGTGTGACTCGCATGGCTTGGACCGGTCGTGGATCGCCCCGAAGCCAATCGACGTCCTCAACTTCTACGACAACCTCGTCGAGGTGGCGAGCAACAAGGAGGACCTCAAGCTGCATACGCGGGACACCACCGAGCAGGAAATCGCCTACATAGCTTCTCGGGCTGAGGAGGCCGCCGCAGCCGCGGCGGCAGGAGTCTTCGGGTTCTCGCCGGAGGAGGCGGAGGCCGAAGAGGCGTCCACCCAGGCGGAAGAGGCGGAGATCCGCCGATTGCTGAACCTCCCACCCGACGCGCTCACCGGGGTCCCCTCGTTGAGGCACTCCGGGATCCATGGGATCGCGACGGAGGCCGCGGCAAGGGAGGGAACCGCCGGAGGAAGCAGAGGCGCCGCGAGGGGCGGAGGCGCCAAGGGGAAGAGGGCCGCAGCGCTGGATGCTGGGCCCAGCGAGCTGGCCGAGGCAGAGGAGGAGGAGGAGGAGGAGGCCGAAGACTCCGGCGGATCCACGGAGTTATACGCCGACGACCTCTCCTCGTCGGAGAGCTCCCCGCCCCCGGCAAGCCCGAAGGAGTCCCCGGCAAAGCGTCTCCGCAAGGCGGCGACGGGGGAAAGGGCACAGGCGCCCCGGCAACAGCCACCTCGGCGGGCGGCTCCCCGGGGGAGTCAAGCCGCGCCAAGGCCGTCCGGCGCACCAGCCGCAGCAGAGGCGGGCCGGGCGCGGACCACGACGGAGGCGCCCCGCAGGCCGGCAGCGAGCCGGCAGGGGTCTTCTCGGAGCGGAGCAGCGGCTCCGCCCGCCCCCCAGGCGTCGGCAGCCACAGGGGCTGGGTCTTCGCAGCCCCCAGCCCCGGTGAGCACCAAGCGCGCGAGGGAGTCTTCGCCTCCCGCTCCTCGCGTCGACGCGCCCACGGTGGAGTATGACTTCTCCGCCCTGAGCGAGGACGACGAGGAAGACCAGGAGTAAGGATCCGAGATTCTTCATCTTCTTAACTTTTATCTTAATCTTCTGTTGACGCTAATCCTGTCTTCTGTTCTGGTTTCAGGACCCTGGCCCATCGCGCCGCGAAGAAGGCCAAGGCGCCCGAGGCCGAGGTCGCGGAGGACTCGGCGGCGGCGGCAACAGAGGGCGCGCCGGAGCCGAGCCTGCCGGACTCTGGCACTGCTCCGATGAGCAGCCCCCAGCGCAGCCCGCAGCGCAGCCCCCAGCGTAAGTCTGGGGTTCTTTCTTTTTGCTTGTCGGGGTACGTCTGAGGCTTTTGACTTTATCTTCATATTTTGTCATCCCTTGTCTTGTTTCGTGCAGAGGAGGAGCCGCAGCGGGAAGAGCGCCCGGAGACCACCGCCGAGGAGCTGCAGGCACCGCCATCCCCGCCAAGGCAGGACTCTCCGGCAAGGGAGAGTGCTCCGTCAAGGGCGGGTACTCCGCCAAGGCAGAGTACCCCGCCAAGGACGGGCAGCCCGGCAAGGGCGGCCACCCCGCCAAGGCCAAGTTCCCCGGCGAGGGCGACCACCCCGACGAGGCCGAGCTCCCCGGCGAGGGAGCCCGCCGCCGAGGACGCCCGCCAAGGTAACCTTTGTAACTTGTCTTCTTGGCTTGTATCTTTTTTGGATATTTGCTTGAGTCTTGAATCTCTTTGTCTTCTTCTTCTTTCTAGATCTTCCTCCTTCTGTGCCTATGGAGACGGAGGTAATTATCCTCGAGGAGGAGGACGCGCAGGGCGACGGCGGCGACGCTCCAGTCGTCGAGGAGGTGGGCGAGGCCGCCGAGCCGGCCGCGCAAGAGACAGCTCCGGCTGCGGACGCAGCGGCCGGGGAGGGAGACGGTGGCCGCACCGCCGACCCGGAGGTGGCGGGAGCATCGGATGCTGCGCCGGCCACCGGTCCCTCCACCGGCGAGGAGCAAAGGTTTTATCTCGAGGCCCCCAATGGCGTCTTCATCCAGATGCCGTGGGGGTCTTCGTCGCGGGCTCCTGCGGAGGGCGAGGCGTTCGACGGAGAGGTCCTCGCCTCCGCAGGCCTGAAGATAGTCCAGGCGCCCGGTGGAGGTGAGGGGCCCGAGGAGGAGCGGTTGCTTCATCAACTCCTGGCCCTTTATCGGGCCAGGCAAGCAAAGCTCGCTTCCCGGGAGGCTCTTGCCGCCAAGGCCGCGGCGGAGATGGAGAAGCGTGCGGCGGAGCTCAGCGCCGCCAACCAGGCTGCTCTCCGCCAGGTGGCGGAGGAGCGAGAGCGTCTCGCCGGCGAGTACCAAGAGTGGGTACTCGAGAGGGCCGAAGCCGATGAACAGCAGCGCCTCGCCGGGGTGGAGATGTCCCGGCGAGAGGGAGAGCTCGCGCAGCGGAAGGTGGATCTGGATTCTCATGAAGAAGACATTGCCGCTCGCGAGGCTGCCCTTGGCGGGGAGCTGAAGGAGGCGAAGGCCGCCGCGGCTGCCGCGGAGGACGCCAAGAAAGAGCTCGCCGCCAAGGTTGAACAACTGGAGAAGGCGATGAAGGTGAGCGCCGAGAAGGTTGCCGCGCTCATCCTGGAGCGCGAGAAGGATGCTCACACCAACTCAGAGCTCCAGGTGAGTTTATCCAAGAGGGGTGACGAGCTGAAGGCCGCCAAGGATTCCATTGAAGACTTGGAGCTGAAGGTCACCACCCTGAAGGAATCGCTTGATGCTGCCCGGGCCCAGGAGACCAAGCTGAAGGACGAGCTCCGCAAGGAGCGAACCTTGATGGAGAGCGTCAACAAGGCCTCCGAGCTCTTCCGGCAGACTATCGAGGTGTGGACCGAAGAGCTGGTTTCTTCTGCGTCCAACATTGACCAGGAGTTGCTTGCTTTGAAGGTCGAACATCTTATCTACTCGCCGGATCCAGATCTCCCGCACAGCGCCAAGCTCAGCCTCTTCTTCAGAGGCGTCGCTCCGGCCCTTGCAGGTCTCCGGAACCGCATCCCCGCGCAGCTGGCCGAGGAGTCGCGCCGTCTCTGCGCGGGAACTCTGGAGCGGGTCTTGACGAAGATCGTGTACCGCAACCCGGGGATCAACCTCACGAACGTTCTTCGCAGCTTGCCGGCAGATGCAGACACGGAGGCCCTGAAGGAGCAGGTCGGCCATATCATCGCCAAGGTGGCAAAGCTTGGCACGAAGGAAGGCGACCGCGTAGACTAGGGCCCCATTTATCTTTATCTCTTTTTTTTTTTTGCTGCATATTATGTTACGAACTCATTAGTCCATTGCGACAAGTTATCCTTGTAAGATATTTGCTTTATTTCAATCAATCAGTACAATGTTATCTTCCTTGTTCCAATCTTTGACTTTGTATGTTTTTCACCCTACGCTCCCGGGGAGCTTGCCGGCAAGGGGCCCTTGCCGCGAGCGCTGAGCGCTGGACTCTGAGCAGCCTGCTGGCCAAGGTCCTCGCCGGCAAGCAACCTCGCCGCAGCAAGTCGCAACGCACTTAGCTTGCTGAGTGTACTCGGAAACGAGGCAAGGGCGCGACACTTGTCGCAGCTCACTTAAATCGTTGAGTGGACTCGAAAACAAGATAAGGGTGCGGCCAGCTACGGGTAGGTTCCTCCGCGCACAGGTTTTCCATACAAAGTGTGATCGTTCAAGGAAGACAACCAAAATTTAAAATTTGAACTGGTCAAATTCTAACAACTTATCTTTCATATGCTGCTTGCTCATGTTGTTTGCTTTCCGGTAAGGCTCTTCTTACTTGAACGGCACTTAGTTCCTCCTCCATCTCGAAACTGTCCGCCACGAACACCTATGGGACCGGAGCCCCTTGTCTGTGCGGTACGAGGGCGGAGGGAGCACAAAGAGCAGATCGAGGCAGACGCGCGGGCAGTTTTACCCAGGTTCGGGCCGCACAGATGCGTAAAACCCTACTCCTGCTTGGTTAAGTATTGAGTGGGACGCTCGGGAGCTTGAAGAAGCAGCTACACCGTGCGTGAGAGTAATCTAGGTTTCGAACCCCCTCCACGTTGTGCATGGGCCTCCTTTTATAGTGCAAGGGGTCACCGACAGGTGTCAACGTAGGAGAAAGGGGTAAAAGAGTAAAAGAGGTGGTAGTTGTAACAGTGCGGGAACAGTGGAGCTACAGTACAGAACAGTGGTCTATACCTACTTTAACAGTGGGGGACAAGGGCATTTAATGCCCGTCGCCGTCGACCCCAAAAGCTCCCGCCTTAGCGTCTCCGTCCGCCACGGCGACGGATTTATCGCCGTGGTGTGCCACCGTGTACCCCAGGCTGCACAGCCATCCGCCACGCGTCCCTGGTTAGACCTCAGGGCGACGCGTGGGCCGATGAGCTGGAGCGCGGGCACACAGCGTGGCCTTCCCGGCAAGCGCCTTGCCGGGGCCTTGATCTTGCCGGGCCCGGGAACTTGCCGCTCCCCGGGCCCCTTGCCGGGGCGCGCATAGCGCCGAGGCAACGCCTTCTAATCTTCCTGGCAAGCTCCTCTTGCCAGGGTCTTGTGTTAGTGGAATAGCCTTGAGCCTGGTACGGCCTTCCCGGCAAGCTCCTCTTGCCGGGGTCTCGATCTTCTATTTTGTATACTTTGTTTTTGAATGGTTTAATAGGAGGCAGGGAGGTCTCCGGCGAGCACGCAGTAAACCTTGCCGCGGGAAGCTGCAACTGCCCGTGCACAAGTTGGGGTACTAGGGTACCCCTACCTTAGTACACCGACAGGAGCCCCCGGGCCTGGGCCACACACGGTGCCGAGCGCTGTTGGGCCAGGCCCAAAACAGTGCACGGGCACCCGCGGCCCGCGGCGCGCCGAATCCACTTCCATATCCGCCGCACCCCACGATAACGGCACGCGTCGATTGCGGCGCCGTGGGATGGGACGTGCCCACGATCTCTTAATGGAAAGGGGAAAACGCCCCCCACTCCCCCATAAAAGCAGAGGCAGCGGGCGCGGTTCCCCTCCCTGTGCTCTCATTACGTCGTCTTCTTCCTGCAAAAAGATTCCTTCTAGCGCTCCGCCTCCACAGCTCCGCCGCCGCCTAGCTCTTCGTCCCCTTCCTTCCGCCGCATCCGCCATGGCCCCAAAGAGCGACAAGGGGAAAGCGGAGAAGTCCAAGAAGGAGAAATCCGAGCAAGCAGCCAAGCTCATCGCTTACCGGAAGCGGAACGTCGTCTTCTCGCCGAGGCTCGGCGTGCAAGAACTCTGGAGCAAGTACTACTTGTTCTGGTCCAAGCGCACCGATGCGCATCCCCGCACCCGAGCATACCCGGCCGCCGCCAAGGACAACTATCCCGGCGGGTATTATTTCTTTGCTGCCTTTTTCCACTGTGGCCTCTGCCCTCCTTTTTCGAACTTCTTCTGTGATATCATGAACACGTATGGCTTCCATCTGCTTGATTTCACCCCCAACGCCATCCTCACCATGGCCGTTTTCGCACATATGTGCGAAAACTTCATAGGAGTCCACCCCAACGTAGCCCTCTTTAGACACTTTTTCACCCCTAGAGCCGAGGCCGACACCCCTCTCTCCGGATGTATTTCTTGGGTCTTCCGTCTCGGGAAAAAGGGGTCGTACTTGCCGGGGGAGCTCCGCGGCAAGTGGGAGGAATGGCGAGCTGAGTGGTGCTGGATTGTAGAGGACCAGCCGCAAGCCTTCACTGCGCCGCGCACAACGCCTATCGCGCGCGGCAGAGATTGGAGCGAACTAGACTCCGACGACGCCAAGCTCGACATCGCCCTCGTCCGGATCCTCCGTCTTCGGCTGGCCCGGCTGTCAGTTGCCGAGGTGGGTGCAGATTTCCTCCGCCGGCGCATCGCCCCTCTCCAAGACCGGAAGAGGCCGGCCTGGTTGTACGGCGGCCCGGCAGATATCATGAGGCTGCGCCCCGGACTTAATTTTAACTTCACCACTCTGGAGCTGCGCGGGATGGTACGAGAGCTCTTCAAGTACGACCCGGCGCACCCCGAGTGGTTCAGGACTCCCCGGGAAGTGGTGCCGCTTTGCAACAACGCCGCGAGGGACCGAATCCTTGCCATGATGCCGATGTGTGACTCGCATGGCTTGGACCGGTCGTGGATCGCCCCGAAGCCAATCGACGTCCTCAACTTCTACGACAACCTCGTCGAGGTGGCGAGCAACAAGGAGGACCTCAAGCTGCATACGCGGGACACCACCGAGCAGGAAATCGCCTACATAGCTTCTCGGGCTGAGGAGGCCGCCGCAGCCGCGGCGGCAGGAGTCTTCGGGTTCTCGCCGGAGGAGGCGGAGGCCGAAGAGGCGTCCACCCAGGCGGAAGAGGCGGAGATCCGCCGATTGCTGAACCTCCTATGGGACCGGAGCCCCTTGTCTGTGCGGTACGAGGGCGGAGGGAGCACAAAGAGCAGATCGAGGCAGACGCGCGGGCAGTTTTACCCAGGTTCGGGCCGCACGGATGCGTAAAACCCTACTCCTGCTTGGTTAAGTATTGAGTGGGACGCTCGGGAGCTTGAAGAAGCAGCTACACCGTGCGTGAGAGTAATCTAGGTTTCGAACCCCCTCCACGTTGTGCATGGGCCTCCTTTTATAGTGCAAGGGGTCACCGACAGGTGTCAACGTAGGAGAAAGGGGTAAAAGAGTAAAAGAGGTGGTAGTTGTAACAGTGCGGGAACAGTGGAGCTACAGTACAGAACAGTGGTCTATACCTACTTTAACAGTGGGGGACAAGGGCATTTAATGCCCGTCGCCGTCGACCCCAAAAGCTCCCGCCTTAGCGTCTCCGTCCGCCACGGCGACGGATTTATCGCCGTGGTGTGCCACCGTGTACCCCAGGCTGCACAGCCATCCGCCACGCGTCCCTGGTTAGACCTCAGGGCGACGCGTGGGCCGATGAGCTGGAGCGCGGGCACACAGCGTGGCCTTCCCGGCAAGCGCCTTGCCGGGGCCTTGATCTTGCCGGGCCCGGGAACTTGCCGCTCCCCGGGCCCCTTGCCGGGGCGCGCATAGCGCCGAGGCAACGCCTTCTAATCTTCCTGGCAAGCTCCTCTTGCCAGGGTCTTGTGTTAGTGGAATAGCCTTGAGCCTGGTACGGCCTTCCCGGCTAGCTCCTCTTGCCGGGGTCTCGATCTTCTGTTTTGTATACTTTGTTTTTGAATGGTTTAATAGGAGGCAGGGAGGTCTCCGGCGAGCACGCAGTAAACCTTGCCGCGGGAAGCTGCAACTGCCCGTGCACAAGTTGGGGTACTAGGGTACCCCTACCTTAGTACACCGACAATTTCTATCCCGAAATTTCTAGTCAGATTAAATACAATTTTAATATAAATTTATATTACGTAAAAATCGAACGAAACATTGCGCTCGCAACAATTAATGAAATTAAAATTTTCAATATCCAAAAATAATATTTTATAAAGTAATTACGTGTTTGGTGCATTTTTTATAGTTACTGCCCAGTTTTTATAATTACATCCCATTTATTATTTATTAAAGCCCATTTTCTTGTTAAGCCTAATGCATCCCTCCTAGGAAATATTTGTAGCCCAGCGGGGCGGAGAATAAACACTTGACCTTGCATGGGTATTCCTAAAAAAAATAGCTGGGCTAGCCATTTTCAGCTTGAAAAATAATAATATCTGGGCTGGATATCTGGCCTGGGCTAGACGGGCCACAGACCGCCCAGTTAATAGCTGCAGCGATGTTTTCGTTGTTGTTCAGAGGAGAAAAATTAATATCTAGGCTAAACATCGCTCAAGAAAAACTCTGCAGTGATCACACCTAAAAAACACAAATACTGCTCGAGCTGCTTGGTCCCAGCTGTCGGCCGCTTCTTGTGCAATTCTCTCGTTTATTGACTACATAGGTTGACAATGGTGTGGGACCGTGATGTCTGGAAACCAGGAGGAAGCAAAAATAATAATGTTTTATATACTAATAAGGAGGCACTTGCGTACGTGCGACTATGGCCCTGGTGGGTCCCCACTGTCATCCTCTCCAAGTAAAGTCATCTCCTCATCCTCATGTCCGTTGACCATGTTGACAACGTGAGACGGCGGCGCCACGGCGAGCGCAACAACTCGAAGGACGACGGAGACGGCCTCGAGGGCCCTACGGATGGTCTGATACAGCGCCCGCTGCTCATTCGGGAAGCCAGTATCATTGGGCCACATGTCCGCGACGACATTGTCGTTCGCTTGTTGTTCACCGGTGCTCGTTGAGGAGACGGAGGTTGCAGCACTGGTCCTCCTGCGCTGGTAGCTCTTCCGCCATTAGGGCATTGAAGTACGGCTGCACCTGCTCTATGGTGAACACGGCATGAACCGGCTTCGAGAGTGGCGCCGGCTCCTGGTCGGAAGCTACGTCCATCGTCTGATTGTCGTCGCTCAGCTTAGCGAGGTAGCTGGCAGGCCAGCATGTCCGGCTGCTGGACCGACCCGTTGCCAAGCACGAGTCTGACTGCCCTGGTGCACCCAGACCGCCTCCCTCGCCCGCGCGTGCTTTCCGCCCGAAACGGTCAACGCCGCCCGCCCCGCTTCTCGGTGCATGCGATTGCTCCGCCTTCAAACGACACAAGTGCCATCCGTCCGTCCTTCTACCGCCCACATTAATGATACGCGGTTGCCGAGGCAGCTACTCTAGCGCCACACATCCGTCCCTCCGCCGCCCACCATTGCTATATAAACTGCTGCGCCGGCCATAGCCGCAGTCATCCGTATTCGTTCCTATTCTCCTGTCCACACCACTACTGCCCACCATGGCTTCCTCGCGCTCCAGCGCTCTTCTGGACGGGCAGACAACAGACCACAAGGAGATGGCAGCCATTGCTGCCGACTGGCTAGCCGGCAGGCAGCCGGAGGACGACGACGTCCCAATGGAGAACATGGTAGTCGACAATCCGGCGCCAACCCACTCCTCTGCGCCATCCTCGCCGGTGCATTGCACCATGACCATCGGCGAGGCTCGTGCCTAATATATGGACACGGTGAGGTCAAAGTGTGAGGAGCAGTTCCGGGAGGCGTAGGACGCCGCCGCCTACAACCACCATCTCCTCCAGGAGCACCTGTAGGCGGAGGAGCAGATCGCCGCGGAGCGGGTGGAGCAGGAGGCGCTGCTCGACTCGTACTACTCCGCCCGTGAGGGCTGCCTCGAGTGTTGGCGGTATCGCATGCGGGTGGCGGAGACTGTGGCCACCTACAAAGAGGGCGATGAAGCGGGCAAGGCACTGTTTGGCGAGACCGAGGACGAGGCAGAGGACAATGCAGGCTCCGACGAGTCCCCGCTCTGCTGGCGTCGACGAGGCCCTACTCCGCCGAGGCCCCGCGCCACCAACAATGAGGGAGAGGACACTGCCGGCTCCGCCAAGGCCCCACCCTGCCGGCAACGAGGGGGGGGGGGGATTTCCCCCGCTCTGCCGAGGTGCCACCCGCCGGCAACTAGATAGAGGACATCGCCGGCTCCGCCGAGGCCCCGCCCCGCTGCCAACGAGGCCGCACCACACAGAAAACTAGGAAGAGTAGAACACGGTAGGTCACGGTCGCTCATGTCCAAGTAAGGCCACTGCTTCCCTAATCGCTATGACAAGCTAGGCGGGTTGACCACTGACGGCCGGTTAGCTTCTTGGCGGCGACATGGAGTCCGAGAGCTATGTTGGAGAAGGACGCTGCTTCTAGTTAACTACTGGTGTAGTTGGCTAACTAACACGTGGGCCCAACAGGCATCTGGGCCACATGTCAGTTACGCTACTGCACCTGCAATTAAGTCACTGAAGCTTCTGTTCGGCTGAGCCGGACACAGGTGTGTAGCTTCGGTTAATTAATTATACCTCCAACACACCCCTTTTTAGTTGAAGAATGTATGAAATGTAATGAAATCTGGCATGTTTATATGAAATCCGACCGTGTATGAACGAATTTATTTCGATTAGTTCGAATTCTTGTATCACTGGCATTGGATGAACATGCAAAACAATATATACAAGTTTCACATGTACTCCTAGGGTGATCACCTCGTTTGCAGCAGTTTCACATGTACTCCCTCCGGTCCTTTCTAGTCTGCATACAAGTTTTGTCTGCACAAAGTATCTCTACTTTGACCAATCTTATAGAAAAAATTATGCACTTTCACAATGTGCGAAGTAAAAAGGAACAGAAGGAGTACAAAGAGTTTGAGGAGCTTTTTAGCGTTCCTGTACATTGCAATCAAACACACAGGCCTGGCAATTCATAGAGAACATTCAAAACAATCAATGATTATGCGTCTCAACGATTCACATGTCAGAGCCAATATTTACTTCACAACTAAAGAATAAAGAAAAAATGGATCGACGCTGCTGACAGCAAAAGGCGTCCCATTCGAAAATATCAAACGCATGTCTTCTTGCTAAAATCAATGAGCAAAATTTGACAAGGTTTTCCCATTCCAAAATATCAAATGCCTACGATTGTGGAATGGGCAGGGTTTGCCATCAGTTCGGACATTGACATGGCACCTCGTGCTAAATAAACCAGCTGACCGGCTCTTCTTTTTGTGCAGTTCCACCAAAATCAACCAAATTCGCGCGTAGCTTGTATGATTTCGCCCTTATATGTTGCAACGCCTTGAACTTATCGGCACCTCCTTTCTAGTGGTGGAATCAAGCTGAGGATCCCTGTTTGCACAAATACAAAAAAGTGATTAGTATAAAGCAAACTATACTATGAATTGATAGTTTAAACAGGCACCTACATGGTCGATGTAGAGCACACTTTTAGAAAAATGGAACTCACCGGTAAGAATCCTAGAACAACATTGTACTCGTGCATCACAGCAAGAAAATGGAGATTTGTCAGTCCTTATGAGCTAAAGTTAGTTTGGTCTTGTGGGGGGTAATGTAACCATCCTTCAACTGCTCCTTCTAATGAGAAGATAGACACGGCTTCTTCATCCTGGCATAATCGGAACTAGTCACTTCACGTACTCCATATTCGTCTTCAGGCCTTGTTCGTTTAATCCTCCTCCCAAGGGGATTGGAGAGGATTTTGGCTTGTAGGGGATCTAATACCCCTCAAACCCTGCCATTCCCCATAAAAAACCACCTCAACCGAACCAGGCCTCAGAGGAGGATGATCCTGTTGTGGAAAGACAAGAGGATAATTAAATGCTAGCATCCCTGTTTGCTCGAAAAAAAGGAAAGGAAATATTTAAAACAACACAGATGAAGCACTTCTCAAGGACAATACCACTTTTTGATGACAGTATCTAAACAGTAGCACAACACCAATAGAGATGACAAAGCTCAATCATATGAATGAAATCAGTGGGCGAGTACCAACCTTTGTCAGGAGGCTTATTGTGTAGAGCATACAGATGAAGCACTTCTCCGGAACCATCTATTGCTATTTACTGTGGTGGTCATTCTTACTACATACTCCTCGATTAGATTAATGTTTCCAACATCTTCTTGAGCAGTTCCACTAAAATATATGGTACCTTCAGAGAAGATCCTTGTTTGCACAAGTAGAGATAATTACGTATTACATTAAGAGTGGCATCAAATCAGTGGCAAAAAAATTGCTCGTTCCAGCCATAGCAATAAATTAAGATGCAAAACTATATCATTACTTGTGTCATCACAGTTCCAGTGCTTCTTTACAGCACCAGGAGTTGATTTTTGTTTTTCTTCCGCTCGTTCTTCCCCTTCATCACTTGGTTCAATAACAGACAAGCTTCGCCTTCAATGTGAAAGAAGGCTAGTACTGACCTCTCATGACGCGGAATTCAAACAACTCACAAGAAGTAGATCTGAACCAAATTTGCCAACACGGATAGGAAGTAAGATCTCCACTTGTGCAGTTCCACTCAGATCAAGCAATCAAGCAACGTTGTCGGTGTGACATTTTGGTTGAACTGCACAAAACACTATTAAAACAAAAGTGTTTTGTGCAGTGCAACAAAAGGTCACAATGGCAACGAGGTGAAGTAGATAACCCTGTTTACACAGAGGTGCAAAGGAAACAACTAGTGGTCAATAACGCTGGATGACACAGAAGCCAACAAAAAGAAGCATCTACCTTATCTAAATGGGAAAGAAAGCAAGACAGTACCATTTCTCAAACGGTGGCATTGATTAATATTAATAGAGAGATTATATTAACAATAATTCGTTAAACATGTAATTTGCTTTTAACTGTGGCATTGCATCAATTTTCCAGTGGCATTATTAGAGGGTGCTTGTTTACAGGGACATTTTGGTGGAGGGGCTAAAAAAAATCTGTGTCAGTCCCATCTAAACCAAACATGAGAGACTTTCAGGGACTAAAAGTGGGCATTTGGGATCAAAGAAAGAAGACCCCGAGGGAGAGTCTTTTTGGGACTTTTTCCAACAGTTGCCCCTGCCACGCATGGCACCTTGTCTCTATTATTTCATTGCTAGGGGTAACATGGTCTTTTAGCATGTCATCTAATAACCTCTACTCCATGTTTAGTCCCTAGAACCAAGCAAGTAGGGACTAGGGAGTTTTTAACCAACAGGGCCTTAGATTAACAACAGCTAAAGAGTTGCACGGGATAGTGGACGCACCAGCACCATGTGCATCTACCGATGTACTAGGGTGATGCATAGTCTGTTGCAACAAAGAACAAACAACCAAGGAGAATATTTGTGTTGGTCCCAGTTTTGTTATCTTTAGACACCTTTCCCTATGTGAGCGCAGCAAATCTAGTCCTGCTCAAACTTTATAGCCTTGTCCCCCAAAACAAAAGATCAGTTCGTTACAGATGTGCGTACTGCGTTTGTCATTGTTTTCCCTTTTCGACCAACGTACGTGTTGGATAGCCAGTCTGTACTAGTACTTTCCCCACTTCCTTTCCTCTGTGAACCACGTCCTAGATTTATGCTATACAACTTTCCCCGCTACTTTCCCCCATTCCAGTCCTCTTTGAACCACGTCTTAGATTCATGCGATGCAACTTTCCCCCACTACTTTCCCCCTTCCTTTCCTTTTTGAACCACGTCCTAGATTCATACTATACAACTATTCCCACTACATTCCCCCATTCCTTTCCTCTTTGAACTACATCCTAGATTCATGGTATAAACTTTCCCCACTACTTTCATGTTTGATCCAACACCTAGATTCGAGTGCAGAAGCGGAAAAAGCCCACATGCAACTAGAGGAATGCATGTGGAATAAGTAAATTATACCTTAAGGTTCTTGGGGTGTGGTTCGGTGGGCGACCAGAGGCCGTTCGACCCACACTATGTACGGCGGAGAAGAAGAAGGGGTCGGAGGACCTCCCACGGCGCCGCTGGGTGAAAGTGAACAGCTGCGCCGGTAGTGGATTCCCTTCCTCGCTGACGTTGACAGTGTTAAGCCTCCTTCCCTTCCCGGCGGACGGATCCAGCCGGCTGAGAGAGTGTGAAGAGAGCAACTACAAGCAGACCAACAGTGAGGGGAGAGAGAGAGGCCAAGAAGTCTTGTTTAGATCTGGAGAGGGTGAGAGAGTGTGAAGAGAACAACTACAAGTGCTGAGGTTGCAGCGTGTATATATATACTAGAGCGAGTGTGAAGAGTGCAAACCCTAGAAAACAAGCGCCGAGGCTGCAGCTTATACGTGATGAGGTGATTATACGGTCACTACGAGATCGTATAGCTCCGTATCCATCCATTTTGACCAGTCAAAGAATCCTCCTGGCACGAATTATGCTCAAGTGTAGTTATCGAACCCGAGACCTCAAGTTTGATGAGCGAACAAACTAACCAGCTACACAACCCTCCCGTTATGTTCAACGAGAGGAAAATAACCTTTTATACATTTTTTGTGTGTGTGGGAGTCATTGGGATTTAAATCATAATCGTGTCATGTGGCTTTGATGGTAAGACTATCCACAGTGGTATAAAAATAATGCAGCCTTAGTCACCTTACCTCTCTCCACGTAGTACCTTGGGTCCCACCAGTAAGAGGGTGAAACGAACAAATTAATAAGAAAAATTAAAAGCACCAGCGGTGTATCTTACCTCACACATCTCCCTACTGCTCGGGAACACTGTCCAATTGATCCCTCTGTTCGCTCACGTACTATTTTAAGTGAATCCTTATTATAACATGCACACAATTTTGGGCACTTGTATTCGACCTAAGTCAGTGTGCCACTGTATCTCATACGACTCCGCCGTCTAGGTGTAACAAGTCACGTTAGAAGGTGCATCGGGACCAAGGTGCAAGCAGATTGGAGGAGAAAGAGAAACTTGACCAGTCATTCCTCCAATCAAAGCCCTGATTTCTGTCTCTAAATGCAACAATTGATCCAAACAACTAAGAGATGCCATTTTAGCTACCATGCAGGGCCACGCATTAACTTGCATGCAAGCCGACTTTGATTTCTTGACTGATCAACGCGTAGTTGCGCTCCATGCATTGGGTTTCCGGGGGAGATAACAAGGCAGAGTAAGGAGCGTTTGGTTACATTGCTTAGGCTGGTCATAGTTTGTACGTACTCAATTTGTATCTCACTTCATGTGGCTTCGCACTCGCATGATTTTCCTATTCTATGAACCTGTGTGTGCGTGTGTGTGTGTGTGTTTAACAGCATGTGTGTGTTAAAGAGAGCGACAAATCGACCTACTCCTACAGAGAGATGGTGTGTAGTGTACGATTTTAGCCGCAAGAGTTGTTGTATCCTCTCTTTTCCGGACGTCCGGTAGGGATAGGCGGACAACTGCCACGCCCACTCCTGACCAGCCTGGCCCACCCAAAGCCCCTCCATCGCCCGCGCGCGCTTCCTGCCCGAAACGGTCAGCGCCGCTCCAAAGAATCGGTGCTGCATTCATGCCCGGGCGGAGCGGACGTGACCTCTCACTGGCGCCTGCGTTGAAGGGAGAAGCGGATTCAAGAGTGATGGTTGCTTCGTCCGTCCTACTTACTGCTGGGTCTATGTAATTTTACGGCTCATTGGTCATTATTACTGAGGTGGTAGGACTACTGGATGTCCCACGCTTTCGGCGAAAGGAGGTACTATTATATTATAATTTTCTCCATTCTTACGGCGGAGGAGTGCAAGAGCAGTGAAAACACGCAGGCTCAGTGATTACATGGCCCACCTCACACTATCACCATATTTTCTGGACACCATGCGATACCTAACTCTTTACATAGTACAATCGCAAAAAAAACTCTTTACATAGTAATAGTACTTCCTTCGTTCCTAAATATAAGTCTTTCTAGATATTTCACCATGAACCACATACGGATGTATATAGATGCATTTTAAGTGTAGATTAATTCATTTCGTTCCGTATGTAGTCCACCTAGTGGAATCTCTTCAAAGACTTATATTTAGGAATGGAGGGAGTACGTACTGTAATTTATCAGTGAGATAGTTCAATGCTATGAAGCTTCTAGCTTCTGTTACATGTATCTTGCGTCCAAGGTTGCCCGTTGCAACATTTCATCAAATACAAAGGAGACTAACATGCATGCTATTGCATCTCAATGATTGACAGATCATAGCAAATATGTACTCCCTCCGTTCCAAAATAAGTGTCTCAACTTTATGCTACATATGGAGCAAAATGAGAGAATCTACACTCTAAAATACGTCTATATACATCAGTGTTTGGAGTATGTACTAGTAGTTCATATAGAAATCTACTAAAGGGCATATATATTCCAAACAATATGATAATCTCTCTAACCAAGGTAGTAGGGACGAGGAGTAAACGGAGAGAGTAGTAAATTTTCTCCTCGTCCTGCAAGCCACCGCGCGCGTGGGCGAGGGAGCGGGCGTAAGGCATAGTAAGCAAGCTTCACCTCGTCCTGCGAGCCACCGCGCTCGTGGGCGGGGGAGACGGCGTACTAAGCAAGCTTCTCCTCGTTCTGCGAGTTGACGGGACACATCAAAAGTACTCTAGTGTATAGAGCCTTGCCTCTAAGGTAGGCCCCACATGGTTTGCCTCGTTTTTAACATAACATGTCAAATCGCAATTTGTTTGTTCACCCGTGGTAGAGCAAGTATAATAGGCTGATGTAAGCAGGCTATAAGGGTTGCCACCTCAGATCTATGATGATGTGGAGGAGAGAGGAGAGGAGAGAGAGAAGAGGAGTGGACTGTAAACTTGTAGCCAGCTGCAGCACAAGCTCCAATGCATTTTGTGAGAGAAGAAACTGGGGTCAAGCATTAACTACATGATGTATAGAGCCAGCAACTATTATATGAATGGGCTTTTAGGTTGGCTATAAGTGAGGTGGCACAAAGATAGAGCTAGCAGCCGGCTATGTTATTAATCTTGCTCCTAGACGATCCTCCCTCCATCTAGTGGACAACCAGTACACGTGTCAAGTTACCATGTGGGTTGCCTTTTCGTATAGAAATGAGCTCCATCGTGTAGCCACGCGGGTGTGGTTGGGAAAGAGACGGGAGTACGTGCGCCATGTGTGCACCTTTCTCTTCGTGCACGTCCCCCACCTACGTGGGTGTGTGTGAGAGATACAAACCTAGACAAATGGCTTGTGTGCATTCGTGAGTGTTTTTTGTTTTGGGGGGGGGAGGTTGATTTCGTGAATGTATTTGTGGGAATATGTGTCGATGACATCTCAAACAAAATTTTGCATGCAATGTGTGTGAAATGGACGCCTATCCATATCATATATAGAAGGTCGGGCGATCCACGAGAAGAGAGGGAGGGGTCATAGATATCGATAGAGGCGAAGAGAGGATCAAGTGGGTGGGTGCGAGATCGATGAAGAGAGCCATCGAAATTGTGTGTGTGTGCAAGTCAAAGATATAGGGAGACTGACCTAGCTACCGGAACGTCAGAGGGCACAAGTCAAGTTTGTTTGTGGCAGGGAGACATGACTAGAGCGCTCGATGTATCGGTGTGTGTGTGTGTGTGTGTGTGTGTGGGAGGGGGTTTGGGGAGGGGTAGGCAGAGCTATAGAGGTAGAACGACTCGTATATGTGTTGAGAAGGAGAGACCCATCTATGTCTTGAGGGAGATCGGTCGACATCCATACATAACTGAAGGACGGGAAATAGGATGGGACAGAGAGAGAGGAGAGAGAGAGAGGGAGGGAGAGGGGTAGAGTGTTGGATGGGTGATGGAGTTGCTTCTCGAAGATGGTGGGAGAGGCCTACTAGACAAACTAAGGGTGGAACTGCAATATTATCAATAAGAGTGGGGATGTGTTTCTGTGTGTGCCTGTGCGTGATAGATCTGTCGGGACACATCCATGGATGATGAAGGGGAACCATGTGTTTAGTAAGAAAACCTAACTAGATTGGTAGTTCAATTGTTGTTTGTCGGAGGAAGGGAGAGACATAACTAATGAGGTAGATCGATCGATGCGTGGGGAAAAACGAGTTATAAAGACCTAGCTAGCTATATGTATAGCGGGAGATCGGTCGATGTACGTCCATTTGTTAGAGGCAAAAACTATACTAAAAACACTGAGACAACCCCAAAGTGTTGTCTTGATGTAGTGTTCGAGTTACTGGCTACTACTATTGGCACCAGCTCTTCGAACTCGCTGCCTGAATCAGTTCGGCTTCTTGAGTCTCAATTTCAAGTTGAAAGACATCCATCAGATGTTATGCGACAAGAAGCCGGAGGACTGAGGAAGTCCCTGCAGAATTCAGATGCATACTTTCTGGTGCAACAACAAGTGCTGGAGCATTTAAGCGCCAAACAAGAGAAAGTTAATAAGCTTGCTAAGCATCTTGCCAGCATTATGGGTACCCAGGATATTGTTTCTTGAGCTCTTCTGAAGTGGTTTCAGTTCTGGACTTGTTTTGCTGCGGCGTTTATATGCTGCTTTGTTCCATATATTTGCACTGGTGGCGAACTTTGATGCCAAGTGGATGCAATATGTGTAATAGCCATGATAGCCTAGCGTAAGTTGCTTGCCTATTTATTTCCTTATTGTCTTGTTTATCTGTTTTCTTGTAGTCAACGCAGTTCTTTTTCCGCGGTTTGCTAGTGGCCGCAATAGCCTATTTTTTAAAACTAGGCCACATTAACCATGGGCAACATATTTACTGTAGTTAACAAGGGCCTCTTACGGGCCATAAAAATAATGGGCCTTCTAAGGGCCATAGAAACAATGGGCCTTATACGGGCCATATACACAATGGGCCTTCTACGGGCCATATAATCGGTTGGCCAAACATGGGCCAATAACAGACCACATTATGGCCTTAAAGGGCTAGAGTTGAAATCGTTCGTTCATGGGCCGACCATAACGGGACGTTGTTAGTCGGCCGTATTTGATGATGCTATGAAAACGGCCCAACGTATTAACGGGCCACGAAACGAGCCGACTGTAACCATGTGCTGAATTTGGCCCACAAGCAGAAAATGAGAGTAACGGGCCGAAAGTAAACGAATGCTAGAAATGAGCCCAAGAATAAATGGGCCCTGAGAAGGCCGAAAGATAACATGGGCTGGAAACGACCCGACGGAATAATGGGCCGTTAATGGGTATAAAGTAAAACACTGTTCAATACGGGCCAGTTTTACCATGGGCCGTTAGTGGGCCGAGGGTTACTAAGGACCTGATATGGGCCGAAAGACGTCATGGGCCATACATGGGCTGGAAGTGAAAACGGGCTGGAATTATATTGGAGGCCCCAGATGACGCTACTCGGCCTAGTTCGGATAGGCCGTAAACGGACCCTGGGTTAGCAGGCTGTAAATGGGCTATATGCAAAAAGGCCATTTAAAGGCTTGCCGTGGGCCGGCCCATTACCTTTTGACCAAGTCAAATGGGCCGGCCTTTCCACAGGAATGGGCCTCTGTTGGGCACTGTTCATTACGGGCCAGTTTTACCATGGGCCGTTAATGGGCCGAGGGTTACTAAGGGCCTCATATGGGCTGAAAGACGTCATGGGCCACACATGGGATGGAAGTTAAAATGGGCTGGAATTATATTGGACAGCCCAGATGGCGCTAGTGGGACTAATTCGGATAAGCCGTAAATGGGCCCTGGGTTAGCGGGCTGTAAATGGGCTATATGCGAACAGGCCGTTAACAGGCTTGCCGTGGGCCGGCCCGCCACCTTTTTCCAAGTCAAACAAGCCGGCCTTTTCACGGGAATGGGCCTCTGTTGGACCGTGCCACGTGTCGACGTATCATAGGAGCTATGGGTCCAATGAGTGGATGACATCTGTTCCAACGGCGAGCCGACACGTGTTCCCTCCAGCCAATGATGATTATACACGTGGAAAATCCCCATTGGTCGGGTGTGTTAACGGGTTATCGGATCCAAAACCGGGCCCGAAAGCTTAACGGCATTCCGTTACGGTGGATGCCACATGTCGGTCACCCTTGACGAAAGCACTTCTATGACGCGCGATTTATCGTCATGGAAGTGGACACTTCCGTGATGATAATTTTAGTAATGTCATGGAACACTTCTACGACAGCACAAGTATGACTATCTTGATTCTGTCATAAAATCGTCATAGATGTACATGCATGACAGAAAACGTGACCTATTGTGACTAACACGTAGCATCACGGAAGTGTATTTTTTTTTGTAGTGAAAAGATATAAGTGAATCACTAGAGCAAAACTATCTAGCTCAAAAGATATAAGTGAAGCACATAGAGTATTCTAATAAATTGTAAATCATATTTATCTCTCTCAAAAGGTGTGTCCAGCAAGGATGATTGTGGCAAACTAAAAAGCAAAGACTCAAATCATACATGACGCTCCAAGCAAAACACATATCATGTGGTGAATAAAAATATAGTCCCGAGTATAGTTACCGATAGATGAAGACGAAAGAGGGGATGCCTTCTCGGGGCATCCCCAAGCTTAGGCTTTTGGTTGTCCTTGAATTTTACCTTGGGGTACCTCGGGCATCCCCAAGCTTAGGCTATTTCCACTCTTTGTTCCATAGTCCATCAAAGCCATACTCAAAGCCTGAAAACTTCACAACACAAAACTTAGCCAAAAATCTCATGACCTCCGTTAGTATAAGAAAACAAATCACCACTCAAAGGTACTGTAATGAACTCTTTCTATCTTTATATTGGTGTTAAACCTACTGTATTCCAACTTCTCCATGATTCATACCCCCCGATACTACTCATAGATTCATCAAAATAGGCAAACACCACACGAAAAACAGAATCTGTCAAAAACAGAACAGTCTGTAGTAATCTGTAACTTTCGAATACTATTGTAACTCCAAAAAATGGAATAAATTGGTAAACGTGAGGAATTTTTCTATTAATCATCTGCAAAAAGAATCAACTAAATAGCACTCTCCAGTAAAAATTTACAGCCAATCTCGTGAGCGCTAAAGTTTCTGTTTTTTACGGCATGATCACATTAACTTCACACAAGTCTTCCCAAAGGTTCTACTTGTCACAAACACTAATTAAAACACAAAACCACATCTAAACACAAGCTAGATGCAATATTTATTCCTAAACAGAAGAAAAAAAAAAGAAAAAAAATTGGGTCGCCTCCCAACAAGCGCTATCATTTAACGCCCCTAGCTAGGCACGATACAAGAATAGATCTAAGTATTGCCATCTTTGGTAGGCAATCCATAAGTGGCTCTCATAATAGATTCATAAGGTAATTTGATTTTATTTCTAGGAAAGTGTTCCATGTCTTTCCTTAACGGAAATTGGAATCTAATATTTCCTTCCTTCATATCAATAATTGCACCAATCGTTCTAAGGAAAGTTCTGTCAAGAATAATGGGACATGAAGGATTGCAATCTATATCAAGAACAATGAAATCTACGGGCACATAATTACTATTGGCAACAATAAGAACATCATTAATCCTTCCCATAGGTTTCTAAATGATAGAATCTGCAAGATGCAAATTTAAAGAACAATCATCAAGCTCATGGAAACCTAACAAATCACACAAAGTTTTTGGAATTGTAGAAACACTTGCACCCAAATCACACAAAGCAAAGCATTAATGATATTTAATTTTAATTTTAATAATAGGTTCCCACTCATCATAAAGCTTTCTAGGGATATAAACTTCTAATTCAAGTTTTTCTTCATAAGATTGCATCAAAGCATCAACTATGTGTTTGGTAAAAGCCTTGTTTTGACTATAAGCATGCGGAGAATTTAGTACGAATTGCAACAAGGAAATACAATCTATTAAAGAGCAATTATCATAATTGAATCCCTTGAAATCCAAAATAGTGGGTTCATCACTATGCCAAGTTTTAATCTCTTAAATCTCACTTTTAACAATTTTAGCATCAAGATCTAAAAACTCCGAATCATTGGGACGCCTTTTAACTAAAGTAGACTCATCTCCAGTCCCATATTTATCAAGATTCATACTAGAAAACAAGGATCTAATAGGAGACACATCAATAACTTTCAGATCTTCATCTTTATTTTCATGATAACTAGAAGAACATGCTTTCATAAAGCAATCTTTTTTAGCACGCATCCTAGCGGTTCTTTCTTTGCACTCATCAATGGAATTTCTCATGGCTTTGAGAGACTCATTGATATCATGCTTAGGTGGAATAGATCTAAGTTTCAAAGAATCAGCATCAAGAGTAATTCTATCCACGTTTCTAGCCAACTCATCAATCTTAAGAAATTTTCTTCAAGCAAAGCATTGAAATTTCTTTTACGAATTCATAAATTATTTAACACTAGTTTCAAATTCAGAGGGCATCTTACCAAAATTTCCATACGATTTATTGTAGGAATTACCATAATTATTAGAGGAATTACTAGGAAAAGGCCTAGGATTAAAGTGTCCTCTATAAGCATTGTAACTAAAATTATTCCTACCAACAAAATTCACATCCAAAGATTCATTATTATTTTCAATCAACATCAATAAGTTCATCCATCTTTCCACTCAAAACACTAATCTCTTCAATAGCATGTACTTTTTTACTAGTAGATCTTTCGGTGTGCCATTGAGAGTAGTTAACCATAATATTATCTAAGAGTTTTGTAGCTTCTCCTAAGGTGGTTTGCATGAAAGTGCCCCCCCGCGACCAAATCTAAAAGATTCCTAGAAGCAAAATTCAATCCAGCATAATAGTTTTGTATAATCATCCATAAGTTCAAACCATGTGTAGGGCAATTACATATCATTAATTTCATTCTCTCCCAAGCTTGTGCAACATGGTCATGATCTAGTGGTTTAAAATTCATAATATCGTTTCTAAGAGAGATAATCTTAGAGGGAGGAAAATACTTAGAGATAAAGGCATCTTTGCACTTATTCCATGAATCAATACTATTTCTAGGCAAAGAGGAAAACCAAGTTTTAGCACGATCTCTAAGAGAAAACGGAAATAGCTTTAATTTAACAATATCATTATCCATATCCCTCTTCTTTTGCATATCACATAAATCAACAAAGTTGTTCAGATGAGTAGCGGCATCTTCACTAGGAAGGCCAGAAAATTGATCTTTCATGACAAGATTCAACAGGGTAGCATTGATCTCACAAGATTCAGCATCGATAATAGGAGCAATAGGCGTGCTAATAAAATCAATATTGTTGGTATTAGAGAAGTCACACAATTTGGTATTGTTTTGAGCCATAGTGACAAGCAGGCAATCCAACACACAAGCAAACAAGAGGCAAGCAAACGGTAAACACGCGGAAAAAGAAGGTCGAATAAAATGGCGAGGATGAAGTGGGGGAGAGGAAAACGAGAGGCAAATAATGTAGTGCGAAGGATAAGGGTTTGTGATTGGTACTTGGTATATGACTTTTGCGTAAGCCTCCCCGGCAACGGCGCGTGAAATTCTTCTTGCTACTTCTCGAGCTTGCGTTGTATTCCCTCGAAGAGGAAAGGGTGATGCAGCACAGTAGCGTAAGTATTTCCCATCAGTTTTTCAGAACCAAGGTATCAATCCAGTAGGAGACCACATGCGAGTCCCTCACACCTGCACAAACAAATAAGAACTTCGCAGCCAACACAATGAGGGGTTGTCAATTCCTTTACGGTCACTTACAAAAGTGAGATATGATAGATAGGATAATATGATATTTTTGGTATTTTTGGTATAAGAACAGAAAGTAAATAAAGCAAAGTAAAGTAGAAGGAAGATTAATATGTTGAGAATAGACCCGGGGGCCATAGGTTTCACTAGTGGCTTCTCTCCTGATAGTAGAATTATACGATGGGTGAACAAATTACTATCGAGCAATTGATAAAAAAGCGCATAATTATGAGAATAACTAGGCATGATCATTATATATAGGCATCACGTCCATGACAAGTAGACTGAAACGATTCTGCATCTACTGCTATTACTCCACACATCGACCTCTATCCGGCATGCATCTAGAGTATTAAGTTCATAAGAACAGAGTAATGCTTTAAGAAAGCTGACATGATGTAGAGGGATAAACTCAAGCAATATGATATAAACCCCATCTTTTTATCCTCGATGGCAACAATACAATACGTTCCTTGTTGCCCCTGCTGTCACTGGGAAAGGACACCGCAAGATTGAACTCAAAGCCAAGCACTTCTCCCATTGCAAGAACTATAGATCTAGTAGGCCAAACAAAACCAATAATTCAAAGAGACTTGCAAGGATATTATAAGCATACATAAAAGATTGCAGAAAAGAATCAAATATTGCTCATAGATATTCTTGATCATAAACCCACAATTCATCGGATCTTGATAGACACACCGCAAAAAGATTACATCGAATAGATCTCCTCGAAGCTCGAGGAGAACTTTGTATTGAGATCCAAAAAGAGAGAAGAAGCCATCTAGCTAATAACTATGGACCCGAAGGTCTGTGGTAAACTACTCACAACTCATTGGTGAGGCTATGGTGTTGATGTAGATGCACTACATGATGGACCCCCCCTCTGGCGGAGCTCCGGAACATGCCCCAAGATGGGATCTCATGGGAATAGAAGGTTGCGGTGGTGGAATTAGGATTTTCTCTGTTGCCTCGATGTTTTGAGGGTACATGGATATATATAGGAGGAATGAGGGCATCGGGGGAGCCAGAGGGGGCCCACGAGGGTGGGGGCGCACCCTGGACCCTCGTGGCCGCCTCTCTTTTTCCCTCGCGTCTACTCCAAGTCTTCTGGGTAGATACGGTTCCAAAAATAACTCTCTCGAAGGTTTCATTCTGTTTGGACTCCATTTGATATTCCTTTTCTGTGAAACACTGAAATAGGCAAAAAAAACATCAATTTGCACTGGGCCTTGGGTTAGTAGGTTAGTACAAAATATAATATAAAAGTGTATAATAAAGCCCATTAAACATCCAAACAGAATATATAATAGCATGGAACAGTCAAAAGTTATAGATACGTTGGAGACGTATCAATCATCCTACAAGTATTCGTCATGGGGGTTTGGCTGCTCTAGTGCTCGGCCCAATAATCGATGGATACCATCTAACCCGAGTCCTTATGGACGGCGGCAGCAGTCTCAATCTGATATATCAGGACACTGTTCGCAAGATGGGGATTGACCCATCAAGAATCAAGCAAAGCAGCACAACCTTTAAAGGAGTGATATCGGGTGTAGAAGCCCGCTGCACGGGCTCTATAACATTGGAGGTCGTATTCGGCTCTCCTTATAACTTTCGAAGCGAAGAGATGATCTTCGACATAGCTCTATTCTGAAGTGGCTATCATGCACTACTCGGAAGAACGGCCTTCGCCCGCTTTAATGTAGTCCTGCATTATGCCTATTTAAAGCTCAAATTGCCTGGACCATGTGGCGTTATTACGGTCAATGGAAATATGGAGCGCTCTCTCCGTACGGAGGAGGACACTATGGACCTAGTAACCGAAGTCCAAAATGGCCTATTCAAGCCGGATAATCTATCAATAGCGGACATAACTAAACGTGTCCGGCACACGCCTCAGTGCAGCAGTTCAGATGAACCTGAGCAAGATTGACACCTACGCCCCCGTCGACTGCCCCATAAGGTGATAGCATATGTACCTCGAGTACACAATTATGCCTTAATAATTCCTTGGGCGATGACCGGGGGCACCTGCATTTAGTCCATAGTTCGGCTAGACCCTATTCGGACTCTAAACTTATATTTTTAGGTTCATTAAACGAACCAGTTTTGTCATGGCCACACTGGATTTCTTTTTCTTTTCCAGGTTTTTTTCTTTTTTACAGACGGCCATCATACTCTCACCCCTTCAAGGACACATTACAGAGGAGGAAACAGCGCAGACGTGCAGCAGGGACCCGCACTAAGGTTTCTTTTTAGATTAAGACCATGTGTAAATCTTTTTTCTCTTTCTTGTTGTATACCTTTTTGGCATGTAAAATGTCCAAAAAGGTTTTCGGCATTGTCTGTAAGTTTGCGGATCGCCGTACTATAGAGGGATCTTAATAGAGCAGCTTTATGCGCATTATGTTCGGAGTTTTATTTACTCACCATAAAATGTTCTCTTCCCGCATCAGATTGCCATATGTGCTTTGTCAATAAGGGTCCATTACCAGGGGTTGTATTCAGCCGGGTATATGTTGAAAAGACCGAACACCTATAGGGAGTGTTCGGCGTCCTGGATGTTTGCCTTATATGCATCAGTTCTGAATCATGTCTTGGGTCAATAGTTGGGTTGCCCGGCTCCTGTGCTTACCCCTATGTTCCCGATTGTTCGGCTAGGGTGTAAAGGGATAACTACTGCGATTGTACTTCTGGCTCGTCCAGTCTAGTACCTCAGTAGAGAAAGCCGAAAACTGACTGTCATGATAAGCGAGAACTTGATCCGCAATCCGGCGACTTAGTTTTATACTATGATCGATGGAGATCTACCCCGTGTTATATAGAGGGTTGGTTTTTGCCCAGCCAGGTGCAATTGGATGCCTTAAGTAAAGGAATATCATATCCGCACCAGGGGCTAGTACCTAGCCCCACATGTCAAACTCCTACGACTAAGTGAAAGCAATAACGCCGCATAGTCTGATTTCCTGGTTTGCTCCGCATACACCTCCTACACGGACCAAGACGTTGCATAAAGAGTGTATATGCATACGACCGAACACCCCAGTATTATGTATGTGGGGGACTAAAGCCGACGACTGGAAACTTTCAAATTTAGATAAACAATCACACAGGAGGTAAAAGACACTGATATTATAAATAGTGCAAAAGTTATATACATCAGATTCATAAGCATAGTCTTCACATCCGAATACAATCACTCGAAGATAAGATCCTTCGAACACTGTCCTTCTACAAGGCAGGCGTCCTCGATGACGTCCTTGAAGTACTTCTCTGGCTTGTGGTGCTCCTTGACTGCGGGCGGGCCAGCAGTAGCTATATGCCCTGCGTTCATCTTCGCCCAGTGCACTTTGACACGAGAAAAGGCCAATCGAGCACCTTCTATGCAGGACGAACACGTCAGTGTGTCGACCCACGGACTCGCCTCGATGAGACGCTTCACCAATCCGAAGTAACTACTTGGGATTGGATCAGCGGGCCATAGCCGGACTATTAAGTCCTTCATGGCCGAACCTGCCATGTTGTGCATCTTGACCAGCTGCTTCATCTGGTCGCTGAGGGGCACCGGATGTTTTGGCGCATAGAAATGCGACCAAAACAGCTTCTTCGTGTTGTTCCCCTCCAAGGCTCAAAACTACAGGGCGGCGTCAGCACTGCTCCTCAGAAGATCAGCAAACACACCTGAGAACTCCATAACCGAGTCAGCCCAGTGTACTTCTACCCTCCGAAGATGATCCATAAGAGAAATGCCTTACCAGATGCTATCTATCGTGCCTGCTCAATTTCTTGACGGGCACTGCACGACTCGCCTCGTGCATCCTGGGCAGTCTTCACTGCCGCAGCAAGCTCGGATGCCTGTTCCGAAGCCTTCTTCTCAAATGCCTCACATTTGCGAATGGCATCGTTGAGCTCGACCTCGAGTTCGGACACCCGAGACCGGTGGTTCTCGCACTCAGCCTTTTCAGCCTCCAAATCGGCAGCCGCTTTGTCAGCGGCTACCTTGTTCACCTCGGCCTCCTTCTTGGCCTTGGTAACATTGCCCTTGAGGGCCTCGAGCTCAGCGGCACCAACTGTGTAATACATAATACCATATCAGAGTTTACAAAACATACTCAAGTTAATTAGTCTTATTGACATCTTAAAATCCGCATACCTTGCGTTTCATCTAAACGCTGATTGACGCGGTCGAGGTCCGCGTTGGCCAACAAGAGCTTCCGGTTTAGTTCGGCAACTTCAGCATCTCGCACAGTTGCCGTAACTAGTAAAGCATGCACAACAGTTCAACTCTGTAAGTATGCTATAGCATGGATACTTCGTCTGATTCTCTTTGGAATCACACAAAGCATCAGGGGCTACTGGCTATGTATGTGCATTAAAAATAATAAAGTTCTATAATGAACATTACATTGCTTACCTCAAAACCTGTTAACAAGCTGTTGAAGGCTTCATTCAGTCCGCCCTTGACGGACTGAATATTCTTCATCACCGCACCCATCACGGTGCGGTGTTCTTCCATGATGGAAGCACTTTGTAGTGCCCCCTCCATAGAGTCCGGCGCCTCCGGATTAAATCTGGGCGTCGCTGTATCCTCCTCCGCTTAGGGAGTCGGGTCTTCAGACCCCGGAGCCGCACTAGGCTCCGTGATAGTATTCAGTGGGGCCCCTGATTGTTTGGGCCCCACGTCTTCGGTCTCCATGGGGACGGTCTCCCTATGGTCGGCAGCGGCCGAGGTATTATCCCCGGCCTCCTTGTCACCTGCCCCGCCCTCATCTCCTAGGGCGGAGGACACCCGCTGGGAAGACACTTCAGTGTCCCCGCCGATCACGAGCGATGAAGCTCGGACTGGCGGGTCACTCTCCGTCTCTCCAGGTGCTAGAGAGTTACCCTCCGATAAGGAGGCGTCGGGGTGTCCTCCAGGAGGGCTGTAGGTCAGCAGGAGAAAAATGCTAAGTAAGCATCAAAAATACTAAACAAACAAAGGTGCATCACTTGAATCCGGATTAACTTATGATTCGGGCAGGGGTTTCACCCTGGGCTTCACCAAGAAGCTATGTTCGGATGAATCCAAACCAGCAGCGAGGGCCATCTTCCTCTTGGGTGCGGTTGTGCCTGCTTCAGCAGAGGTCGCCCTCTTCTCCCCCTGCCTTGCACGGGGGGCTCTTCCTCTTCTTCTTCTTCTTCTTCCTCCTCATCATCTTCCTCCACCTCGTCAGAGGAGAGGATGTTGATTTCCTCAGACTTCTTGTCCACAGGATGGGGGCTATCTCCGGCCCCCTTCCCTTCTTCTTCTTGGGCTTCTTGATCAGCGCCTTGTATGGCGCCGGGACTAGCATCACCGTCAGTAGAGGCAATGTTGGGTCTTCAGGCAAAGGCGCCGGACCCTTAATCCGGGTCGCCTTCTTCATCCAGCCATGTATATCACGTAAAAACTCCAATTCCTGTTATCATTAAATAAAGGAAGAAATATATGTTTGGCAAGTTTTCCTATTACCTCTAGGGCTGAAACCACAGTGCTATAGCCCGCGTCCTCGGTCTCTTCGGGCCACTCTTTCTAGCTCTTGAAGAGATGCTTCCAGATCTCTTTGTGTGTAAAGCCGAAGAGATGCTTCAGCGGCTTGTCTCCTGCCGGATTGAACTCCCATAGGGAGGAGTCCCGGCTTTGGCAAGGGAGAACAAGCCGGGTCAGCATCACCTAGACCACGGACAAGAGCTGGTGCCCCTTGGAGAACACACCGGACACACGACTCTGGAGTGTCGTCACTTCAGTTGAAGACCCCCAATCTAGACCCTTTTTGGTCCAGGAGGTTAGCCTCTCTAGGGGTCCGGATCTGAAAGTAGGCGCCACCGCCCATTTGGCATCGCGGGGTTCGGTGATGTAGAACCACTCCTGCTGCCAGACCTTATTCGTCTCCACGAATGAGCCCTTGGGCCAAGTTGCATTTGGGAGCTTGCTAATCATGGCGCCCCCGCACTCCGCATGTTGTCCGTCCACCACCTTCGGCTTCACGTTGATGGTTTTTAGCCATAGGCCGAAGTGTGGAGGGACGCGGAGGAAAGCTTCACACACCACTATGAAAGCGGATATGTGAAGGAATGATTTCGGGGCTAGATCATGGAAATCTAGCCCGTAGAAGAACAAAAGACCCCGAACAAAGGGGTGAAGTGGAAACCCTGCCCCCTAACAAAATGGGAAGTAAACACTACCCTCTCACCCGCCTCAGGGACGGGAATCACCTGACCCTTGGCAGGGACTCGGTGCGCGATGGTGGTGGCGAGATAGCCCGCGCTCCGTAGATCCTCCAGGGTATTTTCAGTGACCGTGGAAGCCTCCCACTTGCCCCTGGCACTGGATCCAGCCATTGCTGGGAAGGGGAGTAGTGGTTGAGGAACGAGGAGCGGTGGGCGCAGGAGATAAGGATGTTGGGGCTAGGGAGATTGGACAGCTCGAGCTTGAGGAAGGCGTGGAGCTGATGAAAGGGATGGGTATCCTTTTGTAATTCTGCGGATACAGAACGTCCCCCCACTTTGACCATAAACCTCGCCGGTTCACAAAGCAGTCGTGCGTAATTCGCGGCGTGGGTGCTCACGTCATATTGATAAAGATCCCACAATAAGCGGGCATGATCTCTATTATAATGGGACGTGTTAATGAGGATATACCTCGAAACGCGAAATTAGGACCAAATAAAACGGTTCGATATGTTAGTGGGTTGGACGCAACGCTTCACCCAAAAGTTGTCAGTAGAGATACACTATTCATTTTCCTTTAAAAGCCTTGCCTTCCAGGCTAAGGGTTGTACTAACCTTGCAGATCCGAACACAATACGCTTTTTGCAGAAGATATATTCGGAAGAAGGAACCCGCCTTGCAATGCCGAAGACAATACGGAGGCCGAACTCATCGTCATCGAAGTCAGGTTCAGGGGCTACTAAGGGAGTCTAGGATAGAGGGGTCCTCGGGAGGCCATATAACTCTTGGTTGGCCGGACTGGTGGGCCGTGAAGATCATAGTCGAAGATCATCTCTCGTATCCGGATAGGACTCCTGAATTCATGTAATGGCAAGTTTTATGTTCGGGTGTAATATTTCCTTCCTCTTCAAGATGGTATGTACAAACCCTAGGCCCCTCAGGTGTGTATATAAACCGGAGGGTTTAGTCCGTAGAGGCTAACTGAGAATCTCAAATCCTCATAGGCCAGACTTTAGGGTTTAGCCAATTCGATCTCGAGGTAGATCAACTCTTGTATTCATATTCATCCATATTAATATAGCAGGAAGTAGGGTATTACCTCGATCTAGAGGGCCTGAACCTAGGTAAACATCGTGTCCCCAGCCTTTAATTACCATCGATCCTTAGACGCATAGTTCGGGACCCCCTACCCGAGATCCGCCGGTTTTGACACCGACACGCGCCAAGACCGCTCCCCGCCGTCCTCGTCTGTCCGGCGAGCCAGCCGAGCACCTTCTCCTCCTCCCGTGTGCCTTGTCCGCCATGCCGCGGGCCGACCGAACCAGCGGGATCCGCCTCGACGCCGTTCAACCTCCGCCACCGGCCACCCCTACGAGCGGAGCCGCCGGACCAGCAGGCATGTGCCTCGCACCCTTCTTCTCTCCTTCTATCTCTTTTCCCCGCTCACTGTATCTTCTTTGGATTTTCCCCCACCATGGCCCTGCAGTTCCTACCGCCTCGGAGCTCCCTCGCGCCGCTAGACCTGAGACCCCCTCGCCTGGATCTGCCCCGGCCCGACGGCTTCCGCCTCCGTTCGCGTCCTCCCCGCGTTGCGACGCCTTGCCCGCGCCAAGCCTCCGTGTCGCCGGAGCCTTGTGCAGCTGTGCTGCGGCTAGCCTTCGAACCCTACTGCTCGACCCCCAGCTTCAGGAACGAGACGACGCGCCCCTACCTCGCATTGACCAGCCCAGCCACGTGGACCGCACCGACGCGTGGAACTCCTCACTCGCCCGCCAGATCCGGCCAGCCCGGCCTCCTCCACACCAGCTTGGGCTCGGCCCATGGTGAGCAGCACCTGTAGCCCAGCTTGCTGCAGTTTTGGCCTGTGATGTTTTTTTACTGCCAGGACAAATTTTCTAATTTCGAGAGTTTTGTCAGTTTTACAGAAAAACCCTCAAATTTCATGCATATAAAAACTCAACAACTGTGCATCGAATGAGAATGATTTAAACATGTAAAATACTTAGAATTTTGTGTAGAATAATAATAATCAACTTTCATCCCTATGTAAAATGTTTAAATTAATGTTTGTATTAAATTTCTTAGTTCACATGCTAAAATGATTTATTTCATAACTAAATAACCGTAGCTCCAATTTTAATAAACTTTATATGTAAATGGGGTAGAAAAATGAGTAGATTAACTTGGTGAATTTAGTTTTGCTGTTTGGCAAATCTAAAATATGGTTTAGGCAAAACAGCACCAAATTTGAAATATGCACATGGGGATTTTCCGGAATTGTTGTTTGTTGTTTCCGGCCTCATTTAAAATGCCTAAATGTGTGGTTTACTTATGCTTCACCTCTTTCCATGTTAACCAACATTTAATCATGTCTTGTAAATAGATGAGGGCAAACTAAATAATTGAATGTGGTTTTTCGTGAATATGCAACTCGTTGCATATTGAGCTCCACTTAACTTGTAGTATTGTTTGTGCACTTTGCCATGCCATGCCTATTTAAACCGAACATGCATCATCCTTGGTTGTGCATCATGCCATGTTTATGCTTGTGTGTTTACCATGTTGTTTGCTTCTTTCCGGTTTGCTTCTAACGTTAGCTTCGGTTTCGTTCTGGAGTTGTGAGGATTCGTTCGATTACGACCGTTTGTCTTCTTCATGGACTCGTTCTTCTTCCTTGCGGGATCTCAGGCAAGATGATCGTTCCTCGATATCACCTCTATCTTTGTTTTGCTAGTTGTCTCGCTCTATAGCTATGTCACGCTACCCATTCTTGTTTATCAGCCTCCCATGTTGCCATGAAACCCTCTAACCACCTTCCGAGCAAACCGCTGATTGGCTAAGTTACGCTTTTACTCAGCCCCTCTTACAGCGTTGTTAGTTGTAAGTGAAGATGGAAGATGTTCCATGTTGGAACATGGATTCTTTGGGATAACACAATATATATCTTATTTAAATTAATGCACACATATATACTTGGCAATGGGTGGAAGGCTTGGTCTTCTGATTGGTGTTTTCTTCCACTCATGCCGCCTTAGGATCTGATAAATCGGTGTTATGTTCCTTGATATTGTGTTCCTAACACGGTTGGGGTTTATGGGCACCCCTCCATAATTCGCTCTGCTTAAAGCTTTTCCAGTAAGGCCCAACCTTGGTTTTACCATTAGCTTAACAACTAAAAACTTGCATAGGGAGTAATTAACCCGAGTTCTTAATCAACCCTCGGGCCAGTGTTCCTCATGAGTGTTGGTCCAAACTTGGCAGCCTGCGGGGCCATCTCGAGGCAACATGAGGCTTGGTTTTACTTGTAGCTTTTCCCATTCGATCGTGGCCTGAGACGAGATGCGTGTGGCTCTTATCAGGGTGACGGCACGTCGGGAGGTCTTGCTTGATTAGTTTTACCATTGTCGAAATATATTGTGCACGGGATTCCGAGAACACTTGGGTCTTCCCAATTTGGAGTTGTCACTGCGCTGATCATAAGAGCTTGTGATGGGCTAAGTTGGGACACCCCTACAGGGTTATGATGTTTCGAAAGTCGTGCCCGTAGTTATGTGGCAGATTGGAATTTGTTAATATCCGGTTGTAGATAACTTGACACCATAACTCAACTAAGAATACACTACCTGTGTGAGTAACCGTGATGCTCTCTTTTCAAAGAGGTTTGGAAAGTGAACACAGTGGGGTTATGTATGAACGTAAGTAGATAGGATCACTTCTTGATCACTACTAGTTGCGATCGTTGGCACATATTCTCATCTCGCTCTGAGTTCGTAAGCTAGACTCGTAAAATGCTTAGTGCTTGCTGCAACCACTTTGTAACCTATCCACACCTAAAATCTTTGGTAGTTTTGATAACCGGGAACAAGATTGCTAAGTCCTCGTGACTCGTGGTTTACTACACAAACAGGTGCAGGTACCTCAGAGTTTGACGCATGAGATGTGCAAGAGCTTCAGTGGGCATTCGATGAAGAGCGTGGGCGTATGTACGTGACGTACCCCGACGATCAGTAGTGGTTCCTATTAGAGCCAATCGGGAGTAGCCTGTGCGGTATCTTTTTCTTTGTTTGATTTCATCCGTAGTCGGACTCTGTGTTCTCTTGATGAATGTATGTTTATTGTATTAATTGTGTGATGTGGCGAGTGTAAGCCAACTATTAAACTCTCTTTCATCATGTTCATTACATCGGTTGTGTAAAGATACCATGCTTGAGACCATTCCAGAATGCGGTTATGACTCTAAGTCATGCCTCGACACGTAGGAGCTATAGCCGCATCCTAGGTGTTACAAAACCCACCTTTAATATTATTGCAAACATTATTATCAATCTCATATTCATCATTGGGCTTAAATAAATTTTCAAGATCATAAGAAGAATCACCCCAATCATGATCATAACAACAAGTAGTGGACATAGCAAAATTAGCATCCCCAGGCTTAGGGTTTTGCATGTCATTAACACAATTGACATTAATAGAGTTTATAATAACATCATTGTAATCATGATTTTGATTCAAGGAACTATCAAGTATGCGTGCAATAGCAATAATATCATGCTTAACATAAGGAACTATTGCAAATTCATCTCCATCAACATTGGCATCATGACCACAAGAATGGCAAGCATCAAATTCATCAAGGGAGGGTATATCAATCAAATCATCGGAATCATAATTATCTATAGATTCATGCATATCATTATTTTCCTCCAAAGCAATGGTGATTCTCTCAATAAATTTTTGACACAGGCATTGTGAGCATAGTTTTCATGGCAATATTTAAGTATGTCAAAAATTTCTGATTTGTAAAGAGTATATTCATACTTTTCAATCAAAGAAGAAACTTCATAAGCACCCTTAAAAGCAACAAATTCTTCAGTTTGTTCGATATCATAGTAACTATAAACACCCTTTTCATAAGAAGGTAAGATTTCATTATCATTAAACTCACATAGGAAGGGAAGGTGTTTTTTAAGGTTCTTAGAGCAACAAGGAAAATAACAAATTTCACAAAGATTCCAAGCATAACATAGCGAACATTTTATTTGATTCCATAAGAGTCTCCCATTTTCAGACAAACGGTGACGCACAAAATGAGCATGCTCATCTAAAGATTTACCCTCAACTAAACTAGTTGGGGTTTCAGCATGAGCACACATGGATCAAAGCTGATCCAGGTAAAAAACTTTGAGGTGATCCATACCAATAGATTTTTAGCAAGCAAAGATGCAAGCAAAATAGAAGGCACATGGCAACACAAGCAAAGATAGCAAACGAAAAAGCGAACGGAAGAAGGGCGAAGAAAGGGCAAATCTTTTCGAAATCATTTTAGAAGTGCGGGAGAGGAAACGAGAGGCGGATGGCAAATAATGTAAATGCAAGAGATTAGAGGTTTATGAACGGTACTTGGTATGTCTCGACTTGATGTAGATATCAACGGCACCAGAGATTGGCTAGTTGACAGAAGACAAATCTTGACTCTTGACTTGGCGTAGATCTCCCCAACAACGGCGCCAAAAATTCTTCCTACTACCTCTTGAGCTTGCGTTGGTTTTTCCCTTGAAGAAGAAAGGGTGATGCAGCAAAGGAGAGGAAGTATTTCCACCAGTTTGAGAACCAAGGTATCAATCAAGTAGGAGACAACGCGCAAATTGCCAAATACCTGCACAAACAATCAAGCAACTTGCACCCAATGCAATAAAGGGGTTGTCAATCCCTTCACGGTAATTTGCAAAAGTGAGATCAGATCAAGATAAATAAACTATAAACTAAATATTTTTGGTATATTTGGTTTATAGATTGAAAGTAAAATATTTCAAAATAGCAGATCCGAAACTTATATGATGGAAATAGACTTGGTGGCCATAGGTTTCACTAGAGGCTTCTCTCAAGATAGCAAATATCACGGTGGGTAAACAAATTACTGTCAAGCAATTGATAGAAGAGTGCATAATTATAACGATATATAAGGCAATGATCATGAATATAGGCATCACGTCCATGTCAAGTAGAACGACTCCTGTCTGGATCTACTACTATTACTCCACACATCGACCAAACGATTCTGCATCTAGAGTATTAAGTTCATAAAGAATAGAGTAACGCATTAAGTAAGATGACATGATGTAGCGGAATTAACTAAGAAGAAGAAGACGAAGAAGAAGAAGAAGAAGAAGAAGAAGAAGAAGAAGAAGAAGAAGAACAAGAAGTAGAAGCAGAAGAAGAAGAAGAAGAAGAAGAAGAAGAAGAAGAAGAAGAAGAAGAAGAAGAAGAAGAATAAGAAGAGGAGGAGGAAGAAGAAGAAGAACAAGAAGAACAATAAGAACAAGAAGAAGTAGAAGCAGAAGCAGAAGAAGAAGACATCTCAAACCACACCGATGCTGCTTCCCCGTAGTCGACCTACACTGGCCCGTGGCCGCATGTCGTTGAACCGCACGTCAACGTACGATGGTAGGTACGCCTCCAGGCTCAGTGGCGCAACTACATCGTGTACATCTCATTCGCAAACCGGTATCCGTCGAGTAGGTTGCTCCCACCCAGGAGCACACACCTATACGTATCTAGCATTCCAGCCACGCCGCTGAGTGGTGCACCCTCGGGACGGTGCAAGTGTCGGTGTTATGGGAACGGGGGTACCCAGACTTGCCTGCCTGCGGCCCAGGGCGTGGCTCATTAGGCGGCCTGGTACGGCCCAACATTTTCGGCAGAACAGTCAAGACCCTCGTGAGGAGCCAAGCCTTGCGAGGCAGACGGCACAAGGCATACCCTGGGGCGGCCTTACTAGGCCGGCTCGTGAGGATCGGAGATATCAAGGCGAGGGACACCTCGCAAGGTCCTCGTGACGTGAGAAGTGACGAACAGGGCCAGGCGGGCGTCAGCGGACGCAGAGTGCCAGTTTCCTATTTGGTGTTAAAGGAGTAGGCGCAGGCAAATAGTCCCAAGGCGTCAGGCAAAGGTTTCCATATCGGTGCAACAAGACCAAGACCAGCAGGACAGCAGAACGGAGGTCACCGCGGAGCCCACGGCGGCGTCACCACCAGAGCCTTTGGCAGGCGAAGACCACCTTTTGTCAGGATAGCTTGTACCAGCTGCCCCCTTAGAATTTGGCCGTTGTGGGATCCCTTCCCGCTCAATATTTGGGAAGAGGACCCGGGCCACTACAAATAGGACTAGCCACCACAGTTGGGATCATCTCATCTTGAGCTGATCAGATAGAAGGCCACACACCACAAGCTCACCCGAGCACAAGTACCCCTCTCCTCAAGAGGCAGTTCGTTCATGTACTAGTTCTTCACCAGACTACAAGGCAATCCACCACACCACACTGGATTAGGGTATTGCAACACAACGGCGACCCGAACCAGTATAAACTTTGTGTCCCTTGTTCTTCGGATATGACAAGCTAGGCTTAGGGATCGGTGGGTAGACGAGCTAGGACGGAAGGAGAGATCTTCGTGCGCACCCCAGAGTTCGAACCTTAAGGGTTTCGCCGAAACCTGAGATCCGACATTTGGCGCGCCAGGTAGGGGTGTGCTGAAACTTCCCTTCCGTCGATTTGTGCTCCGTTGTCCCAGCGGTTCCATGGCTGACGCTTGTAGAACCCGTGCTGAGCGGCGGGCTGCCCTTGTTGCCTGCGTCCCTCAGACTGCTCCAGCCGGTGGACCACCCCGCCGTTCTCCATCGCTTGCCACCAACGCCGCCACTGGCCTAGCGCGGCATGAACAGCAGGCATCATCTCTGCACCCCTCCATGTGGCATGATGGACACACCGCCACCCCGTCACTGACTACAGCGGTCTCCTCATCCCATGCTCGTCGCGGACCCGTGAATGTGCAGACTGCGTTGCTCAAGGCACGCGAGCTCCTGCGCTACCGCCCCGTTCACGACTTGTACGAAGAATGGCTTGACCGCATCGCCGAGCTCGTCAGCGCAACATGGGGCTCTCAAGTGCCGTCCCTCTCCCTACCTTGTCCGCCTCCCCATGCGAACGACGAGGCCCATGAAGCTCCACTGCTACCCCCGCGTCAAGGCGTCATCCAAGACCCAAGACACGTGGCCCCGCGGCTTGACTGCCCATGCGCGGCGCGAGTGCGCGAAGAAGGAAGCTGCCAAGAGATCCAGCGGCCCCGCGGGGGAGCGCCCGCACTCCCTCCACCGCTGCGCCGAGACCGCACGCCCCGCCACGGTGGCGCGTGAGGACCAAGATCAAGTTCCACCTCCCCAACAAGCCCCAGTGTCGACAGTAAGCTACAAGGCCCTCGCCCCCGAGCTGCGCAACATCAACTGGCCTGGGAAGTTCAAGCCCGACCTGTCTCCATGCTACGACGGCACCCCCGACCCCGCGGACTTCCTGCAGCTCTACGAGATGAGCATCGAAGCGTCCGGCGGCAACGAGAAGATCATGGCAAACTAGTTCCCCATGGCCCTCAAGGACGGCGCACGCTCGTGGCTTTTGAACCTGCCCGCGGGATCGATCTCCACCTGGAGCGAGATGCGCGAGAGGTTCATCGCCAACTTCCAGGGTAAAGGAGACTGTCCCTGGCCGCGGGTGACCTACGGCGTATCAAGCAACAACCAGGAGAAACCCTACAGAAGTTCATCCAATGCTTCAATAGTGTCCGCGTCAAGATCCCCAAGGTCACGGACGAGGCCATCATTTCAGCACTCTCAGATGGCGTTCGCGACGTCAAGATGAAGGAGCAGTTGATACACCTCCAACGTATCTACAATTTTTTATTGTTCCATGCTATTATTTATGAAGTCCTGGATGATTAATGGGCTTTATCATTCACTTTTATATCATTTTTGGGACTAACCTACTAACCCAAAGGCCCAGTCCAGATTGCTGTTTTTTTGCCTATTACAGGGTTTTGCAGAAAAGGAATATCAAATGGAGTCCAAGCGGAATGAAACCTTCGCGAGAGATATTTTTGGAGAAAATCACGCACGGAAAGCGTCAGGACCAAGTCACGGGACAGTTGGGCTGCCCTCGTGGGTGGGGGGCGCGCCCCCTGCCTCGAGGCTGGCCCACACGGCCCCCGATGCCCTCCTTCTTTCTATATATACCTACGTACCCGAGAAACTCCAAACGCGGAGAGAAAACCCTAATTCCACCGCCGTAGCTTCTGCTCCCGTGGAGATCCCACCTTGGAGCCTGTTCCGGGAGTGGGATCCATCACGGAGGCCTTCATACTCATCATCATCGCACTCACCATGAGTTGTGAGTAGTTTACCACAGACCTTCGGGTCCATAGCTAGTATCTAGATGGCTTCTTCTCTCTCTCTGGATCTCAATACAAAGTTCTCCTCGGTCTTCGAGGAGATCTATTTGATGTAATTTATTTTTGTGGTGTGTTTGTCGAGATACGATGAATTGTGAGTTTATGATCAAGGTTATCTATGAACGATATTTGGTTCTTCTCTGAACTTTTTATGTGTGCTCATAATATCCTTGCAAGTCTCTTCGAATTATTGGTTTGGTTTGGCCTACTAGATCTATAGTTCTTGCAATGGCAGAAGTGCTTGGCTTTGGGTTCAATCTTGCGGCGTCCTTTCCCAGTGACAGTAGGGGCAGCAAGGAACGTATTGTATTGTTGCCATCAAGGATAAAAAGATGGGGTTTTCATCATATTGCTTGAGTTTATCCCTCTACATCATGTCATCTTGCTTAAGGCGTTACTCTGTTCGTATGAACTCAATACACTAGATGCATGCTGGATAGCGGTCGATGTGTGGAGTAATAGTAGTAGATGCAGGCAGGAGTCGGTCTACTTGTCTCGGACGTGATGCCTATATACAATGATCATGCCTAGACTGTCTCATAATTATTCGCTTTTCTATCAATTGCTTGATAGTAATTTTTTTACCCGCCGTTGAATACCACTATCTTGAGAGAAGCCACTAGAGAAAACTATGGCCCCCGGGTCTATTCTCAACATATCAATCTACATCTACTTTACTTTTCTTGCTTTTATTTGCTATTTTATTAAACCAAAAATACCAAAAATATAATTATCATCTTTATCAGATCTCACTCTCGTAATTGACCATAAAGGGATTGACAACCCCTTATCGCGTTGGCTGCGAAGTTCTTATTTGTTTGTGCAGGTGTAAGGGACTCGCGCGTGGTCTCCTACTGGATTGATACCTTGGTTCTCAAAAACTGAGGGAAATACTTACGCTGCTGTGCTGCATCTCCCTTTCCTCTTCGAGGGAATACAACGCAAGCTCAAGAGGTAGCAAGAAGAATTTCTGGCGCCGTTGCCGGGGAGACTCACGCCAAGTCAAGTCAAGATTTGCCACCCCGTCAACTAGCCAATTTCTAGCGCCGTTGCCGGGGAGGCTTACGCAAAAGTCATATACCAAGTACCTATCACAAACCCTTATCCTTCGCATTACATTTATTTGTCTCTCGTTTTCCTCTCCCCCACTTCACCCTTGCCGTTTTATTTGCCCTTCTTTTGTCGTGTGTTTACCGTTCGCGTGCCTCTTGTTTGCTTGTGTTGCTATGTGCCCTCAATTAGCTTGCATCTTCGCTTGCTAAAGTTATGGATCCTCATCCACTTTCTAATCTCTTTAAGAGATCCAATTATGTTGAACCTATTGCTAGTGAGCTGCGTGCACTAGATTATCTTTATGGGGCTTTGCTTGAAATTTATGAATCTGAAAGTTGTGAGGAATTGTTAAAAGAAAAAGTGATTCACGATAGCTTGTTAAATAAAAATCATGATTGCAATGATGTTATTGTAAATTCTATTAATGTCAATTGTGTTAATGATATGCAAAACCCTAAGCTTGGGGATGCTTATTTTTCTATGCCCACTACTTGTTGCAATGATCATGATTGGGGTGATTCGTCTTATGATCTTGAAAAATTATTTAATCCCCATGATGAATATAAGATTGATAATAATGTTTACATTAATATTGAAAGTGGGTTTGGAAGAGTGTCAACTTTAGATCCCACATACTTGGAGAATGTTCAATCTTATGAAACTTTTGATAAAAGTGGGTTTGGAGAGGTCATGCCTTTAGTTAATGTTAATCCCACTATTTTGTAAGAGTGTCAACTTTGCATGCATGTGGATCGTGTTGAGATTATGTTATGTGATAGCTATATTGTTGAATTTGATCATGATCCTACAAGCAATTATTATGAGAGAGGGAAATATGGTTGTAGAAATTTTCATGTTACTAAATTACCTCTCGTTATGTTGAGATTGCTATTGTTTCTTTCTCCTTCCTTGCATATACTAGATCTTGCTTGTCTTGGTAATTTGTTTCCCTATAAAATGCCTATGCATAGGAAGTATGTTAGACTTTGATGTGTTTGTCACATGTCTTATGATGCCTTCTTTGTGCTTCAATCATTGTCTTTCATGTGAGCATCATTCAAATATCGTGCCTAGCTAGGGGCGTACAAAGATAGCGCTTGTTGGGAGGCAACCCAATTTTATGTTTTATGTTTTTGTTGCTGTTAGGGAATAAATATTGCATCTAGCCTCTGATTAGATGTGGTTTCGTGTTTTATTTAGTGTTTGTGCCAAGTAGAACCTTTGGTAAGACTTGTGTGAAGTTTATATGATCTTGCTGTGAAAAACAGAATCGTTAGTGCTCGCTAAAATAGTCGTGGGATTTTAATGGAGCGTGATTTTTAGTTGATTCTTTTTGCTGCTGATTGGTAGAAAAATTGCTCAAATTTACAAATTTAGTTTGAATTTTTTGGAGTCCAGAAGTAGGCGAAACCCGCAGATTACTACAGACTGTTCTGTCTTTGACAGATTCTGTTTTTCGTGTGTTGTTTGCTTATTCCGATGCATCTATGAGTAATATTAGAGGATATGAACCATAGAGAACTTGGATTACAGTAGGTTTAACACCAATAAAAACAAAGAATGAATTCCTTGCTGTATCTTTGAGTAGTGGTTTACTTTCTCTTACTAACGGAGCTCACGAGAATTTTTGTCTAAGTTTTGTGTTGTGAAGTTTTCAAGTTTTGAGTATTGCTTTGATGGACTATGGAACAAGGAGTAGCAAAGGCCTAAGCTTGGGGATGCCCACGACACCCCAAGTAAATTCAAGATAATCAAAATCCTAAGCTTGGGGATGCCCCGGGAAGGCATCCCCTCTTTCGTCTTCATCCATCGGTAACTATACTTGGAGCTATATTTTTATTCGCAACATGTCATGTGTTTTGCTTGGAGCGTCTTGTATAATTTGTAGTTTGACACAATCATCCTTGCTGGACACACCTATTTGAGAGAGTTAAATATGGCCTAAGAATTGTTAGAACACTCTATGTGCTTCACTTATATCTTTTGAGTTGAATAATTTTTGCTCTAGTGCTTCACTTATATCTTTTAGAGCATGGTGGTGGTAATATTTTGTAGAAATTGTTGAACTCTGATGCTTCACGTATATCTATTTGAGAGTTTATTAAAACAACATGGTAAAGTGTTTAGGCTAAAGAAACTAGTCTTCACATGATAAACATCCAATGTCAATGTAGTAAAAAAAATTCACATCAAGTGCATTGAATAGAAAGAGATGTTGGATGCTTGATAATTGTTTTGAGACATGAGGATAGTGATATTAGAGTCATGCTAGTGGAGTTATTATGAAATTGAGAAATACTTGTGTTAAGGTTAGTGATTCCTGTAGCATGCACGTATGGTGAACCGTTGTGTGACTAAGTTAAAGCATGAGGTATTTGTAGAGTGTCAACCTTTGTGTGGAGGTCGGGCGCGTGATGGTTAACTCCTACCAACCTCCCCGAGGGGCATGCGTTGATTGCTTTGTTTTGATGACTCGTAGATTTTTGCAATAAGTATATAAGTACTTATGACTAATGTTGAGTCCATGGATTATACGCACTATCACCCTTCCACCATTGCTATCCTCTCTTGTACCGCGCAAGTTTCGCCGGTGCCATAAACCCACTATATATCCTTCCTCAAAACAGCCACCATATTGTTCCTCAAAACAGCCACCATACCTACATATCATGGCATTTCCGTAGCCATTCCAAGATATATTGACATGCAACTTTCCACCGTTCCGTTTATATGACACGCATCATATTGTCATATTGCCATGCATGATCATGTAGTTGACATCGTATTCGTGGCAAGGCCACCATGCATAATCCTTTCATACATGTCACTCTTGTTTCATTGCACATACCGGTACACCGCCGGAGGCATTCACATAGAGTCATACTTTGTTGTTGTAGTATCGAGTTGTAATATTGTGTTGTAATGAAAGTGTGATGATCATCATTTCTAGAGCATTGTCCCATGGGAGGAAAGGCTGAATCTATAAAGCCCCTCCGCAAAAAAAAAAGAAAGGCCAAAGAAAGAAAGAAAAAGAAAGGCCCAAAAAAAGAAAAAAAAGAAAAAAAGAGAAAAAAAGAAAAAGAAAAAAAGGGACAATTGCTACTATCTTTTTCCACACTTGTGCTTCAAAGTAGCACCATGTTCTTCATTGTAGAGACTCTCATGCTTAGTCACTTTCATATACTAGTGGGAATTTTCATTATAGAACTTGGCTTGTATATACCAACGATGGGATTCCTCAAATGCCCTAGGTCTTCGTGAGCAAGCAAGTTGGATGCACACCCACTAGTTTCTTTTGTTGAGCTTTCATTCATATTTAGCTCTAGTGCATCCGTTGCATGGCAATCCCTACTCACTCACATTGATATCTATTGATGGGCATCTCCATAGCCCGTTGATACGCCTAGTCGATGTGAGACTATCTCCCTCCTTTTTGTCTTCTCCACAGCCACCTCTATTCCACACATAGTGCTATATCCATGGCTCACGCTCATGCATTGCGTGAAAGTTGAAAGGTTTGAAAAGATAGAGCATGAAAACAAATGCTTGGCTGAAATCGGGGTTGTGCATGATATGAATATTTTGTGTGATCACAAGGGAGCATAGCCAACACTATATGATTTTCTAGGGTTAACTTTCTTTAGCCATAGTATTTTGAGAATACATGATTGCTTTGTTATTATTGCTTGAAGTATTGCTATTTCTTATGTCAATATAGACTTTTGTCTTGAATCTTTAAGATCTGAACATTCATGCCACAACTAAGAGAATTACATTGAAAAGCTATATTGGTTAGCATTCCACAGCAAAAAATCTTTCTTTATCATTTACCTACTCGAGGACGAGCAGGAATTAAGCTTGGGGATGCTTGATACGTCTCCAATGTATCTATAATTTTTGATTGTTCCATGCTATTATTTATGAAGTCTTGGATGTTTAATGGGCTTTATCATTCACTTTTATATCATTTTTGGGACTAACCTACTATCCCAAAGGCCCAGTCCAGATTGTTGTTTTTTGCCTATTTCAGGGTTTTGCAGAAAAGAATATCAAACGGAGTCCAAACGGAATGAAACCTTTGCGAGAGATATTTTTGGAAAAAATCACGCACGGAAAGCATCAGGACCTAGTCCGGGGACAGCTAGGCTGCCCTCGAGGGTAGGGGCGCCCCCCTTCCCAGAGCGCGCCCCCCTGCCTCGAGGCTGGCCCACACGGCCCCCGGTGCCCTCCTTCTTCCTATATATACCTATGTACCCCAGAAACTTCATACGCAGAGAGAAAACCATAATTCCACCGCCGTAGCTTCTGTTCCCGTGGAGATCCCATCTTGGAGCCTGTTCTGGGAGGGGGATCCATCACGGAGGCCTTCATCATCATCATCATCATCATCATCTCCTTCACCATGAGTTGTGAGTAGTTTACCACAGACCTTCGGGTCCATAGCTAGTATCTAGATGGCTTCTTCTCTCTCTCTCTGGATCTCAATACAAAGTTCTCATCGGTCTTCGAGGAGATCTATTCGATGTAATCTCTTTTTGCGGTGTGTTTGTCGAGATTCGATGAATTGTGAGTTTATGATCAAGGTTATCTATGAAAGATATTTGGTTCTTCTCTGAACTTTTTATGTGTGCTCATAATATCCTTGCAAGTCTCTTCGAATTATTGGTTTGGTTTGGCCTACTAGATCTATAGTTCTTGCAATGGGAGAAGTGCTGGGCTTTGGGTTCAATCTTGCGGTGTCCTTTCCTAGTGACAGTAGGGGCAGCAAGGCACGTATTGTATTGTTGCCATCGAGGATAAAAAGATGGGGTTTTCATCATATTGCTTGAGTTTATCCCTCTACATCATGTCATCTTGGTTAAGGCGTTACTCTGTTCGTATGAACTCAATACACTAGATGCATGCTGGATAGCGGTCGATGTGTGGAGTAATAGTAGTAGATGTAGGCAGGAGTCGGTCTACTTGTCTCGGACGTGATGCCTATATACAATGATCATGCCTAGATAGTCTCATAATTATTCGCTTTTCTATCAATTGCTCGACAGTAATTTGTTTACCCGCCCTAGAATACCACTATCATGAGAGAAGACACTAGAGAAAACTATGGCCCCCGGGTCTATTATCAACATATCAATCCACATCTACTTTACTGTTCTTGCTTTTATTTGCTGTTTTATTAAACCAAAAATACCAAAAATATAATTATCATCTCTATCAGATCTCACTCTCGTAAGTGACCGTAAAGGGATTGACAACCCCTTATCGCGTTGGATGCGAAGTTCTTATTTGTTTGTGCAGGTGCGAGGGAGTCGCGCGTGGTCTCGTACTGGATTGATACCTTGGTTCTCAAAAACTGAGGGAAATACTTACGCTACTATGCTGCATCTCCCTTTCCTCTTCGAGGGAATACAACGCAAGCTCAAGAGGTAGCAGGAGCTCACCATCCACGAAGATTTGTGCACGTCCCTGGAGCTGTTCAACCTCGCGACCAAGTGCGCCAGAGCTGAGGAGGGGCGCTTCTCCCTCGTCGAGCTCTCGCTGCTGAACCCGAAGACAAGAAGGCTAAGAGCAAGGACGTAAAGCCCAAGGGAGCGGCAATGCTCGCAGCCGAACCAGAGAAGAAGCTCGGCCGCGACTTCCCAGAACCACCCAAGAACGGCCGGGCATTTTGCGCCTTCCACAACGTGCACAACCACAACATTCACGACCGTCAAGAGCTCAGGGCCCTCCGTGAAGGACGCGTCATCCAACGCCCGAGCTCGGGAACCGTGGCTACGGCCATGGGGGAAGTCGGACCGGGGGATGCTGGGACGACCGCGGCCCCCGCCAGGAGTGGCATGATCAACCTCGGGAGGACTGTTGGCGCGGCCAGCCCCGCGAGGACGCCTAGAGGGACCAGCCTCGGGAGGACCATCCTCAGGGCAGGGCCGGCCTTCCACCTCTGCCACCGCCAAGGAGAAACGACGACTAGGACGAGGGGGCTGGGGGCTTCTAGGAGCCACGTGCCATCGCTTGCATCTTGGGCGGAGCACAGGCCCCAGCTTCTTAGTGCCTCTTCAAGCAGTTCGCCTGTGAAGTAAACACGGCTCTCCCCAAGCTCGAGGCTACTCGCCCACTCAGGTGGTCCAGATGTCCCATCACCTTCAGTTCAGCAGACCAGCTCAAGTGCGCGTCTATGGCTGGCGCCCTCCCGATGCTCTATTCGCCCATCATCAGCAAAGTCCAAGTTACCAAGACCCTCATCGACGATGGCGCAGGGCTCAACGTCCTGTCCATCGAGACATTCGACAACCTCCAAGTTCCCTACGATCAGCTGCTACCTACCAAGCCCTTCTCTGGAGTGACTGGCGGCTCCACCACCCACGTAGGGCAGGACCGCCTACCTGTCACCTTTGGCAAGCGCGACAACTACCACACTGAGCTCATCGACTTCGATGTTGCCCACATCCATCTCCCTTACAACGCCATCCTTGGGTACCCTGCCCTGGCCAAGTTTATGGCAGTAACTCAGCACGGCTATAACGTCCTCAAGATGCCGGGAAGCGGCGGCGTCATTACCATCGCCTGTGAGGAGAAGGACGTAGTATACTCACTCGAGCGCGCTTACCAGGCGGGAGCAGCCAAGGATCCAGATAGCGACAACGTCATCTACCCACCTGAGGTCGTCCCCAAGAAGAAGAAGTAGCTGCTCACCCTGAAGCCTCATGGGGATGTAGCACCAGGTGGCAGCACCTCGGGACCTACACCAAGGGAGGGGCCGCCTCCCTCTCTCACGTAGGAAGGCGCGCCCAGCACCCCCCTCAGGCTGGACTCGGGGGCTCTCCTCTGGAGGGCCTCTGACTTTGCCAATGTCACGAGGGAGGCGCTCAGGCACCATGTGGAGGAGTGCTTCGCTGCACACTTCCCTCCGGAGGCCTCGAGGCGTGAGGCACCAAGTGCTCAGGAGTTCATCAGCCAAACCATCGAAGACCTACAGGTGCCAAGGGCAATGCAGGGCGAGCGCCGCCAGCTCCTCCGAGTATAGCTTTCGGCACAGACTCAGGAGACGGGTTGCACGTCTGTGTCAACGTCCCCGCACTCAACAGGATCACATCTCAGGAGCTCTACTGGCCTTCCCAGGTGGGTCGGTGCCAGGGTCCCTGTCAGTGTACAAAAAGAGGGGTACACTTTTTGTACCCCTATAACTGTGCACGGGCAGTCTGAGCCACGAGCACCACCACACCAAGCATGGCAAGGGAGGTGAGCCAGGGTAAGACCGAAGCTCGATGGAACTGGAGCAACGCCAAGAACAAGACCACAAAGAGCAAAGGGACGAAGCGGCTTCCCCCGGCAAGATCCTTGCCGGGGACGGCTCTGGCAGCCCCGGGAAGACCCTTGCCGCGGCAGCTCGCCCCACACCTACGGAGCGGATCACCCTTGAGTCCACTGCCCCCATGGGGCAAGGATTCGGGAGATATCCCCGTGGTGGCATGCAGATCTTTGTGAAGACATTCAATGACAGATACACACACTAAGAAGACGACGACCCTTGGCGGGATCCCAGCCAAGGAGGACCACAAGACCCCCGGCAAGCACCTTGTCGGGGATAACAGCAGGCGCTGCGGCAAGACCCTTGCCGGGGCCCCGGCAAGGCCCTTGCCGAGGACATCCGCAGGGCCACAATCAGGCCAACGCCAACTAAGCTTCCACTGCCCCATGCAGCTGCCGACCCAACCAGCTGGGCAGGCACCTGCGTGGTGGCATGCAGATCTTCGTGGAAGACCCACCATTGCGCCACCTCAGCTGCCTACCTGCCTACATGGCATCTCAGGCATCGTTGGCCAGGGCGCATGTCGAGACAAGAAGGAGTGGTGACGGACAAGACGGATGTCTCTCCCATCCCCGATAAAGCAAGGACACCTAAGCAAGGTGCATTAAATGCGCCTTGTCATGTAATGCGAGGGATAACCTCGCATCACCGTACCCTTTCCACCTCCTGTTTGCCACTGTGGCGACCCCTTGCCCTATAAAAGGAGGCCCGAGGCTACCAGGAGAAGGCTTCGGCTTTTTAGAACTCCTCACGACTCGGCTTTTGGAGCTCCTCACGCCCCATAGCTAGCTGAAGAACACAAACATATAATCCACCGAAGCAGGAGTAGGGTTTTATGCATCTTTGCGGCCCGAACCTGGGTAAAGGAACCGTGTGCTAACTGTTGGATCAACTCTTCTCTCAACCCCGCGCCCCGCAACCGTAGTAGGGATTCTTGTGATCCCATAGGTGTCGATCCAAATACACCGGCATCTTTGGCACGCCAGGTAGGGGGCGCAGTTGTGAGAATCGGCTTTAGCAGTCAGTTCGACGCTTCTTCATCATCATGGCGCCCAAGAAGAAGACGATGGTGGCGGTTGGCCAGTCGGAGGCCGGACAGCCCGTCCCGACGCGGGCAAGCAGCGGACCGGTCGCGGAAAGGACTCGTGGCACTGGTCGCGAACACCAACGCCATCCTAGCAGCTGGAGTTTGGGAGGTGGCGATGTTTGTGTGCCCGGTAACGGTCCACACACCGCCATGTCGAAGGACGGAGCCGGGCCCTCCGCGAGTGGCGCGGGGCCTTCCAAGGTCGCTGCCACATCACCCGAAGGCGACGCAAGGGCCTCCAGGATTCCCACGCCGGCGCCCACAGCACGCTCCTCCCAAGTAGCGTGCGACGAGCGACGTCATCGCGCCGAAGATCCCGGGCGTCGCCACGGGAAGAGCCCCGAGCGCCACTCCCGGGACGTAGAAGACCTGCCCGCACGCCGGAGCGTTGGTGGAAACGGCATGCGACCGCGGGATCGTGACAGAGCTCCTCCTGACACGGTCAGGGATCGAAGCGCGTCACGGTCCGTGCAGGTTTCGCTACCGCTAACCCCAGCCGAAGCCCTGGCGCGCGCGCAGTTGCTCCTCGACTTTCCTCCCGTTACAGGGAAACTCGACGAATGGAGAGCCACCATCCGAAGCCTTGTCGCAGTTGCCAACAAGGATGAACCAAATCTAGCGGAGCTCCCAGGTCGATGCTCAGATGGAGTCCCACGCACCGGTGGCAGGGGGACCGGCAGCGCCGTGGCTACGGTGCATTCACCTCCCCCTCGCCCGGTACCGTGTGTGTCGACTCGTCGAGACGTCGCGGGCGACGCCATCTCCATAGCGTCGTCCAACCCACGGACCCACGGCGACCAGCGTAAAGTTCTTCAGGAGTGAGCTCATGAAGACACTCGAACCACCATCGATCGCCGGCGCGGAGCGCGCCACCAGTCAGACAGGCGAGTGGGGCCTGCTGTGGACCGCCCAGCACCGGAGAGCCATGGAGGTCTACCTTACGAGGTAGGCTGTCCGACTTTTACCCGTGAGCTGCGTCAGTTCCAGTGGCCCACTCACCGCACCTTCAAGCCCGACGTTGGCGAGAAGTACAACGGCAAGACCCACCCGTCGGAGTTCCTCAGCATCTACACCATCGCGATGCAGGCTGCCGGAGCTCGCGACGATAAGGTGCTTGCGAATTACTTTCCGTTGGCTCTTAAACCCAACGCCATGTCATGGTTGATGCACTTGCCGGTAGACTCTATTTCCTCCTGGTCGGATTTGTGCCATGAGTTTGTTGGCGCCTTTACTGGAGGTCATCAAGCCCATGGCCAAGCAAGTGACCTGCACGTCATACCCCAGAAGGAAGGCAAGAGTTTGCGCAAGTACATACAGAGGTTCAGCCGGGTACAGTACAATATCCCGAATGTTTACCCTGCTGCCATCATCAGCGCGTTCTATCAGAACGTGCGTAACCGCAAGATGCGTGAAGAGTTGGCGATGACCAAGGTGAAAGATGACGCGGAACTCTATGTTCTCGCTGACAGATGTGCCCGGGCTGAAGAGCGAAGGAAGTACCCCGGCGAAGATGCCGGCGCGGAAACCGACTCTTCAGATGACGATACTACCGCCCCTGCAAAGAAAGGCCGGCACCGCAACAGGAAGCGCAAGGGTAAATCCGTGCTTGCCGACGAGGGATCTAATGACACCGGCTCCGCCAAGAAAACAAGGGCGGGTGACCCCGGCAAGGAAATTAATGGGTGTGTCGCCTGCCGGGCCTTGGCGGCTGCCGAGAAGCCAGGAAACTCCGGCAAGCGATTGAAAGATCCATCGCACCAAGGGCCATGATCTCCAGGACTGCCGACAGGTTGAGCTCCTTGCTGAGAAGCAAAGGGCTGAATATGATAGGCGGGACAAGGAGAAGGGCCAGGATGGTGCTGAAGGGTCCGGCAAGAAGTGTGACGGCCAAGCAGGCCGTCGCGGCAAGGATAAACAGCAGGAGAGGCCCGCCCGGGGCCGTGACAGAAGGCCCGAAGACGACGATCACGAGGAGGACGACGAGTCTGGCGACCAAGAATTTCAGAAGGCTACGGAGGCCATGTGCGTCGATGGCGGCGCCTCGCTGCATACTTCTCACTGCCAACTTAAATAGTGGGCGCGCGAGATTACAGCGGCAGACCCGTCGTCCGGTGCCCAAAAGCCCCTGAAATGGTCCAGCACACCTATCATTTTTGACACTGAGGATCACCCTGATCGCACTACTGCGGTCGGGTGCTTGCCATTGTGGGTCTCACCGACAATACGCAACCTCAAGGTGACAAAGATGCTAGTCGATGGCGGGGCCGGTCTGAACCTACTCTCGCCCACCGTGATCGAGAAGCTGCAAATTCCTGAGGGAGACCTCAAAGAGACGGGCACGTTTCAGGGGGTCAACCCGGGGAGATGTCAACCAAAGGGGAAGGTCGCGCTGCCCGTGACTTTTGGGAGTGATCTGAACTACAGGACGGAAAGGATCATGTTCGATGTTGCCAAGATCCCCTTGCCTTACAACGGGATCCTTGGCCGCCCAGCGCTGGCCAAGTTCATGGCAGCGTCACACTACGCCTACAATACCCTGAAGATGCCAGGGCCTGTGACGATCATCACCATCCCCTCCGATAAGAAAGATGCGATGATTTGCGCTGACCAACTGTACCAGCAAGCAGTTGCAGCAGCTGCCACTACGAGGGCACTTGCTCCTACCACCGGAGCCCCGGGAGGGAAGAAGAAGAAGACCGGTGAGACCTCAGACACCCACTCCGGCAAGCGCACCTCTTCGGAGTGCTGTGCTCCCGTCGAGGACGTGCCAGAGAGCTCCACCGGAAAGAAGAAGACCGGTGAGACCTCGGACACCCACTCCGGCAGGCGCACCTCTTCGGAGTGTCGCGCTCCCGTCGAGGACGTGCCAGAGAGCTCCACCGGAAGAAACAAGAGGTCCAGGGCCACGCCGCCGGCAACCAAGAAGGTTTCCGTCAAGGAGGACGGCACAGGAGGGGCTTTCACCATAAGCTCCTCCCTTGACAAATAGGAAGACACGCTCGTCACCTTCCTGCGGGCGAATGTCGATGTGTTTGCATGGCAAGCATCCGACATCCCCGGCGTTCCCAGGGAGGTGATTGAGCACCACCTTGCTATCTGTCCTCATGCGCGGCCCGGCAAGCAGAAGGTCAGAAAGCAAGCTTTGGAACGACAAGAGTTCATCATAGAGGAGATTCGGAAATTGGAAGCTGCGGGTTTGGTAAGAGGAGTGCTCCATCCAACGTGGTTGGCCAATCCAGTGGTAGTGTGCAAGGCAAATGGGAAGTGGAGGCTGTGTATTGATTACACAGATATCAATAAAGCTTGTCCCAAGGACCCCTTCCCGTTGCCGCGCATCGACCAGATTGTTGACTCCACGACTGGGTGTGACCTGTTGTCATTCCTCGACGCCTACTCTGACTAGCATCAGATCTTCATGGCAAGAGAAGACAAAGAGAAGACAGCATTCATCACCCCATGTGGTACGTATTGTTTCGTACGAATGCCTTTCGGGTTGAAGAGTGCTGGCTCGACGTTTGCAAGGGCAGTCCAGATTGATTTTGAACCCCAGCTCCATAGAAATATGGAGGCTTATATGGATGATATAGTGGTCAAAACCAAGAATAGGGCAACCCTTATACCGGATTTACAAGAAACATTTGTAAACCTACGCAAGATCAACCTCAAGCTGAACCCTGAGAAGTGCGTCTTCGGCGTCCCGTCCGGCAAGCTTCTCGGGTTCTTTGTGTCACAGCGTGGGATAGAAGCCAATCCGGACAAGATCAAGGCTATAGAACAGATTGAAGCACCCAGACGGGTCAAGGATGTGCGTCGGCTTGCTGGCTGCGTTGCCGCCATGAGCAGATTCATTTCCAAGTCTGCCGAGCGCGCCCTTCCTTTTTTCATGATTTTGAAAAAGGCAGGACCAATGGAGTGGACGCCAGAAGCCAAAGCAGCATTGCAAGACTTGAAGAGGTATCTTTCCTCCACGCCAATACTAGTTGCGCCTAGGCCACAAGAACCGTTGCTGCTATACTTGGCGGCAACAAACCAGGTGGTCAGCGCCGCACTAGTGGCGCAGAGAGAAATTGATGATGAGGTGATAGCAGCGACAGAGCCTGATGCCACTGGGGCTGAGACGACACGGCCGGTTGGAGTGCAGCCAAGGAAGAGAATGATGCAGCACCCGGTCTACTTCGTTAGCTCCCTCTTGCAGGGGACTAGATCAAGGTACTCCGGCGTGCAGAAATTGCTCTTCGGCCTTCTTATGGCCTCGAGGAAGCTGCGTCACTACTTCCAGGCGCACGAGATCGCTGTCGTCACTCGCCTCCCTCTACAACGGGTATTGCACAATCCAGATGCAACGGGAAGAATTGTAGAGTGGGCACTGGAGCTGTCCAGCTTTGGCCTCAAGTTTGAAAGTACCTCGACGATTCAAAGCCGAGTCCTGGCGGAGTTCGTTGCAGAATGGACCGCGACGCCTGATGAAGAAGTCCAAGAAACTGCTCTCCCCGGCAAAGAGGCGAGTTGCAACTGGATCATGTACTTTGATGGAGCTTTCTCCTTACAGGGTGCCGGGGCTGGCGTACTGCTGGTCGCGCCCACTGGAGAGCACCTCAAGTACGTGGTCCAGATGCACTTCCCCAGGGAGGTATCAACGAACAATACTGCTGAGTACGAGAAGTTGCTTGCTAGTCTTAGGATCGCGCGAGACCTCGGAATCAAGAAACTCATCGTTAGGGGTGATTCACAGCTTGTCGTCAAACAAGTCAACAAGGATTACCAGAGCTCGTTGATGAAGGCATATGTCGATGAAGTGAGAAAGTTGGAAGAGCGCTTTGATGGTATACAGGAGGAGCACGTTCCCCGAGCGGAGAATGACATCGCCGATTACCTGTCGAAGCGCGCTGCCCTCAAGTTGAAGGAAATATGCCCTAGAGGCAATAATAAATATGTTATTTGTATTTCCTTATATCATGATAAATGTCTTTTATTCATGCTAGAATTGTATTAACCGGAAACTTGATACATGTGTGTATACATAGACAAAACAGTATGTCCCTAGTATGCCTCTACTAGACTAGCTCATTGATCAAAGATGGTTATGTTTCCTAGCCATAGACATGAGTTGTCATTTGATCAACGGGATCACATCATTAGGAGAATGAAGTGATGGACAAGACCCATCCGTTAGCATACACTACAGGAATCAGCTACTTTGCCGTCTGCCATAGCGGACGGCAAAGGCACGAACGGCGGACGGCAAAGGCCTTTGCCATCAGCGGCGGACGGCAAAAGGCTCCGGCAAAGTAGGCTTCGGTAAACAGGTTCTTTGCCGTCTGCTACTGACGGCAAAGTCTTTGCCGTCTGCGGCGGACGGCAAAGAGAGAGCGGCAGACGGCAAAGATGGCAGACGGCAATAATTGCGCTGTCAGTCCGTTAAGTGGCTAACGGAAGGCCTTTGCCGTCCGCCGCAGACGGCAAAATTTCTAGGGTCTTTGCCGTCCGCCGTATGATATCATCTACACGTCACTACGTGGTAGGTTCTTTGCCGTCTGCCACTGACGGCAAAGTCTTTGCCGTCTGCCACTGTAGGCAAACTGACCAAATGGGTCAGCTCCCAGGAAGCACAGGTGGACGCCACATGGCTTCTTTGTCGTCCGCGGCAGACGGCAAAGAGCCCGTTACCGTCGGTGGCAGACGGCAAAGAGCCTGCATATTGGCTCTTTTATCTGTTTTTTTATTAAATCCAACAATTTTCATCACAAATATATATGACATATATAGATATATGTCAAAAGGCCATTACAGAGCAAACATATAAGATATCCAACACATAACTTCATCATCCAACCATATATATTACATGCATAGTTCCATCATACATAACAAGTTCAACATAGAGGCATCCAACCATATATATTACAATAGTTTCATCCAACGATACATGCATAGTTCAACGATACAAAAGAAACAGAGAAAGGGATAAGGAGCACTCCATCTATGCAAGCTTTCGTCAAGTGAATGAAATCTGCAAAATGGGAAATAAGAAAGTTAGAAGAAGAAGATTAGAAGAAGAAGAAGAAGAAAATGAAGAAGAAGAAGAATATATATGACATTTATGAGCTAATTTAGGTGAAATTGATCATTTGTGAGCTAACTTAGGTGAAATGGATCATTTATGAGCTAACCTAGGTGCAATGGATCGCTTATGAGCAAACTTAGGTAAAATGCATCATTTTAGAGCTAACCTAGGTAAGATGGATCATTTTGGAGCTAACCTAGGTAAAATGGGTCATTTTAGAGCATATTCGGTAGAATGGATCATTTATGAGCTAAGTAAGGTTAAATGGATCATTTTAGAACTAACTTAGGTAAAATAGATCGTTTATGAGCTAACTTAGGTAAAATGGATCGTTTTTGAGCCAACTAAGGTGAAATGAATCGTTTTTGAGCTAACTAAGGTGAAGGGCATCATTTTTGAGCTAACTAAGGTGAAATGGATCGTTTTTGAGCTAACTAGGTGAAATGAATCGTTTTTTAGCTAACTAAGGTAAAATGGATCGTTTTTGAGCTAACTTAGGTGAAATGGATCGTTTTTGAGCAAACTTAGATGAAATGGATCATTTAAGAGCTAATTTAGGTGAAATGGATCGTTTTTGAGCTAACTAAGGTGAAATGGATCGTTTTTGAGCAAACTTAGGTGAAATGGATCATTTAAGAGCTAATTTAGGTGAAATGGATCGTTTTTGAGCAAACGTAGGTGAAATGGATCATTTAAGAGCTAATTTAGGTGAAATGGATCGTTTTTAGCTAACTTAGGTGAAATGGATCGTTTAGGAGCTACTCTAGGTAAATTGGGTCATTTTAGAGCTAACTTGGATAAACTGGATCATTTATAAGCTAACCTAGGTAAGATGGGTCATTTTGGAGCTAACTTAGGTAAAATGGATCGTCTATGAGCTAACTAAGCTAATTATGCAATTTTTGACATAAGTAAGCTAAGTATAGATCGTTTTAGAGCTAACTTAGATAAAATGGATGGTTTTGGAGGTCAGTAAGCTTATTAAGTCATTTTGGAGGAGAAGAAGCTAAGTCTACGTCATTATGGTAAGCATTGGAGGAAATAAAGCTAAGTCTTGGTCTTTATGCATGTGTTAAGCAAAACACTAGATAAACTTACCAAGATCCAGGAGGTGTAGGAGCGGGGTGGCTCGTGTCGGTAGCTGGAGAAGGATCGTGTGATGCTTGTCTGGAGTTATGCTGCACCAAAGATCATTTCCAATGTCTTGTTAGCATGATGAGACTCAAATGTTAAGACTAGCAAGTAATGTCCATTCAAATAAAACTCACCGTGGTCCCAGGAGCAATCACTGGCATCGGCGGAGCGGTCTGACCTGTCTTCTCGCACACAGACTGCACATTTGGTTTTGACGACTCAGTCATACTAGTTAGTAGTGAGACAAACACTACATGAATGTTTTGGCTAATCTGCAGAAGAAACTTACCACAAGGAGCTCGTACATGGCCCTTGCCTGCATGTCATTCCGTGCCCTCTCCTCCTCCAGCATCTTTGTCGTCCTCTCCTCCAACTCCCGCTGCCTCTCTGCCGCCTCCGCCAGAAGTTTCTCTGTTCTATCTCTCTCACTCTGTATAGCAGCCTGCAATACCACTCACATGACCATTTGTAATCATTGATGGAAGCGCACACAATGTAATGGAGAAAGATAACTGAGTACGTATCACTAACCTTGATGGCGAGTTGCACTGGCCGTTCACGAGGCCTTATCTCAGGAGCGGAGCTCGACTGGCGCGCCTTGATCTCCGGGAGAGTGCTAGGACAACGGATAAGTCCATCTCCAATGGCTATGGAGCCATGGGACCTCCCACCACCAGATATCATCAACAGCTCTGGATCAATGGGACCCTGGCTCGGGTTAAAGTCTTCCCCTTTCCTCGCCTTCCCCTCATCTCTATATCTCACGAGCTTGTTGTGGGAGGAGATGTTGGTGAAGTTGTTTGCATCATCGAGGTCAGACTGAAAGAAAGCCTTGACTTTCTTGAAAGAGGCAGTGTGGGCCATGGCATACAGGTCATACACCTCTGGCACCTTATCTGCGTCAGGAAAATGTTCTTTCTTTGCATAATCTGTCCGGGGGGGAGATTGAGTGGTAAGACAAATACGGGCCAACAACTATATTGGGCTGCCGTCATACCAAACACACTGAACCCATCCGTGTTGATGCCGACTCGAGGATGCCTCGGATCTGCCGCTTTGTCAGCATGTAATTCATCAAACTTTTTCCACGCAACACCATCCGATGTGTGTACCATCATCAGATTCCCATCTGCATCTAGTTCGGTTCTTTTGCCTGTTTTGTGCCATGTCATCTGTCTGGCCGTCTCTTCGACCATGAAAAGACGTTGAAGTCTTGGTATGATTGGCATATACCGAAGAACACTAACGGGGATTTTGGTCTGTGTCTTCTCACCCATACCGTTGTCTACCACAATATACCTGGAAGACTTGCAAATGTGACAATAGTTCAAGTCCGCATAGTCAAGCCTAAATAAGGCACATCCTTTCTCACAGGCATGTATCTTCTCATAGGGCATCTTCAGTGCACGGAGGATTTTGTCCGACTGGTACAGGTTTGCAGGCATTACATGGCCTTTGGGTAGAAAGCGTCCAAATACTGTCATAATTGCGTCATAGCATTCTCTGCCCAAGTTGAACTGAGCCTTCAGAGCCATTACTTGTGAGATGGCATCCAACTGACAAAGCTCAGTGTGCTCGTGGAGCGGACGTTTCGAAGACTCCAACATTTCATTGAAGGCCTTTGCAGATTCCTCCATCTCCTCGTCCGAATCCCGAGCATCATCATAGTCTTGTACCATGTTTTCCATCCCGGTACCATGCTCGCCAGTGCGACGACGATCCACCTCAGCTCGGTCACGTTGGGCAGACTCTCCATGAAATGTCCACACCGTATAATCGGGCGTAAAACCACTCTTCTGCAGGTGTTTGCCCATTTTAGCCTCTGTCTTCTTTTCCCAATTGCCGCACCGGAAACAGGGGCACCAGGTTTTCTTTTGGCCATTTGCAAATGCGGCTTGCACAAACCCCTTAGTTTTTGTGAACCATTCAGCGCTCCATTTGTTCTGACCAGTGTGACCGGTATACATCCAAGCACGGTCACTCATCTTGACTTTCAGAGCTACTGGACACACAACAATTATATATGTAATTCACCATGTATATATTCATCAGTTGATCTACTTTGTCAATTTTATTACGTCCATGCAACCTACACTCTAATAGGTAATGATAGGTCCTAATCCCACCCGTGTATGTGTAGATTGGGTTCATTTTCCCATGCTATGCTCCGGATCCGACGCAAAATTTCGGCAGCACCTCCCCGCTGTTCTCCTGATACATGTCTCTGCAATAAATAGAGAGGATGTGTACCCGGAGAACAACAGGGGAGGCACTGACGAAATTTATGCGTCGGATCCGGAGCAAAGCATATGGGAAAACGAACCCAATCTACACATACTCGGGCTGTCCATGGATAGCGTTGGACAATTCGAAAGAATCAAGGTTATAAATATGCAAATGCATGCATATTTATAACTATGACGCTTTCGAACGGGAGACACATATTGGTTACGCATACTGATGATTCAAGACACATATATAGCTAGCTATCAAGTTTCATCGGAATAGATCAAATAATTAATGGGGGAGGAGGACTTGTCATTTGTGCTCACCCACGAACGAAGGGGCAGAGCTCGTCAAACACACGACGAGGTCGTCAAACACCAAACCTCGCAGCGATGAAACAACTGCACATTTAAAACTACACGATCAACACAATTATATATGATGTTTTTCATAACTAAATCGAAAAATATATGACCTAACTAATAATTCACAAATATATGACCCCGTCGGCCTCTAGAAGGCCAAAGAACACCTTTTCGGGAGGTGTCGGGGGTCGGGGTGTCCTGTCGGTGTC
>LR738711.1:589183255-589235211 GCA_902687465.1 Secale cereale | reverse complement strand
GGTGCGGCGAGGGCGGGGGCGGCGTCGGGTGGCGGGGGCGGGGCCGGAGGAGGTCGAGGGAGAGAGATGAGTAACGGGCGGGGCAGGGGGCTCGGCCGTTAGTTAGGTTAGTTAGGGTAGCCTTTGCCGTCCGCTTTTCTTCATATTTGCCATCTGCGGCGGACGGCAAAGCGGGGGGACGTTAAGTATTTTTTAACCAGCTCCTCAGTGGCCCCCCCCTCCCTCTTTGCCGTCTGCTAGCGGACGGCAAAGATTCTTTGCCGTCAGCTAGCGGACGGCAAAGATCTGGCTGATGGCAAAGGTTTTCTTTGCCATCAGCCAGTTCTTTGCCGTCTGCTTTTGGGTAGCTGATGGCAAAGAGCTTCTTTGCCATCCGCTAGCAGACGGCAAAGAGCTGGCAGATGGCAAAGTAGCTGATTCCAGTAGTGATAGCACTATGATCGTTTAGTTTTTTCTGCTATTGCTTTCTTCATGACTTATACATGTTCCTATGACTATGAGATTATGCAACTCCCGAATACCGTAGGAACACCTTGTGTGCTATCAAACGTCACAACGTAACTGGGTGATCATAAAGATGCTCTACAGGTGTCTCCGAAAGTATTCGTGGTGTTGGCATAGATCAAGAATAGGATTTGTCACTCCGAGTGTCGGAGAGGTATCTCTGGGCCCTCTCGGTAACACACATCACAATAAGCCTTGCAAGCAAAAGACTAATGAATTAGTCACGAGATGATGTGTTATGGAACGAGTAAAGAGACTTGCCGGTAACAAGATTGAACTAGGTATAGAGATACCGACGATCGAATCTCGGGCAAGTAACATACCGTTGACAAAAGGAACAACGTATGTTGTTATGCGGTTCTGACCGATAAAAGATCTTCGTAGAATATGTAGGAGCCAATATGAACATCCAGGTTCCGCTATTGGTTATTGACCGGAGATGAGTCTCGGTCATGTCTACATAGTTCTCGAACCCGTAGGGTCCGCACGCTTAACGTTTGATGACGATCGGTATTATGAGTTTATGAGTATTGATGTATCGACGGTAGTTCGGAGTCCCGGATGAGATCACGGACATGACGAGGAGTCTCGGAATGTCCGAGACATAAAGATTGATATATTGGACGACTATATTCGGACACCGGAAGTATACCGGGAAAGTTTCGGATTTAACGGGATTGCCGGAGGGGGTTACCGGAACCCCCTACGAAGGGGGATGGTCCATAGTGGGCCTTATGGAAAAGAGAGAGGCAGCCCATAGGGCTGGCCGGTGCCCCACCTAGGGTTCCTAGTTGGACTAGGAGTTGGGGGGCGCCACCTCTTCTTCTTTTCCTATTCCCTCTCTTCCTTCTTTGGTGGTTCCTACTAGGAATAGGATTGCAATCCTATTCCTAGTAGGATTGCACCCCTAGCCGCACCAAACAAGGGCCGGCCGGCCTCCCCACTTGCTCCTTTATATACGGGGGCAGGGGGGCACCCAAAGACACACAAGTTGAATTGTTTTAGCCGTGTGCGGTGCCCCCCTCCACAGAAACACACCTCGGTCATACCGTCGCGGAGCTTAGGCGAAGCCCTGCGCCGGTGAATACATCATATCCGTCACCATGCCGTCGTGCTGACGAAACTTTCCCGTGAAGCTCAACTGGATCAAGAGCTCGTGGGACGTCATCAAGCTGAACATGTGCTGTACGCGGAGGTGCCGTACATTCGGTGCTTGATCGGTTGGATCGTGAAGAAGTTCGACAACATCAACCGCGTCACTTGACGCTTCCGCTCCTGGTCTACGAGGGTACGTAGACACACTCTCCCCTCTCGTTGCTATGCATCTAGTAGATAGATCTTGCGTGATCGTAGGAAAATTTTAAAAATACTACGTTCCCCAACAGTGGCATCAAGAGCCAGGTCTATGCGTAGATGATATGCACGAGTAGAACACAATGAGTTGTGGGCGATACTAGTCATACTGCTTACCAGCATGTCATACTTTGCTTCGGCGGTATTGTGAGATGAAGCGGCCCGGACCGACATTACGCGTACGCTTACGCGAGACTGGTTTCACCGTTACGAGCACTCGTTGCTTAAAGGTGACTGGCGGGTGTCTGTCTCTCTCACTTTAGCTGAATCAAGTGTGGCTACGCCCGGTCCTTGTGAAGGTTAAAACAGCACATACTTGACGAAACATCGTTGTGGTTTTGTATGCGTAGGTAAGAACGGTTCTTGCTAAGCCCGTAGCAGCCACGTAAAATCTTGCAACAACAAAGTAGAGGACGTCTAACTTGTTTTTGCAGGGCATGTTGTGATGTGATATGGTCAAGACATGATGAGTTATACGGTTTTGTATGAGATGATCATGTTTTGTAATGTTATCGGCAACTGGCAGGAGCCATATGGTTGTCGCTTTATTGTATGAAATGCAATCGCCATGTAATTGCTTTACTTTATCACTAAGCGGTAGCGATAGTCGTAAAAGCAATAGTTGGCGAGACGACAACGATGCTACGATGGAGATCAAGGTGTCGCGCCGGTGACGAAGGTGATCATGACGGTGCTTTGGAGATGGAGATCAAAAGCACAAGATGATGATGGCCATATCATGTCACATATTTTGATTGCATGTGATGTTTATCTTATTATGCTTCTTATTTTGCTTAGAACGACGGTAGCATTATAAGATGATCCCTTACTAAATTTCAAGGTATAAGTGGTCTCCCTGAGTATGCACCGTTGTGAAAGTTCGTCGTGCCGAGACACCACGTGATGATCGGGTGTGATAAGCTCTACGTTCAAATACAACGGGTGTAAGCCAGCTTTGCACACGCAGAATACTCGGGTTAAACTTGACGAGCCTAGCATATGCAGATATGGCCTCGGAACACTGGAGACCGAAAGGTCGAGCGTGAATCATATAGTAGATATGATCAACATAAGATGTTCACCATTGAAACTACTCCATCTCACGTGATGATCGGACATGGTTTAGTTGATTTGGATCACGTGATCATTTAGATGACTAGAGGGATGTCTATCTAAGTGGGAGTTCTTAAGTAATATGATTAAATTGAACTTTAATTTATCATGAACTTAGTCTTGGTAGTATTAGCATATCTATGTTGTAGATCAATAGCTCGCGATGTTGCTCCCCGTTTATTTTTTTATATGTTCCTAGAGAAAACTAAGTTGAAAGATGTTAGTAGCAATGATGCGGAATTGTTCCGTGATCTGAGGATTATCCTCATTGCTGCACAGAGAATTATGTCCTTGATGCACCGCTAGGTGACATACCTATTGCAGGAGCAGATGTAGACGTTATGAACGTTTTGACAAAAGCTCGGTATGATGACTACTTGATAGTTTAAGTGCACCATGCTTTATGGCTTAGAACCGGGACTTCAAAAACGTTTTGAACGCCACGGAGCATATAAGATGTTCCAAGAGTTGAAATTAGTATTTCATACTCATGCCCGTGTCGAGAGGTATAAGACTTCTGACAGTACTTTGCCTACAAGATGGAGGAGAATAGCTCAACCAGTGAGCATGTGCTCAGATTGTCTGGGTACTACAATTACTTGAATCAAGTGGGAGTTAATCTTCCAGATAAGATAGTAATTGACAAAGTTCTCTAGTCACTATCACCAAGTTAGTAGAACTTCGTGATGAACTATAATATGCAAGGGATGACGAAAGGAATTCCCGAGATCTTCGCAATGCTGTAGTCGGCGAAGGTAGAAATCATGAAAAAGCATCAAGTGTTGATGGTTAACAAGACCACTTGTTTCAAGTAAAGGGCAAAGGGATAGAAGGGGAACTTCAAGAAGAATGACAAGCAAGTTGTCACTCCCGTGAAGAAACCCAAAGCTAAACTCAAGCCTGAAACTAAGTGCTTCTACTGCAAAGGAAATGGTCACTAGAAGTGGAACTGCCCTAGATACTTGGCGGATAAGAAGGATGGCAAAGTGAACAAAGGTATATTCGATATACAGATTGTTGATGTGTATTTTACTAGTGTTCATAGCAACCCCACGGTATTTGATACCGGTTTAGTTGCTAAAGAGTAGTAACTCGAAATGGGAGTTGTATAATGAACAAAAACTAGTTAAAGGATGAAGTGACGATGTGTATTGGAAGTAGTTCCAAGATTGATATGATCATCATCGCATACTCCCTATACTTTCGGGATTAGTGTTGAACCTAAATAAGTGTTATTTGGTGTTTGTGTTGAACATGAATATGATTTGATCATGTTTATTGCAATACGGTTATTCATGTAAGTTAGAGAATAATTGTTGTTCTGTTTACATGAATAAAACCTTCTATGGTCATACACCCAATGAAAATGGTTTGTTGGATCTCGATCGTGTGATACACATATTCATAATATTGAAGCCAAAAGATGCAAGGTTAATAATGATAGTGCAACTTATTTGTGGCACTGCCGTTTAGGTCATATTGGTGTAAAGCGCATGAAGAAACTCCATAGTGATGGATTTTTGGAATCACTTGATTATGAATCATTTGGTGCTTGCGAACCATGCCTCATGGGCAAGATGACTAAAACTCCGTTCTCCGGAACTGTGGAGCGAGCAACAGATTTGTTGGAGATCATACATACAGATGTATGTGGACCAATGAGTGTTGAAGCTCGTGGCGGGTATCGTTATTTTCTGACCTTCACTGATGATTTAAGCAGATATGGGTATATCTACTTAATGAAGCACAAATCTGAAACATTTGAAAAGTTCAAAGAATTTCAGAGTAAAGTGGAGAATCATCGTAACAAGAAAATAAGAGTTTCTACGATATGATCGTAGAGGTAAAATATTCGAGTTAGCGAGTTTGGCCTTCAGTAAAAACAATGTGAAATAGTTTCACTATTCACGCCATCTGGAACACCATAGTGTAAAGGTGTGTCCGAACATCATAACCGTACTTTATTAGATATGGTGCGATCGATGATGTCTCTTACCGATCTACTACTATCGCTTTTGGGGTTATGCATTAGAGACAGCTACATTCACGTTAAATAGGGCACCATCTAAATCCGTAGAGATGACACCGTATGAACTGTGGTTTGACAATAAACCTAAGCTGTCATTTCTTTAAGTTTGGGACTGCGATGCTTATGTGAAAAAGTTTCAACATGATAAGCTCGAACCCAAATCGGAGAAGTAAATCTTCATAGGATACCCAAAAGAGACTGTTGGGTACACCTTCTATCACAGATCCGAAGGCAAGATATTCGTTGCTAAGAATGGATCCTTTCTAGAGAAAGAGTTTCTCTCGAAAGAAGTGAGTGGGAGGAAAGTAGAACTTGATGAGGTAATTGTACCTTCTCCCGGATTGGAAAGTAGTACATCACAGAAAATTGTTCCAGTGATTCCTACACCAATCAGTGAGGAAGTTAATGATAATGATCATGAAACTTCGGATCAAGTTTCTGCTGAACGTCGTAGATCAACCAGAGTACGTTCCACACCAGAGTGGTACGACAACCCAGTTCTGGAAATCATGTTACTAGACCATGATGAACCTACGAACTATGAGGAAGCGATGATGAGCCCAGATTCCGCAAAATGGCTTGAAGCCATGAAATCTGAGATGGGATCCATGTATGAGAACAAAGTGTGGACTTTGGTTGACTTGCCCGATGATCGGCAAGCCATCGAAAATAAATGGATCTTCAAGAGGAAGACCGACGCAAACGGTAATGTTACTGTTTACAAAGCTCGACTTGTTGCGAAAGGGTTTCGACAAGTTCAAGGAGTTGACTACGATGAGACTTTCTCACCCGTAGCGATGCTTAAGTGTGTCCGAATCATGTTAGTAATTGCCGCATTTTATGAAATCTGGCAAATGGATAACAAAACTGCATTCTTTAATAGATTTATTAAAGAAGACTTGTATATGATGTAACCAGAAGGTTTTGTCAATCCTAAAGGTGCTAACAAAATGTGCAAGCTCCAGCGATCCATCTATGGACTGGTGCAAGCATCTCGGAGTTGGAATATACGCTTTGATAAGTTGATCAAAGCATATAGATTTATACAGACTTGCGGTGAAGCCTGTATTTACAAGAAGTGAGTGGGAGCACTACAACCTTTCTGATAAGTATATGTGAATGACATATTGTCGATCAGAAATGATGTAGAATTTTCTGGAAAGCATAAAGGAGTGTTTGAAAGGAGTTTTTCAAAGAAAGACCTTGGTAAAGCTGCTTACATATTGAGCATCAAGATCTATAAAGATAGATCAAGACGCTTGATAAGACTTTCGATGAGTACATACCTTGATAAGATTTTGAAGTAGTTCAAAATGGATTAGTCAAAGAAGGAGTTCTTGCCTGACTTGTAAGGTGTGAAGTTGAGTAAGACTCAAAGCCAGACCACGGCAGAAAAATATAGAGAGAATGAAAGTCATTCCCTATGCCTCAGCCATAGGTTCTATAAAGTATGCCATGCTGTGTACAAAACACGTTGTGTACCTTGCCATGAGTTTGACAGGGAGGTACAATAGTGATCCAGGAGTAGATCATTGTACAGCGGTCAAAATTATCCTTAGTAATTGGATGACTAAGGAAATATTTCTCGATTATGGAGGTGATAAAGAGTTCGTCGTAAAGGGTTACGCCGATGCAAGCTTTGACACTAAATCCAGATGACTCTAAGTATCAATCTGGATGCGTATTGAAAGTGGGAGCAATTAGCTAGAGTAGCTCCATGCAGAGCATTGTAGACATAGAAATTTGCGAAATACATACGGATCTGAATGTGACAGACCCGTTGACTAAAAACTTCTCTCACAAGCAAAACATGATCACACCTTATTACTCTTGGGTATTAATCACTTAGAAATGTGAACAAGATTATTGACTCTAGTAAACCCTTTGGGTGTTGGTCACATGGCGATGTGAACTATGGGTGTTATTCACATAACGATGTGAACTATCGGTATTAAATCACATAGCGATGTGAGCTAGATTATTGACTCTAGTGCAAGTGGGAGACTGAAGGAAATATGCCCTAGAGGCAATAATAAATATGTTATTTGTATTTCCTTATATCATGATAGATGTCTTTTATTCATGCTAGAATTGTATTAACCGGAAACTTGATACATGTGTGGATACATAGACAAAACAGTATGTCCCTAGTATGCCTCTACTAGACTAGCTCATTGATCAAAGATGGTTATGTTTCCTAGCCATAGACATGAGTTGTCATTTGATCAACGGGATCACATCATTAGGAGAATGATGTGATGGACAAGACCCATCCGTTAGCATAGCACTATGATCGTTTAGTTTTTTATGCTATTGCTTTCTTCATGACTTATACATGTTCCTATGACTATGAGATTATGCAACTCCCGAATACCGTAGGAACACATTGTGTGCTATCAAACGTCACAACGTAACTGGGTGATCATAAAGATGCTCTACAGGTGTCTCCGAAAGTATTCGTGGTGTTGGCATAGATCAAGATTAGGATTTGTCACTCCGAGTGTCGGGGAGGTATCTCTGGGCCCTCTCGGTAACACACATCACAATAAGCCTTGCAAGCAAAAGACTAATGAATTAGTCACGAGATGATGTGTTATGGAACGAGTAAAGAGACTTGCCGGTAACAAGATTGAACTAGGTATAGAGATACCGACGATCGAATCTTGGGCAAGTAACATACCGTTGACAAAAGGAACAACGTATGTTGTTATGCGGTTCTGACCGATAAAAGATCTTCGTAGAATATGTAGGAGCCAATATGAACATCCAGGTTCCGCTATTGGTTATTGACCGGAGATGAGTCTCGGTCATGTCTACATAGTTCTCGAACCCGTAGGGTCCGCACGCTTAACGTTTGATGACGATCGGTATTATGAGTTTATGAGTATTGATGTACCGAAGGTAGTTCGGAGTCCCGGATGAGATCACGGACATGACGAGGAGTCTCGGAATGTCCGAGACATAAAGATTGATATATTGGACGACTATATTCAGACACCGGAAGTATACCGGGAAAGTTTCGGATTTAACGGGATTGCCGGAGGGGGTTACCGGAACCCCCTACGAAGGGGGATGGTCCATAGTGGGCCTTATGGAAAAGAGAGAGGCAGCCCATAGGGCTGGCCGGCGCCCCACCTAGGGTTCCTAGTTGGACTAGGAGTTGGGGGGCGCCACCTCTTCTTCTTTTCCTATTCCCTCTCTTCCTTCTTTGGTGGTTCCTACTAGGAATAGGATTGCAATCCTATTCCTAGTAGGATTGCACCCCTAGCCGCACAAAACAAGGGCCGGCCGGCCTCCCCCTTGCTCCTTTATATACGGGGGCAGGGGGCACCCAAAGACACACAAGTTGAATTGTTTTAGACGTGTGCGGTGCCCCCCTCCACAGAAACACACCTCGGTCATACCGTCGCAGAGCTTAGGCGAAGCCCTGCGCCGGTGAATACATCATATCCGTCACCACGCCGTCGTGCTGACGAAACTCTCCCGTGAAGCTCAACTGGATCAAGAGCTCGTGGGACGTCATCAAGCTGAACGTGTGCTGTACGCGGAGGTGCCGTACGTTCGGTGCTTGATCGGTTAGATCGTGATGAAGTTCGACAACATCAACCGCGTCACTTGACGCTTCCGCTCCTGGTCTACGAGGGTACGTAGACACACTCTCCCCTCTCGTTGCTATGCATCTAGTAGATAGATCTTGCGTGATCGTAGGAAAATTTTAAAAATACTACGTTCCCCAACACAAGTTACCTGTGGAACCAGGTACCTTTGTGGCTCAACTTTCTCAGCCATCCGTTGATCCATCAACCGAGCAGAACAAGGGGAGGAAATCAGGGCCCGGCAAGTACTTTCCCGCCGAGCTCCCCGGAGCCGCCGGCAAGGATGTTGCTGGAGACACTGAGCCTGCCACTAGACGGCTAGCTCCAGCGGAGCGTCAAGCTCTTGCCGTCGAGACAGCCGATCCCATGGCGGAGGAAATGCCTTTAGCCCTCGCCGTCAAGCCCCAGGCTCCAGCGTGGGCATAGCATACCGTCCGATTCCTCCAGATTGGGGAACTTCCTAAGGAGCAGGAAGAAGCGGACAAAGTAGCATGTCGGTCTGCTACGTACCAGTTCGTCGATGACGTCCTATACAGAAAGAGACCGAACGGCGTGAAATTGAAGTGAATCCCTCGAGAGGAAGGACTGGGGCTGTTGGCGGAGATACATGGAGGCATATGTGGATCCCACATAGGGTCGAGGGCCCTTGCCGGCAAGGCATTCCGGCAAGGCTTCTTCTGGCCCACCGCCCTCCAAGATGCGACGGCACTGGTCACCAGGTGTGAAGCGTGCCAGTTTCATTCAAAGAAACTTCATCAACCAGCTCAAGCCCTTCAAACAATTCCTCTCTCCTGGCCCTTCTCGGTCTGGGGGCTTGACATACTGGGCCCTTTCCCCCATGCTGTCGGGGGCTTTGAGTACTTGTACGTTGCAATCGACAAGTTCACAAAGTGGCCGGAGGTGGAGGTAGTGAGGAAGGTCACAGCTCTGTCAGCCGTCAAGATCTTCAAGGGACTAGTGTGCCGTTTTTGTGTACCCAACAGGGTCATCACCGACAACGGCACGCAGTTCACAAGCCGCACCTTCATGCAATATACTCAAGACATCGGCAGCAAAGTCTGTTTCGCTTCCGTTGCTCACCCCTGAAGCAATGGTCAAGCTGAGAGGGCAAATGCTGAAGTGCTGCGAAGATTAAGGACAAAGACCTTTGACAGGCTGCACAAGAGCGGGAGGCGCTGGATCGATGAATTGCCGACGGTTCTTTGGTCGATCAGAACGACACCAAATCGGGCCACCGGCCAGACACCCTTTGCCCTGGTATACGGGGCAGAGGCAGTTCTCCCCACTGAACTCATATACGGGTCACCTCGAGTGCTCGCTTATGATGAGCTTGAGCAAGAACAACTGCGGCAAGATGACGCAACGCTCCTTGAGGAAGATCGTCTTCAGGCGGCTGTGAGAGTAGCACGCTACCAGCAGGCCTTGCGCCGCTACCATAGCCGCAAGGTCCATGCCCGAAGCTTTGAGGAAGGCGACTTTGTTCTTCGGCGTGTTCAATCGGCCAAGAATACAAACAAGTTGACCCCGAAGTGTGAAGGCCCTTATCGGGTAATACGAGTCACCAGGCCTGGCGCAGTCCGCTTGGAGACCAAAATGCCATTGCGGTGAGCAATTCCTGGAACATTGAGCATCTTTGCAAGTTTTACCCATAAGGCGCGGCTTGCCTGGCCCCCCGGCAAGCCACCCTTTTGTACAAGCCTTGTCGGCAAGGCATGTAACCCTTCGTACAAAGCCAGGGGCAGACTTTGAGCATAAATAAATGAAGCGCTGGCACCCTAAGTTATAGCATGCATGCTGAGTCGAGTCTCATCCTTGGTTAGGGTTGATAGTGCTTAGCGGCGGCTAACCCCTAGCTTAGAGGTCGAGTTTGCGTCCCTTTGTCTTTCTTTTATCTCCTATGGTTCACAGGATGCACATGTATCCTTGCCGAAACCACTTGGGGGGAAGAAAAGGAACAGATCAGCATCAAGGACCCGGCAAGCCAGTTTTGCCGGGAGCTACAAGAGCAAAGATTCACCCATGGCAAACCAGGGTTGCCGGGGGCTGCAGCTTCAGATAAGTTCTTCATCCCTTATCATGCATTCCATTATGGACTGAGATATGTGAAACCTCGTTCTCTTCCTTAAGCTACCGTGCTCCCATAACTCTAGGCCCTAGGGCTCGTTCCTGGGACTAAGTTTAGTCGTAGTCGCGGCAGGGAAAGGATGAAACGAGGAGCCTAAGCCCACTTCATCCCTGCCTCCGCCAAGGGCGTGAGAAAGGTCGAGCGAAGTAGGGAGACGGCAAGGCCTGTTGCCGGGCGAGAAAGTGTTTATCTTAAAAGATATCAAGGATTTATTCCTTGTCGTGGGTTTCACCCGCAAACAAATGACCCGACAAACATCCCTTTTTCATTAAAAACATTCCATTTAGGTACAGTCCGTAGGGAATGAAAAACATGAACAAGGGGATTACAAGTTTTAAATTTGACAGATGCCCGAAGGCTTACAAACTAAAAGGAGATAAGATGCCCGTAATGCCTTTCTTGTCCCTCTCCTCAGGAGGTAGGTCAAGGAGGCGAGAAGGGCAAAAGGAGCGCCTAGGCGAGCTACGTGTGGCAGAAGACACCAAGGGAACATCTTGGTGGCCGCCCAAAGGCTGGATGGTGATGGCGGCGCCAGGAGCAGAGCTCGAAGACGAGGCGGCAGGACGTCAGTACGCGTCGAAGGCGTCGGTGCCCGCGTACTCCGACATGATGACCTTGCCGCCCGCCTTCTTCCTCTTCCTCTTCCCCAGCCTCCCTACGCCAGCCACCAAGGGGACGGCCCGAGAAGTTCAAGGAGCCGGCGACGCGAATGATGGGGTCGCCGGTGTCACCGGGTGCTGCGCCCGACACCTAGTCGGACCCGTCATCCTACCGCCTACCTCCTTCGTCGTCGCTGCCGCTGTCTTCCTCGTCACCCTCGTTCGAGGAGGAGTCTTCGTCATTGGAGGAGCCCTCCACGCAGCACCTTGCACGAGTCACGAAGTGCCCGAAGACCTTGACGGAGAGATGGCCATCCTCCATCAACTTGAAATGGAGGGTGAGCCCATCCGTCAGGCTATGGATACGAGCAAACGTCTTCCATCCTTGGCGAAGATACATCACGTGAGGAGCAGGGAAGTCGATGCGGACCCGCGTGCCACTGATCCCGCAACCCCTCATGTGCAGCCGCAACGACTCCGGCGGATCCACCTCCATCTCCCGCGCAAATGGGGTCGGGAGACGAAGGCGATGGCGCGGCGGCCGCCGCAACCTGACGAAGAACTTGCAAGGTCATCCCCAACATGGCCCTCCATTGGAGGGGGAGCTGCTGGTGGGGGCGAGGCCGGCGGGCCACCCCATCCTCCTCTTCACCGAGCGCCCCGGCCTCGCCCATGGCCTCGCCCCCTCCCCCTTCCCCTCGTGTCCGGCTCTGCCACCGCGGGTGCAGGAGAAGGAGGGACGCGTTGTCGAGCAGCGACCCTCGCCGCCACCGTTGAAGGGCCGGGATTTCCTCTCTCCATGGCGAACAGAAGAGAGGAGCAGAAGCTGAAGGAGAAAGAAGATGGAGGAGTGCGGGGCGCCGTCCCTCCCCTCCCGCTCTTTATAAAGGGGCGGGGCTGGGGCTCGACCGCCCCGCTCGGCCAATCAAGACGCAGAAGGCGCAGGGAGCCGAGACCGACCCGCCGCCCCAACCGGCGACGACCCGGTTTCCCGCCTCCACCATTTGCCACCCCAAGCGCATGGGAGGCACGTGGCAGACGTGCAGAACCGAGGGGACGGGTGAGATGACCTCTCCCCACCCCGTGATCGTGGGGAGTGGACACCTTGAGGACTCGCGTCGGCCCCATTCAGTAAATGGGTCGCGTCTCCACGCTCCCCCCGGTTATGGGGAAGGCGCGAAGCCACCTCTTTACTGCGACGTGACGCATGCCTGCGGAAACCGCCCCGCGCATGCCGCCCACATCACGCATGCCCCTCCACCCCGCGCCATGCGCGCAGGTCGTGGGAGGCGCGGTGCGTGGAAAATCTTACCTCAGTAAAAACCGTCTCGCCTGCCCGCGCACCTTTCTGGGCCTAGCCCAACAACGCGTCGCGCTTATGTGTGGCCCGGGCCCGGGGGCTCCTGTTGGTGTACAAAAAGAGGGGTACACTTTTTGTACCCCTATAACTGTGCACGGGCAGTCTGAGCCATGGGCACCACCACACCAAGCATGGCAAGGGAGGTGAGCCAGGGTAAGACCGAAGCTCGATGGAACTGGAGCAACGCCAAGAACAAGACCACAAAGAGCAAAGGGATGAAGCGGCTTCCCCCGGCAAGATCCTTGCCGGGGACGGCTATGGCAGCCCCGGCAAGACCCTTTTTGCGGCAGCTCGCCCCACACCTACAGAGCGGATCACCCTTGAGTCCACTGCCCCCATGGGGCAAGGATTCGGGAGAAATCCCCGTGGTGGCATGCAGATCTTTGTGAAGCCATTCAAGGACAGATACACACACTAAGAAGACGACGACCCTTGGCGGGATCCCAGCCAAGGAGGACCACAAGACCCCCGGCAAGCACCTTGCCGGGTATAACAGCAGGCGCTACGGCAAGACCCTTGCCGGGGCCCCGACAAGGCTCTTGCCGTGGACATCCGCAGGGCCACCATCAGGCCAACGGCAACTAAGCTTCCACCACCCCATGGAGCTGTCGATCCAACCAGCTGGGCAGGCACCTGCGTGGCGACATGCAGATCTCCGTGGAAGACCCACCATTGCGCCACCTCAGCTGCCTGCCTGCCTACATGGCATCTCAGGCATCACTGGCCAGGGCGCGTGTCGACACAAGAAGGAGCGGCGACGGACAAGACGGATGTCTCCCCCGTCCATGATAAAGCAAGGACACCTAAGCAAGGCACATTAAATGCGCCTTGTCATGTAATGCGAGCGATAACCTCACATCACTGTACCCTTTCCACCTCATGTGTGCCACTGTGGCGACCCCTTTCCCTATAAAAGGAGGCCCGAGGCTACCAGGAGAAGGATTCGGCTTTTTAGAACTCCTCACGACTCGGCTTTTGGAGCTCCTCACGCCCCATAGCTAGCTGAAGAACACAAACATATAATCCACCAAAGCAGGAGTAGGGTTTTACGCATCTTTGCAGCCCGAACCTGGGTAAAGGAACCGTGTGCTAACTGTTGGATCCGCTCTTCTCTCAACCCCGCGCCCCGCAACTGTAGTAGGGATTCTTGTGATCCCATAGGTGTCGATCCAAATACACCGATAGTCCCCCTCCCAACTATGTGTGCATGCCCTTCGGCCTGCCAAACCAAGCGACCCTGCACCAGCGCCACACGCGGGAAGTCCTGGCGACTCGCGAGGCCAGACATAAGGAGATCCAGGCGGAGTTGGACTCGGCCCTCCACGAGATCTGGGGAACCCCAGAGCCTCACGAGGCACCGGAGCCAGGCGGCACGTAAGGGGCAGCATCTGTGTCGAGCACCTTCAACTACACCAACACTACTTCAGCAACGGTACCAGGTGACATTTTCCGGTTTTTGTTCAACTGGGAGCGCCCCTCGGGCAACATCATTCCCAGGTCACACGGGCATGTCCCTGCGACATCTATCCTTTTGCATCTCAACTCGCCTTATTGGGGGCGCCCCTCGGGCTGCATCATCCCCAGGCCGCACAGGTCCGTCCTTGCGGCATGTACCTCCCTTGCATTTTACCTAAGATAGCGTTACTACCTCTATCAGCTGCATTTGGATCACTCATCTATTTGGCCGTCACTCCTACAACATGAACATCTTGCGCCCTCACAAGCTCGCTTGCATCCGTCTTGTGATCGAGGGTGGGCACGACGTCTGTGCTCTGGTCCGTCCTGGCAGCGTCGCCAAATCCAAGCGGCTGAGCTCTGGCTCGCGGGCCAGCCCCGTGTACGTCACATCCCGTGGCCCTTGGTGCCTCACCCACGCTCGAGCCGAATGCTAGCAGGTGACTTGGGGCGCATGATAATGTACCCCGTCGCTACAGGAGCCGCGTGCCGGTTGTCTTTTCTTACGACGCCCACATGAGAATACTAGGCATGACGCCTGTGCTCGGGTCTATCCCTGCAGCGTCGATAAATCCAACGGCTGAGCTCTGTCTGGCGGGCCGGCTCCGTTCACGTCACCTCCTGGGGTCGTTGGTGTCCGGCCTTCTCACTTCTTATATGGTGGTCTCGAGGGATTCACCCGGTGCAGGTTGCCTAACCATCTTGCAGGGTCACCTCAAGCGATGTCATTCAAGACCAGGCACAACCCGCCTTGAGGTAGGGCCTCGTGAGTCCCGTGCTAGCTCATGGGTGCCTAGATACACCTCGTCTAGCCCCACCGTGCCAGACACGCGTCCGAGCGGGGCTGTATACGCCCGGGGGCTCTCCGCAATAGGGAGTCCCCTCCCACCGTCTAGTGGAAGCACCATGCTCCGCGCTGGCAGATGACACAGTCGAGGAGTGGCTATGCCCGTGCAAGGACGATAGCGCCATGCTCTGCGCTGGTGATAAACAACTGGGGGTGGCCTCAAGGCCGCGTTAACCTTAGGGAGCCCCTCGGCTCAGTGACCAGCCCCACCGCGCTGCGCTCCCCTCAGGAGGGTAGCGCGAGGGGGCTGGGCACTGGGGCTGCGTTCAGGTCATGCCTGGCGTACGCCCCCAGCATGCCCCCCGGGCCTGTTCGACGTGCAACCCTCCTAAGTGCAAGCCCGGCGAGAACAGGTATGAGGTCTGTTCGTACGTCAAGGGGGACCCTTGGGCATCGTGACCTAAGGGCCTAACTGGTCCCGTAGCCCCTCACTCCCTGGTCTTGTCCTGGTTTCCGGTCAAGGCCAGCGGCAGCTGAGGTACGCGTGGGGCCGGGCCCTGCCGACGCAGAACACCAAAGCCTTGCCTAACGCTTCCTACCTAGGGACCGTTTGCACGTCAAGGGGGACTCCTAAGCATCACGACTCAGGAGCCTAACTGGCCACATAGCCCCTCACTCCCTGGCCTTGTCTTAGTGACCTGGACAAGCTAGTGGCGGCTGAGGTATGCGCGGGGCCATGCTCTGCCGACGTAGAATGATAAATAGGAAGGGAAGCGCAAATGTCTAGCAAGTATTACAAGCCAAATTGTTCTTCAAACGTCAAACAGGAGTTTTAACACCTCCACGAGGCTCGTACATATCGCAGGGAACAAAGATAAGGAGGAGCACTGACACTCACCAGCAGGCCCTTCCCTCAGTCCAGGGTGCTACCGCCGGGAAGCGCCTCCTCCCCAGCAGCATCGCCGAGCCCTGAGGAGTGCAGAAAAGGCCTCCTTCAGGGCGCCAGAGGGCCGCGAGCTGGCGGCATGATCACAGTAGGGGACTGCAGCGTGCCCAAGACCTCCTGAGCCCTGACAACGCTGGCAGCAGAGTCGAAGATAGGGGCCCGCGTAGCCTGCTCGACCAAGGCCGTGACCCCCACCTGAGGTAGGTCTCCTGGGCCTTGCGGTGGTAACCGTGCAGTAGAAGTGGAGGCTCCTCCACCACCCGTCTACGCTAAAGGAGACGAGGCCGAGCCGGGCCGCTGGGCCTCCGGTGCGGTCGCCTCTCCCTTCGTTTTCTTCACCGATGGCGCTGACCTTACAACGCAGGGCAAGATGTTGTGAATCAACAACGGACTCGAGAATGAAAACAAATCCAAGCCAAGGTACTTACTGGTCCACGGCGACAAAACCTCGAAGCCTCTTCAGGACCATGGAGCCCAAGGGTCCCGTGGCCTAAGCCGCGGGAACGCAGGCCCCCAAGATGGGCGGGGCCGTAGCAGATGGCATAGCAGCAGCGCCTGGCGAGGCCGAGGCTGAGACGCTACCTCGGGGGATCAGCGCCGACCGGCTCTTCGTCGGGACCCCCGCTGGCGGCTTCTTCGAGGGGGTGTGCTTGGACCTCGTGACAGCTCCAACCGGGAGCGGCACCTCTTCCACTGGGTGGTCGTCATTGCCATCGTCGTCAGGCAAGGCACGAAGAAGGTCGGCCTTACGCGGAGGGGGGAACTCTCCAGTCCCCTCAACGGTTGCCTCCGGGTCGTCTTCATCACTGGAGTCACCCGAAGACACCTCCACCGGTGCGGCTGCCACTTGAGCTTTAGGGGGCGCCAGAGGCACGAGCCCGCGCGCGTCAAAGGTGGGCATGGAGGCCGCCACCGTCGCCCCGTCCTGGCGGCAGTACAAAGGGACATGAGAAGCAGGCAGATATCCCAAGTCGACCCCAACCAGGAGGCGGAGAGCTGCCCCAAGATGATCGGCGGACAGGGCGTCGCAGCACAGTCAGAGGTTGTCCGACTCGTCCCCAAGCGTCCACAAGGGGCGCGAGCGAGTCTGAAGTGGAGCCACACGGCATGTCAAGAATTCCTTGACAATCATGGCCCGCATCAGCTTTGCCGCCTCGGGGTCATCAGGCTTCAGGTACGTAGTAATCTTCTCCAATATCTTCTCTGCCCGAGGGTCGGTGAGCTTCGCGCTGAGCCACCTGTCGCTATGCTCGGGCGCTGCCGCAAGCAGCACCAACCGAGGATGAACGCACTTGACGTCCATAATGACCCACTTGTTCCCGAATTTCTCAGCCTTGTTCCCGTCTCTCGAGATTGCATTGGCCCCGTTGGCCGCAACAAGGTTGGCGCACCCCGAGCAATGGCCCTCCTTGATCCGGAGGTAAAAGAAGTGGCGAAGCAGCGCCATGGATGGCATCACCCTGCCGAATACCTCGCAGTAGAAGGCAAAGATGGACAACAGAAGGATGGAGTTGGGATGAAGATGAAGGGCATGAAGCTTATAGTGGGTGAGGACGACGAAAAAGAAGTTGGAGAAAGGAGGGATGAGCCCCACAACAATACTGCTCATAAAGAAGGGATAGAAGGTACTTTTGGGGTCCTCCGGCACGGCGGAGGCGGCTCGGACAGCGGTTTTCCCCTTCTCGTTGGTGTCCTCCGCCGTCATCAGGAGCAAGGCCGCATGGTTTTTCTCCGAGACGGTGGGCGCCCTCAAGGCCGGCTCGTACCAGACAGGCGGAGAGGTGGCCTTTGACTTGCCAGAAGCCATCAGTGCGAGCTTGGAAGGGAGGCGGCGAAGATCTGGAGCTTTGCAGAGGAGAGAAAAAAGAAAGGGGATATGGAGCAAGGCAAGGTCTAGTAATGAAGGCACAACGGCACACACTTGCCTTTTGTCAGTCGTTCAGTTGTCGAGACGGCGTGGGAGCACAGACGCCTATGTCCCGTCAATCACCACGCGCCAGTCAAGGCCGTAGGCTTTTGGGGCCCACGGTGCTTCGCACTTGACCCTTGGCTTCGCCGTGAAGCCAAGCCCGAGCGCACCTTAGGCCCGGGGGCTACTATCTGCGTTCTGGGAACGGGGGTACCCAGACTTGCCTGCCTGCTGCCCAGGGCGTGGCTCATCAGGCGGCCTGGTATGGCCCAGCATTTTCGGCAGAACACTCAAGACCCTCGCGAGGGGCGAAGCCTCGCGAGGCGGACGACACAAGGCATCCCATGGGGCGGCCTCACTAGGCCGGCTCGTGAGGATCGGAGATATCAAGGCGAGGGACACCTCGCAAGGTCCTCATGAGATGAGATGTGACGACCAAGGCCAGGCGGGCGCCGGCGGGCGCAGAGTGCTAGTTTCCTCTTTGGTGCTAAAGGAGTAGGTGCAGGCGAAAAGTCCCGAGGCGTCAGGAAAAGGTTTCCATATCGGTGCAACAGGACCAAGACCAGCAGGACAGCAGAACGGAGGTCACCGCGGAGCCCACGGCGGCGTCACCACCAGAGCCTTTGGCAGGCGAAGACCATCTTCTGTCAGGATAGCTTGTACCAGCTATCCCCCTTCAAATTTGGCCATTGTGGGATCCCTTCCCACTAAATATTTGGGAAGAGGACCCGGGCCACTATAAATAGGACTAGCCACCACCGTTGGGATCATCTCATCTTGAGCTGATCAGATAGAAGGCCACACACCACAAGCTCACCCGAGCACAAGTACCCCTCTCCTCGTGAGGCAGTTCGTTCATGTACTAGTTCTTCACCAGACTACAAGGCAATGCACCACACCACACTGGATTAGGGTATTACACCACAACGGTGGCCCGAACCAGTATAAACTTTGTGTCCCTTGTTCTTCGGATCTGACAAGCTAGGCTTAGGGATCAATGGGTAGACGAGCTAGGACGGAAGGAGAGATCTTCGTGCGCACCCCAGAGTTCGAACCTTAAGGGTTTTGCTGGAACCCGAGATCCGACATTTGGCGCGCTCGAGCTCCCACCCGGCCGTCGTTGCCGTCGCACCACTGACGATCAGGAGCAGCACCCTGCCGCTCATCCAGAGCGCGAGCTAGTAAACATCGTGCGACACGTCACAACAGACAAGCACCTCGATATACCTCGGCCAGGTAGAGACTTTTCTTGGCCACAAGCTCCATGGTCTCATCCAAGATTGGTGTGGTACTACCCCGCAAAAAAAAGATCGGTGTGGTGCTCCAGTCGAACATGCGGGTAAAATACTACAGAAGCAGCTGCATGTGCATGGCCCACACACCGATGTTGGTGTGGAGGAGGTGCTACTCGCTGGCGGCGCATCATGCTTCATGGATTAGGCAGGCACCTGTTGCCACGCTCGGAGGACGAGCAGGAAAGGAAGTGGTCTTGCATGCGTGTATAGATTCACGCAGGAAATTGTTTCCTAGAAATACGACCTTTGTTTGCCTTTTTTGAGGCTATAGATGACCCACATGAGGTAAACTATTATAACCGTTGGATGAATATTAGTGGTGTGGGAGTATGGATCGATGACACCCACACGTCCGCCAACCTACGCCTCACCCCTCTCGGTCCCACTGCCCCTCTGCTTTTATGACAATGACATGCGGGCCAGCCACATTTAGGTCTAGATGTCATTGACTCAAAGGCAGGTGGCCGCTGAAGCTTAGTCCCGTGGGCCCTGAGAGGGAAATATAACTCGTGTGCTAGGCCTTGTGGTGCTCCCGCAGTATGAACTCGTGCCAAAACCGGAATTTGTTTCTTACTACTACCAATGTGTCCGCCCGTGCCTTGCAAAAATGCCACAACTTACCTCACAACCATTAGATGCAAATCTAGTGGTCAGAAATGACGGATTGCAGACACACCATCATCACCAACCGAGTCTTTTATAGGAGTAGAGAAACATGTATAAATTGTAACATTTGGTTCTGCTCCTTGGCACAATCGATAGATAGAAATAACGATTGGAAACGCTAGGGCGGGGCTTTTCCCGCCAGATCAGTAGGGTAGTAGCTAGGTTCACACATCGTCGGTTTGGTCACATGCGGTCCCACATGTGTAGCGGTATAAAGCCTACCAATGCGCGTTGACCGGGGGCGGAATGACAGTGTGGTATGCGACGGGTAAGGGACATGCTTCATGTACGTGTTCCAGTTTCTCATTTTGAACTTGCGAGTGTGACTAGCGTGTTGCACGAGTAATTTTGAATTTATAAGTTCGGTCCAAGTTTTTGAATTTACGAGTAGTTAGTAGGTCAGGTCAAGCATCATACATAAACTACAAAGTTGATGCAAAAGGTAAGCACAACTTATAAATTGATGGAGGGAGTACTAGTTATAGACTTACAATGATGCAAAGTGTGGCAATGATAGTCCTAGAACCAAACAACCCCATAATTGACGCCAAATGTGAGCAAAGCGATCACACATGTCTTTATCGACTGGAACGACAATGTAATACTACAATAAGAATTAAGGCCACGACGACCTGATTGCAGTGGTGATTGCAGGAGGCAAGAAGAAAGATGCATCCATCAACGACCTCCTCCTCCTCGACTTAGTGTGATGGGCCACCGAACGGCGGATGAGGAGCTGCGGCTTTTATGGCAAGGTCAAGGTGCTTCTCAACAAAGGCGTCCAAGGCTTCCAACTGGTTGACAAAGGCCAACGTCGTAGCATCCTCAACGGCCTTGTAGATGCCTGTGTGCATGACTTCCTCGTACACGTGGATGTGTAGGTTGATGCATTCTTGCAGGGCGAGGCGCCTCGCAGTGAGCGCAACCTCAAGGTGGACATTCTTCATTGCGTCGGTGGGCAGTCGCAGGGCCACCAGTGCTTGAAAGATTTTCTCACCGTGGAGGCCAATTGGGGTGGCAGGCAATGGCCTGGCCACGCTGGCTGGAGGAGTACGGCGATGTCGTCCGCGAGCTTGTTCATGGCGGTGAACTTGTTGATGGTGGAAACGATCATCTTGTCCAACTGAGAGTCGTAGCTGGTGTCGATGATGGCCATGAACTAGCCGGTCGCCAACACTATCAGGAGATGATCCTCGGTGCCATGCCGCAGGCCGATGTCGTGGACCATCTGGCACAGCCGCTGGCCGGTCTTGCGCATCGCCGCCATGGGTCTGGAGTGAGCACTTTTGCTTTAGTGTTGGTGCTTAGGTCCATACGATGTGGTAGATGCATTGGAATGGAGGGGCGCCTTTATATGAGTGCAAACTGTGTTGCATTCACGTTGTGCTGCCTCTTTTCCCCGTCCTCTTCCCATTACTTCTGTCATGCATTCATCAGCATGCTTCATTGGTCGTTCAACATTTCGAGAACCGCTACCCTCTCCCTCGTCTGCATTAAAGCCGTATCGAGAACTGTCCTGGTTTACTGTAGTTGTCAAATCAAATAGTACTGCATCGCCTGCTGCACTCCCATCTGAACACGCCTCCTCGCCTCCATGAAAGACGTCCATTAAACCTGCATGCAAACCGAGAAACCTACTCCGGCCACATGTCCGTTCATGAGCAGGTCCGAATTAAACGCAACACCGGCCGAGCTCCTCCCGTCCACCCTCAGTTTAAATGAGACCAGACGCCGGCCAAGATCCTACCGTTCACCCTCTATTTAAACGAGGCTAGACAGGGGCAGGAATCACACCCCTCCACCTCTCCCCCATCTCCTCCTTTACCATTTTTTCCACTCTTCCGATGGCTTCCGAGGAGCCGTTCTCTGGCATACTACCCGGCTGGGTGGCCTGCCAAGCCCTCCAAATACGAGCGAGGCCGCACGGTGCTTCACCTACCTCGCCTGGCCCGACGAAGCCAGTTGTCACCCCTAGCTGGCGCGTGGTTTAGCAACTCGCTGCTCCAGTTCAGCTCGATGAGGAGTGGCAAGTTGCTCCATGCCGGCACGAAGGGGAGCACGGTGACACAGGCGTTGTTGCTGGCGCGTTGAATCGCGCCACTAGTGTCTGCGACCATGCCTCACTTCTTTGCGATGGCCGTGCCACCCGTTCCTACGGCAGCGACATGCAGGCAGAGACAGAAGTCGGGTGCACGGAGAGCGATGGGTCGGTAGCTAGCTTCTGCGTGTCCGCCGCCATCGTCGAGGAGAAGTAGAGCACGGGAGGCCGCCGCTGCTTGGGTCCCATGAAGGCCACCGCTGAGGCGACGACTGTGTATACAGGTGGTTTTTTGGCTGCTTCGTCTCTTGCGAGGACCTTCGTCGACCCTGCAAGTGTCTGCCGGACAAGAGGAAGACAAAGGGATCCGCAGGCGGCCATTTAGATTATGTAATAATTATACCACGAGAGTTGGATTAGCACCGCTTAGTTCATGTAAATGTAATGAAATATGTCATGTTTACATGAAGATCCACTTTTTATACGAAATCATTCATGCTTATATGAAATCATTTCGTGTTTGCACGAATTTCCTCTTGTTGGTTAGAGTTGTGGAAATGTATGCCACTAGCGTTGGATGTCGTCCTCCGTGGAAGGAAGTGGGAGGAAATTTGCACCGGTTGTCGTTGGACATGCTCTTATGCTCGAAATAATAGAGTCACATCCAATCCATTTGAGTTAATTGCATGTATGATTCTCCCACTATGAAAATTTAATTGCACGTGAAGTGTACATGACTTGCAGGGTGGCTACAGATTTATATAGAAAGTTAAAAAGAAATAAATCCATCCTTAATCTTATTCTAAGTACTCTGTGGGTTCCACTGTCAGTACAGCAGCGAAAGAAGTATATATTAAAATTATATAAAAAACAAAAGTTTAAGACAAAATTTGAACTCAGGTCATCGCGTTGCGGGCATCCGGCCCTAACCAGTCCACCAGATGTTCGTTGTGGACGATTCAAAAGATATATCTCTGCTCTTACTAGCAATGTACCCCTGCATTGCAATGAATCCAAAGTAGAATAGTACTTATTCACAAACTTGAAAGAAAACACTCTTGTTTTGATATACATATACACCACTGAAAATATATTACTTTTCACTCAAAATATATTTCTCAGGCTATTTTGATGAGGTGAGGGAGGGATGTGGTTGCTCATAAGGTAATAAGGGATTTTCTGCAAATTGGAGCATAGAAATGGGCTATTGTTGCAAAACTGCCACAACTTACCTCACGGCCGTTAGATGCAAATCTAATGGTCAGAAATGACGAATGGCTGATACACCATCATTACCAACTGAGTCTTTTATAGGAGTCTATATATATACAGACTCTTATGAAAAACAGAGTTGGTGATGATGCACTACAAAAAAAACACTTCCGTGACGATACGTGTTTGTCACAGTAGGTCACGTTTTCTGTCATGCATGTACATCCATGACAAATTTATGACAGAATGAAGATAGTCATACCTGTGCTATCGTAGAAGTGTTCCATGACATTACGAAAATAATCATCACGGAAGTGTCCACTTCCAGGACGATAAATCGCGCGTCACTGAAGTACTTTCGTCAAGGGTGACCGACATGTGGCATCCACCGTAACGGAATGTTGTTAAGCTGTCGGGTCCGGTTTTGGATCCGATAACCCGTTAACATCCTTGACCAATGGGGATTTTCCACGTATAAAATTTTGATTGGATGACGGAAACACGCGCCAGCTCCGTGTTGGCACAGGTGTCACTCATCCAATGGGCGAGATGCGCCTATGATATGTTGACACGTGGACCGGCCCAAAAGTGGCCCATAAAGTTTAAATGTGCCGGCCCAACTAATGGCCCACAATATTTTGCGGTCCATAATGGGCCAGTCCAGCAAAAGGCCCACGAGATTTGGCGGTCCATAATGGGCCGGCCCAGCAAAAGGCCCACGAGATTTTGCGTATCATAATGGGCTGACGCAGCTAAAGGCCCACGAGATTTTGCGGTCCATAATGGGCCGGCCCACCAAAAGGCCCATGAGATTTTGCGTATCATAATGGGCCGACCCAGCTAAAGGCCCATGAGATTTTGCGGGCCATAATGGGGCGGCCCAGCTAAAGGCCCACGAGCTTTGCGGACCATAATGGGCTGGCCCAGCTAAAGGCCCAACATTCTCAGTTAAGGCCCGTACGGCTAGTGTCAAATCGGCCCGTCAACGGCCTGTCCTATACTTGTCATCATCGCGGTCCATGGTCCCTTCTGGCCCGTTAACATTCCGCTAAGTATATGGGCCGAATTACGGCCCGGTGTATTTCCGGCCTGTTAAAGGTCTTGCTTCATTTGGGCCCATTTACAGGCCATACATGAAGATTTATTTGAGAGTCCTTTGGAGACCAACGGGTTCATCACTTTCTTTCTGAGAGATCTAAAGATCATTGAAAAACCAAACCAAGCACGGAGCAGACATGTCAGGGTGAGATCAGCAGTATGGGTACCACCTACAGCTGGCCACGTTAAAATCAATACTGATGCGGCTGTTATGAAAGAGGAGGGCTATGGTGCTGTTGCAGCTGTATGCCGAAATAAATCAGGTACTTTCTTGGGAGCATCATCTATTATCTTCAGAAATATTGTGGATCTAGTTACCCTTGAAGTAATGGCTGTGAGAGAAGCCTTGGCTTTAGCCGATGATTTATATGAGCAAAGAATACAGGTTGCGTCAGATTCCAAATTTGTCATGGAAGACATAAAGCATGGAACTTCGTCGGCGTATGGCACCATAGTTCAGGAAATCATAGAAAGATCTCAAAATTTTGTGGTTTGTAATTTCGCCCACGAGTATAGGAGCTCGAATTTCGAGGCTCACAATCTCGCTAAGCACTCTTTAATGCTCGGGGTTGGTCGCCATGTGTGGTTAGGCCAACCGGGAGAGCTTTTATTCTTACCTGTAAACATCATGTCAAGTTAAATAAAGCTTAGCGAGAATGTCTCAAAAAAAAAATTTATAGGCCATTAAAACTTTCGGTCCATAAACGACCATGAAGGATTTGGGTCATATTCGGCCATGTCTGACATTCCGCCTGTTAGAGGCCCACTACAGATTTGGGCCACTTTCGGCCTGTTGTGCTTTTCGCCCTATTAACATCGGACGAAATCCAAGGGCCATATGTGGCCCAACGTCACATCGGGCCCATTAACGGCCCATATAAAAATGACGATAATCTAGCCCAACCGAACTTCCGGCCTGTTAAAGGCCCTTGTATTAGGTCGGCGCATTTATGGCCCGTCCGAATTTTGGCCTGTGAAATATCTGCATCGTAAATGGGCCCAATCTCACTTTCGGTCTTTTAAAGGCCCATGTTTATTATGGGCTCGAGATATTTACACATGTAAACGGCCTATTGTTACTGAGGGCCCAAATTATGTTTAGGCCTGTTAAAGGCCCACTATGGGCACATGCCTACCAGAAAAATATGAAATCGTATGGTGATTTAGGCCTAGATATTTTTAGTAGGCTACATGCAAATTTCGGCCCATAATCGTTTTTAGCCCAATTGGAATGGGCCCAACGAATGTTGGCATGTTGGGCTCCTACGAAACTTTCGGCCGAATACATTACTAAGATAAACCTACACTATACAAAAATAGCGTCGTAATTATTGCAGCCTTTGGCAGCATCATAAATGTTGTATCACAACAAAAGGCCTGATGGCATAAAGTTTATAGTCCTTGCAGATAAAAGCACCATCAGATGAATAGAAGCACATATCATTTGACCGGAGTGCTAATGTTTCAGGCTGTAGAATCTGATGGAGCAGCACGATCTTCACTTTTTTCCGACATTGCTCTTGAACAATGAATCAAATGTATGATATTCTGGTTTCAAAACCATTCATATCTTGACGACATTTGTCAAGCTCTATTCTTGTTTCCAAAATGATGTCCATTAGTGATTGGACTTGTGTCTGGAGCACAGATATATCACTCTGTCTAGCAGGAAAATTTTGTTCAGTAGGCGATTTGGATGAGGTTACCTTGACAACGAACCCAGAATTACGCAGGAAGGTGCTTTTTGCACTATTAGTGGAGAGATACTAACGCACTGCAGCAAGAGGTGACATTGTGCCTGTGGTAGCCTCGTCACCTTCAGGTGGTTGTGGCTATTCAATCATTTTTCCATAGCTTCCTGAAAGTTTGAACTTGTAGATTAGTGTACCAGATAAGTTACTAATGAAAAAAAAACAAACAAAGTAGGTTACACGTTTATACATAACTTATTTTGGTGAACTACTATAATACATTAGCATGTATTGTAGTGCCAACTACATAATAAAATCACTTTCGGAACATATGTCCATGTAGCATGCCTACTGTATTGTCTATTTCCTCACATTCATTGACATCTAAGGATAAAGAGACATGGTTTAAAGTAGGATGAACATAGTATGACATCATTCATATCATGGGCAAACAGATATATAAAACAAACATGCTATTTTATCATTGTGTGCACACGTGAACATAACAACTAGAATACAGATCAAGACCAAAAGAATATCCTTCATCTCTTTTAAACCATGTAAGGTGAAATGATACGCTAAGACAACTATGTATAAAAGTGAATAGAGTAACTGATATTGGTTGCAAACCAAGTAGTTAAATGAACACATCACAGTACTAATCAGTTCAAAGGTAGGAGGAGTAAGGACTTACAACAGCGGCTTGAACTGGTGTGCTCATGCCCTTCATCTTGCTGGTGTGGCAATCCTTGAAGATTTGCACTGCATTTGGTTCAGGTTCTTTTTGGTCCGCACAGGCTTTCCTCTGTATTTGGAACAAGTCAATATAGATACGATAATATGGCACAAAAAAAGAAGGAAGTAGCAGCTATTTACAAGAGCATGGCAGTGTGCAATATAGCTATGAGATACTGTTGTTTGTTGGAATTTCACTTTATAACGGTTGGTCTTGTTCTTCAAACAGTTAGCCTAAAAGAAGATACACTTGTAAGGCACATACATAAATACAAGTTCAATATGTGGTCTGATCAAATACATATAGCCTACCTGATACTTTGGATCAGACCAATGTTTAACGAGGGCTGTCCAGTCTTCATCCGTAATATATTCCACTGGAGATGTTTGGGCGATTTCATTGTTAGCCTTGCCTTCAAAGTGAGATTTTCTAAGGTGGTACTGATACTGTCGTGGAGCAGACTTAAAAAAGTGAGTGCATGCTTGTTTAGTTGCATCATCTTTCGGATCCAACTTGAACCTCATCTGTTGAAAAAAGAATGTGAGTCTTATTAGGAGGAAGCTAGAAAGTATGGGACAGAGCAAGACAATATTACTAATTGCGATGAATAACATTATTTACGGATAAATGGTCAAGGAAGGTGTTAAACTGGGTATTGTCTTTCTCATTCCTGTACTGGATCCACGTTGGGAAGATACGTGCATGACACCTAACGGCAACAGCTGCCTCTGATACTAACTTGGTTGACAATGTAGCATCACGTGGCCTTTTTAAACCTGCCTCAAAATGGATCTCCATTCTTCCTCCTTTAGATTTTGTTAATCTGTCAAGCATTATCCCTGATGTCTGTTTCCGCTTGCATCGTGGTGCTAATTCAACAAAGAATATGGAAAGTGTTAGTGTACATCAAACTGTGAGAATACATATAAAGGAGCATGCAACTGCAACTTGACTCATTCAGGTAACGTCTTGGTGTTGATGCTCATGAGGTTCATCTGATCTTGCCAAGTCTTGTTGTGTCAGCAGTGCTTCGGAAGTAGTGTTAGGTGTGAAGGCAGCTTGGGAACTGGCCACTTCCGGAGCAAACGAACGAGTAACTCGTTGAGATGCTGGTACAATTGAAGCGGATGCTGCAGCTGGTGGATCAGGTGATACTATGTTTGTAGATTTAGCCGGTGGACTTGGACCTTCTACTGCACTATAAGTACAAGCAGAATCTGGACGGCAGATCCTTTTCTGTTTCACCCGACGAGTAACACCACTCCCTACTATATTATTTTCCTTTCTCTTTTTTGACTTTGCCATGTCAAGCCGTATCCACAACACAAATTAATAAAATCGCTCTTCGGAACTCATTGACGCATGATACAGACAAGCAATACTTTGATGTAAGACTATCGTATGAGGATGGAATATGTAAGAAAAACAGGATGGCATGTCATATTCACAGCTACAATGTGTAAACTAAGTAGAAGGATTTTCAAGGAAATAGAAGTAATGCAAGCTAGACACCATATGAAAGATGCAACCAATATTAGTCTGCCAAGTTAAAAGTGTCTTGTCATAAGTGGCAATTCGAAAAATTAGAGGCATTACAACATAGAAATCAATGCAAGATGCAACCACTATCAAACTGCCATGTTAAAAGTGTCCAATCATGAGTGACCGATGCGGGATACACAACAGCAGTACTTTGATGTAAGAACATGGTATGATAGATAGATGCAGTGTATTCTAGACACATAACACCATGTCATATGCACATGTATAACGTAAGAACTCAGCAGGTGCAATTTAATCAAAATAGAAGAAATACAGGCTAGACAACATATGCAACATGAAACCAATTATCACACTATCAACTTAGAGCAAGCACCTACGATGGTGGAGTACGGGAGATGAACTCATAATGTAGACTTCGGACTTCAATTTCATTAGCAGTAGCAGTGGCAAATCTAGAGAGTCTCTGTTTGAATCGGTACAGAGGACCATCAACATCCCCTAACTTACTCTTTTCCTTCCTATTTTTTGATATTGCCTTATGAAGTCAAAACCACAAGAAGATGAATAAAATTAGCTCTGCATAACTGGTTGATGCATGATACAGACGAATACTACTTTGATGTAAGGCAAGCGCGGGATAGGAGGATGGAATATATACAAAAAAAGACAGCGTTTCATACTCACACGTATGATAGGAAGATGGAATATGTATGAAAAAACAGTAAGCGGAAGGCATTTTAACAAAATTAGAAGAAATGAAAGCTAGGCACCATATGAACATGCAACCAATATCACTCTATCAGGTAAAAAGTGTCTTGTCGTAAGTGCCATTTCAAGAAATTAGAAGCAGTACAAGCTAGAAGACAATGCAAGATGCAACCTACATCACAGTCCCAAGTTAAATGTGTCTTATGGGTAAGTGATCGTTCCAGGTATAAGTTGTAAGCTACGCAGATGCAAGTCAACATAATCAGAAGCAATACAAACTAGACATCATACGGAAAACACAACCACATATAACAGTTCCAAGTTAGAGCAAGCACATGTGATGGTGGAGTAGGGGAGATGTGCTCATCATGTAAACGTATGTTCTAGAAACAGGAACACATGTCATATTCACAGGCATTATGAGTAAAGTAAGCAAATGCAATTCAACAAAGTTAGAAGCAATACAAGCTAGACATCATACGCAACATGCAACCACATATAATAGTGCCATGTTAGAGCAAGCATCTGTGATGGTGGAGTAGGGGAGATGTGCTCATCATGTACACGTATGTTCTAGAAACAGGAACACGTGTCATATTCATAGGCATTATGTGTAAAGTAAGCAGATGCAATTCAACAAAGTTAGAAGCAATACAAGCTAGACATCATACGCAACATTCAACCACATATAATAGTGCCAAGTTAGAGCAAGCACCTATGATGGTGGAGTAGGGGAGATGTGCTCATCATCTACACAGCTACGTTGACTATCTAGCCTTGCGTTGTCTTGCGAATCTTGTTGGGAGGATGGCAGAGTAGAATCTGTAGAGAACCTCCATTTCAGTTGCTCGGAAGTACCACCATCATCCAATGCCTTGCCAATTCCCTTCAGCTTTATTGATTTTGCATTGTGAGGTCAAACCAACAAGAAAAAGGAATATAATTCGCTCTTCAGAACTCATTCATGCATGATACTAACGAACACTACTCTGATGAAAGGCAAAGTCATGATACGAGGATGGAATATGTATGAAAAAATGGACGGCTTGACATATTCACACCTAATGTGGTAACTAAGCAGAAAGCACTTCAACATATTAGAAGCACTACAAACTAGACACCATATGAAAGGTGCAATCAATATCACTCTGCCAAGTTAAAATTGTCTCATCATAGGTGGCGTTCATCAAACTAGAAGCAATACATGCTAGAAATCATATTCAAGATGCAAACCAATATCACACTGCCAACTTAAAGGTGTTCCATCATAAGTGACTGATGCGGGATACACAAGAAGAGTAGTTTCATGTAAGAACATGGTGTGATAGACAGATATAGTATGTACCAAAAACAGTAAAGCGTGTCATATTCACACGTATCATGTGTAAGCAAAGCAAATGCAGTTTACACTAATTAGGAGCAATACAAGCTAGACACCATATGCAACATGCAACCAGATATCACACTGCCAAGTTAGAGCAAGCACCTTGAATGGTGGAGTAGCAGAGCGAAGACTTGGACCTTGTAATGCACTATCAGTACAAGGAGAATCGTTACAGGTGCTCCGTTTACGTTGCTGCAGAGGACCACCATCATCGCCTTCCTTACTCTTTTCCTTCCTCTTTCTTGATTTTGCCTTGTCAAGTCAAACCCACAAGAAAAAGGAATAAAATTTGCTCTTCAGAACTCATTGATGCATGATACTAACGAACACTACTTTCATGTAAGGCAGCCGCATGATAGGAGGATGGAACATGTATGAAAAACGGGACGGCATGACATATTGACATGTATGATGTATAAAGTGTAAACTAAGCACAAGGTGCTTGAACTTGTTAGAATCAACGCAAGCTAGAAACCATATGAAAGATGAAACCAATATCACTCTGCCAAATTAAAAGGGTGCCCTAACAAATGTATTTGACCAAATTAGAAGCAATACACGGCAGCAGGCTAGAAATAATATGCAATATGCAATGAATAAAGGTGACTCATCGTAAGTGATTGATCCAGGATACAGAAGAGAGGTAGTTTCATGTAAAAACAAGGTTAACACATAGATGTAGTGTGTACCAAAAATAGGAAGGCATGTCATATTCACAGGTATAATGTGTAAACTAAGAAGATGCAATTTACCCTAATTAGAAGCATTACAAGCTAGACACCATATGCAACATGCAACCACATATCACACTGCGAAGTTAGAGCAAGCACCTGTGATGGTGGTGTGGGGGAATTGCGGTCATCAACTAGAGAGCTACATTGACTATCTTCATTTAGCCTTGCTGTTTCTTGAGAATCATGTGGGGAGGATGACATTGCACTCTTTAAACGAGTATGGCGTCTCACACTAACCCACCTGGATGACTGTCTCATCATAAGTGATTGACGAGGGATACAAAAAAGCATTAGTTTGATGTACGAACATGGTTAATAGACATATGTAGTATGTATCAAAAACAGGAAGGCATGTAATTATCAAAGGTATAATGTGTAAAGTAAGTAGATGCAACTTAACCAAATTCGAAGGAATACAAGCTAGACACCATATGCAACATGCAACCACACTTGACAGCGCGAAGTTAAAGCAAGCACCTGGGATGGTTGTGTGTGGCAATTGAGATCATCAAATGTAGAGCTGTAATGCCCAGGATGGAGTTATACCTCCTACGTGTCGAGGCACGACTTAAAGGCATAAATCCATCCTAGAATGATCTCAAGTTCGGTACTCTTTGCACATCTCATGTAAAAGAGGGGATTGTAAACAGAAAATAGTTGGCTTACACTCGCCACGTCACAGAATTATAGTACAAGTCTCAAACATCATACCTTAAGAACATCACAACCCTCTAAGAGCAAAATCCAAATGTCAAAGTACCAAACTTAGATAAATAAACCACAGGCGGATCGAATCCTAGTAAGAGTCTCCACTACTGATGATCCGGGTATCGCACATAGTACCGACTACGCTCCTCGTCGAACTCCCAATCCAGCTCGGTGCCATCACCTGGATAGCTCACAGCTGGACCTGCATCTGGTGTGTGAAGTAACTGTGAGCCACAGAGGACTCAGCAATCCCATCTCCGGGTAACAAGACTATCTAAGCCTTTGGGTGAGGATAAGGCTGAAGAAAAGAATAAGTGTCTGCAGCAGCAACTAGCAACTAGCTTAAGTGAGTGAGAGCGAGAAGAGAAAGTCTCGGCGAGAAGTGATCACGAAGTGATCCTAGCTACAAGCTCCACAAACATAACCCCTCCGTGTTCAACTCTCGAATCCCTATTCAGAAATTGACGGTCACAGAACACACGCTGGTAGTGTATTAGAAACATTGTGTCAAGTTATCTACAACCGGAATTAACAAGCTCCCATCTGCCACATAACCGCGGGCACGGCTTTCGAAAGTTCAAACCCTGCAGGGGTGTTCCAACTTGACCCATTACAAGACCACGATCCGCGGAGTCGCAACTCCAAAGTGGGAAGACCCGAGTATCCTCGGAATCCCGTGCTCAAGATATACCGAACTAAGGTAAGGCTAATCAAGAAAATCCTCCCGGCGTGTCGACACCCTGATAGTAGCCGCACGTATCTAAGTCTCAGGACACGACCGGATGGGCGATTCTACGGGTGTATACCAGATACCTCGGGTTGCCCAAGGCGGCCCCGCAGAACCCCCGTTTCGGACCAACACTCATGTGGAGCACTGGCCCGGGGTTGTTGATTAAGAAAGAGGGTTAATTACTCCCTATGCAAGTTTAGTTTGTTATTAGGTGAATAGTACCAATGTTGGGACTTGCTGGAAAAGACTTAGCACTTAGCGGTTTATCGAGGGGGTCCCATACACCCCAACCGTGTTAGGAACGCATAATCAAGGAACATAATACCGGCTTATACGGATCCTAACGGCATGAGTGGAACAAATCACCAAGAAAAAGGCTTAGCCTTCCACCCTTGCCAATATATAGATGATTTCATTTTTAGCAATTATATAGTGTGATATAACCCAACCAAACTTCAACATGGAGCAAGCATCTTCACTTCACCTGCAACTAGCAACGCTATAAGAAGGGCTGAGCGAAGCGTACTTAGCCAAGCAACGGTTTGCATAGGTAGGTTGGTTAAACATGGCAATTGCTTACAAGTAGGAGGCTGACAAGAAGATCATGGGCATCGAGGGAAAACTATAGATCGAGACTACTAGCAATAGGCAAAGATAGTAATGTTATCGGGGTTCGGTCATCTTGCCTGAAGAGAAGTCGTTCGGATCGTAAAAAGGGTCCTCGTGCTCAACCTCGTTGGAAACCTCGTGCTCGTACTCGAACTCAGACTCAGCTCCCGGCTCTAAACAAAACAATCACACCAAGCACAAATCAACAAGATGCAATGCGCACTCGAAAAACATGAATGCATGATGGATGCACTAAGGATGCACACGGAGCACGTAAAAATATCACTCAAGCAAAACACCTCAAAACAAGATAACAATCTGATATTATGAATCTACACGGAAAATCAATCAAGTTTGATATAAGATTCACTAAAATCGGAGTTACGGGCTAAAAGTTATGCCCGAAACAAGAAATGAGCGAAAGCTGAAAATTACAGCATCATAGCAACTTCGGAGCTCAAAATAATTGAGCTACAGCACTCAAATAACATGGCAAAGGACATGGATGGAAAGACAACAATATATACTACAAGGAACAATCAAAATCCACTCCAAAACTATCATGCTTTGTCCTAGAACATCACACGAACATGGCATAGGAACGTTACAGATTTCAGACTTAGTGAAAATCCACTAAGTCCTAAAACAGCAATATCATCATGGCATATAAAAGAGCATGTTTAAGTCACCTCGAAACTAAACATGGCAAGCGGTAAGCACCTCATCAAAGTACACATGAAGGTGAAACCGAAACACACAAGCATGCTTCATGGAGGTAAACACAACGATTGCAACGAGCTCAACAAGATGGCATTTCATAACAAGTGAAACAACATCACACGAACATGGCACTTTGCAACGATGATAACAAGGCAATAATAAATCTATCATGCAACCTATCACATACAACACATAGAGCATGGCAAGACGAACACGTGGACATGTCATTTGCATCATTCGGACAAACAAGCTAAAAGATATCACATGGCAAAGGTGGCATAAAAATAACACATAGCAGCAGTTTATATCATGATGCACTCTTGCAACAGCAAAACAAGCACCTAGATGACTTCTAACATGCATGACAACAACTGAAGAAACGTAGAGCACGTCTCCACGAACGTCTGGACATATCATACGCGCGAATCGGAGCAACAGACAAAAAGTTATGCATGTTGAAAGATAGCATCACAGATCAAAATCCTGGTACTTAGAAGAAAAAAAGGGGGGGGGGAGGTCAACCTCAACAGATCTGAGAGATGGATATGGGCTCGGCCGGATCTGGCCCGAGAGGAGGCTGGCAGCTGGGCTTCGGCCCGAGTGGCGGCGCGGGCAGCCTGGAGGGCGAGCGGGCCTGCACTGGTGCGGCCTGGCGCTCGCGGCCCGGTGGCGCGAAGCGGCGGGAGGCGCGGCCCGGCGCGGAGCTCGGGCTGGCGGCGGCGCCTGGGCCCGCGTCGGAGGGAGCGGCCCAGCGAAGGGGTACGAGCTCCCTAGCGCGGCGCGGCGACTACGGTGCGGTGGCTCGAGGCCCGACTGAAGCAAAGCGGGAGGTGGGCCTGGAGCGCGGCGAAGTGGTCCAGTGCGGACGCGGCGATCTGGGCCCCGACGAGGGAATCGATCGAGGGGGATCGAACGGAGGGAGGAATCGGTCGGCCTGCGGAGATCGATCTGGACCTGACGAGCGACGAGGGGAGCCGCTCGGTCGTGGTCGTTGACCCGACCATTCCCAGGCGATCGACGCGGCGGCGCCCTCGAGGCTGCAGAGGCCGGTGCGAAGATTTTTTTCGATGGAGGCTGCCAAGTGGCAGTGGGAAGGGGGGTTAGATCCAGAATTTTTAGGGAAGGAGGAGGAAGAAGCTAGATTCCCAATAGACTAGGGTCTATTATATAGCAGGTAGCTAGGGTTAGGGGATTTGGGGGTGTTAGGAACCCTCCGATCGCGATCCGACGGATCCGATCGCGGGGGTAGATTAAAAAGGCCTAGGAGGAGATAAAAGACTGCAGTAGGGGTGTTTTCGGGACACGAAGTGAAGGCACTTTGGACCCACACGTACAACGGATGGAATAGTCAACGGAGTCCAAACGAGACGAGATTTGAGAGGCGGGTTGCACATAACAAAACAACAACACACACAACAACCTCGCGGCACACCGGTAATGTTACACGCCCAAACAACAAAGTAGGCCTACGGGATGTCACAGACACGTGAGTGAGCTCCGGAACGCGAAATGGACAACGGGAAGGAACGCGTGGAACCGGATGCAACCGACAACACAAATGCAATGCAATGCACATGTCTACATGATATGAATGAATGCCACACACTCACACAACAAAACGACGAAAACCCGAAAGACAAAGAACCCGGAATGGAAATAGATGAAGCCGGAGATATATTATATACCCAAAAGGGAAAGTATTACATCCGGGGCATTACAAACTCTCCTCTACTATAGAAAGATCTCGTCCCGAGATCTAGGACTGGAAAAAGGAAGGGTACTCGGAACGAAGATGATCTTCTCGTTCCCAGGTAGCTTCTCGGTCGGTGTGATGTGACCACTTGACTTTCAGAAATTTGATGGACTTGTTGCGGGTCTTGCGTTCGGTTCTTCGAGAATGGCAACTGGATGCTCTCGGTAGGACAGGTCTTGTTGAAGATCAATCTCTTCAAACGGAATCATGCGCTCAGGTGCCTTGAAGCATTTGCGAAGTTGAGACACATGGAAGACATCATGAACATTGGCAAAGTTTGAAGGGAGCTCAAGTTGATAGGCTAGGTCGCCTCTTTTGCCAAGAATCTTGAAAGGCCCGACGTATCTAGGAGCAAGATTTCCTTTGATACCGAATCTTTGGGTGCCTTTCATCGGAGACACACGGACATAGACATGATCATCAATGTTGAATGCCAAATCACGACGCTTGCCGTCATAGTAACTCTTCTGACGCGACTGAGCGGCCTTGAGATTCTCACGTATGACTTTGCACATTTCTTCGGCTTCAGAGATCAAGTCATTGCCAAGAAGTTGGCGTTCGCCTGTTTCAGACCAGTTGAGAGGGGTACGGCACTTTCTGCCATAGAGAATCTCAAACGGTGCTTTGCCTGCACTTGCTTGAAAGCTGTTGTTGTAAGAGAACTCGGCAAATGGAAGGCAGTCGTCCCATTTCATGCCGAAGGAGATGACACAGGCTCTGAGCATGTCTTCTAGAATCTGATTCACACGCTCGACTTGACCACTAGTCTGAGGGTTAAAAGCAATGCTGAACCTGATCTTAGTGCCCATGGCGGACTGAAAAGAATCCCAGAACCTTGATGTGAACAAGCTTCCACGGTCTGAGGATATAACTTGAGGAATGCCATGTAGGGACATGATTCTGGAAGTGTACAGCTCTGCAAGTTGAGCTGCATTGATTGATTCCTTGACTGGCAGGAAGTGAGCTACTTTGGTAAGCTTGTCAATCACCACAAAGATAGCATTGTTCCCTTTCTTGGATTTAGGAAAACCAGTGACGAAGTCCATTTCAATGTGGTCGAACTTCCACTCGGGAATAGGAAGATGTTGGAGAAGACCGGCTGGACGTTGATGTTCTGCTTTCACTCTTCTGCACACATCACATTCGTTCACGAACTGGGCAATCTCCCTCTTCATGCGTGTCCACCAGTAAGACTGCTTGAGGTCTTGATACATCTTGGAACTGCCAGGATGAATGGAAAGGAGAGAATCATGAGCTTCTTCCATTATGAGCTTCCTGAGATCACCTTTGGGAACAACGAGTCTGTCCTCGAAGAACAAGGTATCTCTCTCATCAACACGGAAGCACTTGTATTTTGGAGTGCCCTTTGCAATCCCATGTTTCACCTTCTTCACCATGGTATCACTGAGCTGGGCCTCACGGACTTGATCTTCCAAGGTAGGAGCAATTTGAAGATTTGCAAGAAAACCCTGCGGAACAACTTGGAGGTTGAGCTTCCTGAATGCTTCACAAAGCTCAGGCTGGTACGGCTTGATAAGAAGGCTGTTGCAATATGCATTTCTGCTCAAAGCATCTGCAATCACATTCGCCTTGCCCGGAGTGTATTCAATGCTGGGATTGTACTCTTGGATCATTTCAACCCAACGAGTCTGGCGGAGGTTCAGATGCGGCTGTGTGAAGATGTACTTCAAGCTCTTGTGATCAGTGAAGATGCCGACCTTTCTGCCCAACAACAGATGTCTCCACGTAATCAGAGCATGTACCACAGCTGCTAGCTCGAGATCATGTGTGGGATAGTTCTTCTCATTTGGCTTGATCTGCCGAGAAGTATATGCCACAATTCTCTTATCTTGCATAAGCACACCACCAAGACCTTGAAGAGAAGCATCGCAAAATACTTCATAGGGCTTGGATTCATCTGGAGGAGTCAGAACTGGAGCAGTGACAAGCTTTTCTTTGAGAGTTTTGAATGCCCCTTCACACTCTGGAGACCAAAAGTATTTGACATTCTTCTGAAGCAGGTTGGAAAGAGGCTTGGCAATCTTGGAGAAGTTCTCAACGAACCTTCTGCAATAGCTGGCAAGACCCAGAAAACTGCGGAGCTGCTTGACGTTCTGAGGAGCTTCCCAGTTGACAATTGCTTCAACTTTCTCGGGATTAACCGCAATACCGTCAGCTGAGATGATGTGGCCCAGGTACAACACCTTATCGAGCCAAAACTCGCACTTGGAGAACTTGGCATAGAATTTATGCTCTCGGAGTCGATCAAGAACCAGACGTAAGTGCTTTTTGTGATCTTCTTCATTCTTGGAAAACACCAGAATATCATCCAGATACACAAGCACGAACTCGCCAGTATAGGGGTTGAAGATGTAGTGCATCATCCTTGAAAAGGTAGGAGGAGCATTGGCGAGACCAAAGGACATGACGGTATACTCGTATGAACCGTAGCTCGTTCTGAAGGCCGTCTTGGGAATGTCCTCCTCGCGAATGCGAATTTGATGATAGCCCATTCGGAGGTCAAGCTTAGAGAACAATTTAGCTCCTTTGAGCTGCTCAAAGAGTTCGTTGATGTTGGGGAGCGGATACTTGTTCTTAATCGTCTTCTTGTTCAATGGCCGGTAGTCAACACAGAGACGCTCCGTGCCATCTTTCTTCTTGACAAATAAGACACCACAGCCCCACGGAGATGTACTAGGCCGGATGAGACCCATACGCTCCTGTTCGTCCAACTGTTTCTTCAATTCCTTCAATTCTTCCGGAGAGAGCTTGTACGGACGCCGGCATGCAGGCTCAGTACCCGGCTCGAGTTCAATGACAAACTCCACCTGACGGCGTGGAGGCATGCCTGGAAGTTCTTCAGGAAAGACGTCTTGATATTCGTTCACCACCGGAATTTGAGATATGGCATTAATTTCGCCCTTATCATTAAGAGAGAAAAGCCGGATAATATTATCCCTGGAGGCGAAGATAATCACATCTTCATCAGAATGAGTCAACTTGACTTCCTTTTGAGCACAATCAATGTGAGCATCGTGCTGAGAAAGCCAATCCATTCCGAGGATGAGGTCGATGTCAGAATTGCCAAGAATCACCGGAGAAGCCAAAAATCGATAATCACCCATGCGAATAGAAACATTTGGAGCATATAAACTGGAATGCATCTGCTTTCCCAGAGAAGAAACTGCCAACTGTCTCGGTAAAGCTGCTGTGGTCACGCTATGCTTGGATGCAAACGGGTATGACATGAAAGAATGTGAAGCACCCGAATCAAATAACACTTTAGCTGGAAAAGAGTTAACTGGAACGTTACCCAGAATGACATCAGAAGAATTCTCCGCTTGCGCTGCATTCATTAGATTGACCCTTGCTGCCTTTGGATCATGCCTGACAATAGCTGAACTCACAGGTGGAGGAGGTGGAAGACGCTTCGGATTCGGACATCTGTTGGCATAATGACCCTTTTGGCCACACTTGTTGCACACCACTTCAGAGAGAGGACGGAAATGAGAGCCACTTGACTTGGAGCCTTGAGACTGAAACTGCTTCTTCGACTGGTTGCTCGGGTTGGGTGGGTGGGAGAAACCACGACCACTAGAGTTCTTGTTGTTGGAGTTGTTGGAGTTGTTGTATGGAGCTCGAATCACTGGAGGAGGAGGAAGCCAGAATTTCTGATGCTTCAAGACCATCTGAGACGATGAGGAAGAGTGAACGGCATCTCGAATTCTCTTCTTAGAGGCCTCCATCTTAAGCTGAGCTGCTTCTTGTTTCAAAGCCATGTTATAGAACTTGTCGAATTCATCGGGCTCGAACAAAGTGAGAGCAAGCTGAAGTTCATCTTTGAGACCTCCACGGAACTGATAGATTTTACTCTTGGCATCAGGAATGTCTTGCTTAGCATAGCGAGCGAGGTTTTGGAACTTGACATTATACTGATAGACTGTCATGGAGCCCTGCTTCAGGTTGCGGAATTGCTCACGCATACCCTCGATGACACTTGTAGGAATGTGGTGCGAACGGAAATCCTTGCAGAAATTCTCCCAAGAGATCACTTGACCCGGCCTGGAGTCTTTGTACTGCTGCCACCAGTCAGCTGCTTGATCTTTCAATTGGAAAGCTGCAAACTTCACATAATCATCTTCCTTCACGTTACTGCACTCAAAATGCTTCTTTATGTCGGTCAACCAATCTTCAGCATCAAGAGGGTCGACACAGTAACTGAAAGCTTTAGGATTGTTAGCCAAGAACTGGTTGAGGGTAGCATGGTGCTGTTGGAAGAAGTTGCCTTGATTCCCTGGAACACCCTGATTAGCTTGCATAGCTTGCATCTACTGCATCATCTGCATCATCAACTGAGTGTTCTGAGCTGTAGTCTGCGTAATTGCTCTCCAAGCCTCAGGCGGAGGAGGAGGGGAAGGAGGATGTTCTGGAACCTCTTCCACCTCTGGGTTAGCGTTGGGAACCCTTTTCGGAGCCATCCTGTAAGAGATGACCACGAATCAGCAATTGATTGACAAAAGGTATAAGCTGAATCAATGGAATGAATTGCAACAAGTCTTCACAATAATCATTCGAACAATAGAACGAATGAAAACATCCGAACAAGAGGAACGAATGAATTTCTCAGTTAAATGATAACATCAATCTTCACGAGAAGCCACATAGGGGACAAAATGAAAATAAGAAAAAGCAACAAGGTACGGATGGGAACAAACACAAGAGAGGAGTTTCGTTCTAACATCTTTGTGCTGAAAGCATATGAACGCGTTACGAAAAGGTTTTGCAATCCCCGGATCAGCATAGCCAAGGACCCTTTAAGATGCAACTCCTGATAGTAACATCGGTCATATAACCTCTTCACTCAATGTAGAACCCCGAACTCACTAACCTGCATTCGTTGGAAGAATGCCTATGATCTACTGGATAAACCCACCTATAGATTCCGAAAGATTCCAGTTATGCAATCAGGTGCTGGGGATACACGGGAAGCACCGCGCAATCAACTCTAACCTACATCCAGGTGTATCCATCCTTCAACACATAACCAGTCTTTCTCGGAAACTGTGTACCTCGGACCTTCGAAAAGCATCCACTATAACAAGCTATGGCAATACTCCCGAACTACCTCCCCAGTACTGGGTGATGTCGGGGTTATCTTGCCACTGGCCGTATAGGGGAGATTTTCGATGTCGGCCATCTTAAGTATTTAGTACTGCCGCGATATGCTTGTTACAATGATACCCCGAAGCTCAACTCCTCGGTAACAGGAGGCATCGAGAACAATATCCTTGTCACAAGAACATCGAAACAATCCCAGAATACTCGCGGGATTCCTAAAAAAACAATTTTGTGCAATTTTTGAAGATAGGAGAGACAAGAGTAGTCGTCAGGAGTCCTCACCAGAGAGAAAAGGGATGAGAACCAAAGAAATCCTACTCTCCGATATAATATAGGACTCAAAAAGTTTTCAGTGTGTGCCTAGACTCGACCGTCAACGATTCGATCAAACAGTGGGGGCTCCTAGGTCGAAGAAGGCTCTGAATACCAACTTGTAATGCCCAGGATGGAGTTATACCTCCTACGTGTCGAGGCACGACTTAAAGGCATAAATCCATCCTAGAATGATCTCAAGTTCGGTACTCTTTGCACATCTCATGTAAAAGAGGGGATTGTAAACAGAAAATAGTTGGCTTACACTCGCCATGTCACAGAATTACAGTACAAGTCTCAAACATCATACCTTAAGAACATCACAACCCTCTAAGGGTAAAATCCAAATGTCAAAGTACCAAACTTAGATAAATAAACCACAAGCGGATCGAATCCTAGTAAGAGTCTCCAGTACTGATCATCCGGGTATCGCACATAGTACCGACTACGTTCCTCGTCGAACTCCCAATCCAGCTCGGTGCCATCACCTGGATAGCTCACAGCTGGACCTGCATCTGGTGTGTGAAGTAACTGTGAGCCACAGAGGACTCAGCAATCCCGTCTCCGGGTAACAAGACTATCTCAGCCTTTGGGTAAGGATAAGGCTGAAGAAAAGAATAAGTGTCTGCAGCAGCAACTAGCAACTAGCTTACGTGAGTGAGAGCGAGAAGAGAAAGCCTCGGCGAGAAGTGATCACGAAGTGATCCTAGCTACAAGCTCCACAAACATAACCCCTCCGTGTTCAACTCCCGAATCCCTATTCGGAAATTGACGGTCACGGAACACATGCTGGTAGTGTATTAGAAACATTGTGTCAAGTTATCTACAACCGGAATTAACAAGCTCCCATCTGCCACATAACCGCGGGCACGGCTTTTGAAAGTTCAAACCGTGCAGGGGTGTTCCAACTTGACCCATTACAAGCCCACGATCCGCGGAGTCGCAACTCCAAAGTGGGAAGACCCGAGTATCCTCGGAATCCCGTGCTCAAGATATACCGAACTAAGGTAAGGCTAATCCAGCAAATCCTCCCGGCGTGTCGACACCCTGATAGTAGCCGCGCGTATCTAAATCTCAGGACACGACCGGATGGGCGATTCTACGGGTGTATACCAGATACCTCGGGTTGCCCAAGGCGGCCCCGCAGAACCCCCGTTTCGGACCAACACTCATGTGGAGCACTGGCCCGGGGTTGTTGATTAAGAAAGAGGGTTAATTACTCCCTATGCAAGTTTAGTTTTTTATTAGGCGAATAGTACCAATGTTGGGACTTGCTGGAAAAGACTTAGCACTTAGCGGTTTATCGAGGGGGTCCCATACACCCCAACCGTGTTAGGAACGCATAATCAAGGAACATAATACCGGCTTATACGGATCCTAACGGCATGAGTGGAACAAATCACCAAGAAAAAGGCTTAGCCTTCCACCCTTGCCAATATATAGATGATTTCATTTTTAGCAATTATATAGTGTGATATAACCCAACCAAACTTCAACATGGAGCAAGCATCTTCACTTCACCTGCAACTAGCAACGCTATAAGAAGGGCTGAGCGAAGCGTACTTAGCCAAGCAACAGTTTGCATAGGTAGGTTGGTTAAACATGGCAATTGTTTACAAGTAGGAGGCTGACAAGAAGATCATGGGCATCGAGGCAAAACTATAGATCGAGACTACTAGCAATAGGAAAAGATAGTAATGTTATCGGGGTTCGGTCATCTTGCCTGAAGAGAAGTCGTTCGGATCGTAAGAAGGGTCCTCGTGCTCAACCTCGTTGGAAACCTCGTGCTCGTACTCGAACTCAAACTCAGCTCCCGGCTCTAAACAAAACAATCACACCAAGCACAAATCAACAAGATGCAATGCGCACTCGAAAAACATGAATGCATGATGGATGCACTAAGGATGCACACGGAGCACGTAAAAATATCACTCAAGCAAAACACCTCAAAACAAGATAACAATCTGATATTATGAAACTACACGGAAAATCAATCAAGTTTGATATAAGATTCGCTGAAATCGGAGTTACGGGCTAAAAGTTATGCCCGAAACAAGAAATGAGCGAAAGCTGAAAATTACAGCATCATAGCAACTTCGGAGCTCAAAATAATTGAGCTACAGCACTCAAATAACATGGCAAAGGACATGGATGGAAAGACAACAATATATACTACAAGGAACAATCAAAATCCACTCCAAAACTATCATGCTTTGTCCTAGAACATCACATGAACATGGCATCGGAACGTTATAGATTTCAGACTTAGTGAAAATCCACTAAGTCCTAAAACAGCAATATCATCATGGCATATAAAAGAGCATGTTTAAGTCACCTCGAAACTAAACATGGCAAGTGGTAAGCACCTCATCAAAGTACACATGAAGGTGATACCGAAACACACAAGCATGCTTCATGGAGGTAAACACAACGATTGCAACGAGCTCAACAAGATGGCATTTCATAACAAGTGAAACAACATCACACGAACATGGCACTTTGCAACGATGATAACAAGGCAATAATAAATCTATCATGCAACCTATCACATACAACACATAGAGCATGGCAAGACGAACACATGGACATGTCATTTGCATCATTCGGACAAACGAGCTAAAAGATATCACATGGCAAAGGTGGCATAAAAATAACACATAGCAGCAGTTTATATCATGATGCACTCTTGCAACAGCAAAACAAGCAACTAGATTACTTCTAACATGCATGACAACAACTGAGGAAACGTAGAGCACGTCTCCACGAACGTCTGGACATATCATACGCGCGAATCGGAGCAACAGACAAAAAGTTATGCATGATGAAAGATAGCATCACAGATCAAAATCCTGGTACTTAGAAGAAAAAAAGGGGGGGAGGTCAACCTCAACAGATCTGAGAGATGGATATGGGCTCGGCCGGATCTGGCCCGAGAGGAGGCTGGCAGCTGGGCTTCGGCCCGAGTGGCGGCGCGGGCAGCCTGGAGGGCGAGCGGGCCTGCGCTGGTGCGGCCTGGCGCTCGCGGCCCGGTGGCGCGAAGCGGAGGGAGGCGCGGCCCGGCGCGGAGCTCGGCCTGGCGGCGGCGCCTGGGCCCGCGTCGGAGGGAGCGGCCCAGCGAAGGGGTACGGGCTCCCTGGCGCGGCGCGGCGACTGCGGTGCGGTGGCTCGAGGCCCGACTGAAGCGAAGCGGGAGGTGGGCCTGGAGCGCGGCGAAGTGGTCCAGTGCGGACGCGGCGATCTGGGCCCCGACGAGGGAATCGATCGAGGGGGATCGAACGGAGGGAGGAATCGGTCGGCCTGCGGAGATCGATCTGGACCTGACGAGCGACGAGGGGAGCCGCTCGGTCGTGGTCGTTGACCCGACCGTTCCCAGGCGATCGACGCGGCGGCGCCCTCGAGGCTGCAGAGGCCGGTGCGAAGATTTTTTTCGGTGGAGGCTGCCAAGTGGCAGTGGGAAGGGGGGTTAGATCCAGAATTTTTAGGGAAGGAGGAGGAAGAAGCTAGATTCCCAATAGACTAGGGTCTATTATATAGCAGGTAGCTAGGGTTAGGGGATTTGGGGGTGTTAGGAACCCTCCGATCGCGATCCGACGGATCCGATCGCGGGGGTAGATTAAAAAGGCCTAGGAGGAGATAAAAGACTGCAGTAGGGGTGTTTTCGGGACACGAAGTGAAGACACTTTGGACCCACACGTACAACGGATGGAATAATCAACGGAGTCCAAACGAGACGAGATTTGAGAGGCGGGTTGCACACAACAAAAAAACAACACACACAACAACCTCGCGGCACACCGGTAACGTTACACGCCCAAACAACAAAGTAGGCCTACGAGACGTCACGGACACGTGAGTGAGCTCCGGAACGCGAAACAGACAACGGGAAGGAACGCGTGGAACCGGATGCAACCGACAACACAAATGCAATGCAATGCACATGTCTACATGATATGAATGAATGCCACACACTCACACAACAAAACGACGAAAACCCGAAAGACAAAGAACCCGGAATGGAAATAGATGAAGCCGGAGATATATTATATACCCAAAAGGGAAAGTATTACATCCGGGGCATTACAAGAGCTACGTTTACTGTCTCCAACTTCTGACACTACATCCTTTAGAGCGTTGAGACGCTTAGTGCATATCTTCGAATTACACTGGAGCGACTTCTGTCTTTTCTTTTTAGCATTCATCAACACTGCGTCAGAGTCTGAAACACCCATGCATAAAACAACAATAGTGTGAGTATGGGTGAAGTGTGTGCACAATTAGTACAGTGTAAAGGTAGCAAATAGCAGGTCGGTGAGAAATAAATGACAGGAGACATATGATAGCTCTACAACATGCATGTCACACTAAATTACTACATGATTCTATGAAAATAACATTCGACTGAAAACAAATAGGTCACTCCATTTTTTCTGCACCGTCCGATGTACAAAGAACGGTCAGATCGCCTTCATCTACCTCTAGCGAGTCAGTGTTCACGATCTTCCTCGAAACAACAGTGACCACCGGCCCAGTCCCCTGGCTGTGCCCTCCCCTCGACCTCACCGCACCACCGTGCTTGGCACCGCCTCCCGGCAATCCATTCAAGCCCCGCCGACCACCAGATCGGGTGCAAGCAGCTCCTGCGCCCCACACCCCTATGATAGACACCGATGCACCGCTTCCCTGGCGAACAGGCGGATTAGGTGCTCCGCGCACCTAAGTGGGTGCTGCTTCTTTTAATTGCGGTTCGACTGACCCTGAATTGAAATCCAGGCGGGCTACTGACCTCTAGCAAAGGTGAAATAGTAAAGGGAGGAAACCTTGTGCATTTAGTATCACGAAGAAGATGTAGTAAGAAACGCTCAACTAGTTTCTTTCGTGGGATGAATACGGTGTGAGCAGAGAAGTAAGGTTTGCACGAATAAGGGAAGAGGAGTACCACTTTCTGTTGGCAGTGCTGTGTCCTCCTTCTGTTTTTCCAACGATCTTCTTGTGGTTCGCTGGAAACGAGAAGTTGTGGAGGACGGTGCAGCCTTGGACGAACCCATGGCCAAGTTGTTGAGTGTGGTGCGGTGGCCGTCTGTCAGCGGCGGGGGAGCAGATCTGTCGTGGAATTAGCATGGCAGATGTCCGGTTTAGAGGACTTAGGTGTGGAGCCATCGCGCGGGTTAGCTTGAAGAGGTTAAAGCACACAAAGAACACAAAGGGTTTATACTAGTTCGGCCCCTTCGATGAAGGTAAAAGCCTACGTCTAGTTTGGTTTGGTATTGCTTGGGCATCGATGAACAGGGAGCGGATTGCTTGCCTGTGTCTCGACGGGTTGTTGCCTGTCCTTGAACCGTCGCCGGGTCGTCCCTTTATATAGGAGGCAACGCCCGGTCCGGTTTACAGAGCCCTGAGGCCGGTTCATAATCGTGTGCGCCTCGGTCTCTACCTTTTCTACCTTACCCCTCAAGTTACATGATAGGACGGTTCATAAATCGTAAACTTTACATATGGGCCCTAAGCCTTCATGGGCCGTAACCTCTACTGGGCTTATGATAACACAGCTACATTAATATAATCCGGATCTTCCTAGCCGGTTTATACCTGCTAGTAATATCCCTGACATTAGGCCCCAGAGTGATTTGAACTTGTTCATGTGAGTCTTCTAAATCCTGCATAAATTTCCTCCTTGTAGCTTCTCTGCTTTGTAAACCGGCTATGACATCATATCCAGAAATCATTTTATTCTGTCGTGACATCACTTCCGCATTTATCGCTCACAGCTGTTTGTTACCTTTGTCCAATGGAATCTTTATCCAATCTCTGACCTCCTTGATTCCCGCGCTTGCCGTTTCACCTCACCAGTCTTTATAAATACCGCTGAGCCCTATTCTTTTCCTTCCTTCCGCACTTCTTCTTCCTCTGTCGCCCGAAGCTCCGCCGCTGCCTTCGAGCTCGTCGCCGTCGTCCAGCTAGGCCGCTGCATCACCCTGAAACGCGTCCAGAGTACTTCTCCGCCGTCTCCTTCTTTCTAAGGTATTCCTTTCTTCTCGCTGTAGATCTTTAATCTAGGGTTCCTCCATTGCTTCCGCCATGAAAACTCGAAGCTTTGCTATTCGCCTTGTAGGTTATATTTGGAGTAGATTCAAACCCTGGATTTGTTTCAAACGCGTCCCCGCTCCGTAGTTTAAACTTAGATTCGGACCTTAGACTCAACCCTTAGATTTATTTGATCTGTAGAAATCCTTCGTAGTTCTTCCTGTATCCGACTCGCGTATATTTCATATTTTTCTTACCGCTTAGATCCATTTTACTTTAGCATTCTGTAGAAACCTGTTTCTTCGTCTTGATAGATCTGTAAGTTACTCACCGGTTTAACCAATCATATATTCCTCTTGCAAAGAATTAACCATGAGCCCGACGGTTTAGCCTCTTCTTTTTTGTTATCATAATCCGGTAGCAGTTCGTTTCACATCTGCTTCCAGGTTGCCAATGCCATTAGTCCCCTGTCTAAACCGTCGATATAATTTGATAATACACTCCGGTTTATTCTTCAGTAATTAATAATCCGGCTTTTGCACTGTACTTTTTCAGCGTTTTCCTTTTGCTCAGTTGGCTGCCAAGCAGTTCGTTTGTTGCAACTGGGTTCCTTCCCGCATTACGGAGGAGGACTTAACCAATGCCGCTTCCATTGGTATTCTGGGCCCCCAAGCGGTTCTGAAATGGCGGGCCCTAGGAAATGAATGTCCTCCTACCCCTAAGGAAGGAGAATTCATCGTTTTCTTTGATCATATGTCCCGGGGCTTCAGCCCTCCCGGTTCAAAAAAATTCCGGGATGTGCTAGCTGATTTTCAGCTCCATCCTCAAGATATAGGCCCGAGTTCTATATGAAACGTCTGCAATTTTCAAGTCTTCTCCGAGGTATACCTTCAAGAAGAACCATCAGTGGATTTGTTCCGAGACTTTTTCCACTTAAACCGGCGGACAAAGTTTACTGCCGGACCACATCAAAAGCTGGGCGGTGTTAGTATTCAGAAAAGAAGAGATGTGGTCTTTCCTCACGCTGCTCTCCATACACACCCCAAGGACTGGAACCAATCCTGGTTTTATTGCAAAGATACCTCGCCTGAAGGAGAAAATCCACTACCAGGTTACCGCGAACATCGTCTTCCTGAGGATCATCCCCTGCCGCAGCGCCTTGGTTCCTCAGAGCGGGCCCGGTTTGCTCCTCAGCTTGCCAAGCTTAAGGCCTTTATGGCCAACGGTTTGACCGGAGTAGATTTCGTTCGTTGCTGGCTTGCCTGGAGCATCATTCCTCTGAGCCGGCGCTCCGGTCTGATGTATGAGTATACCGGAAAGATGGATGACGCTCAACGCCACATTGACGTAATGCTTCCTGAGAAGGAAGTCACTGAATCTGCAAAGAAAATGCTCAACATCTCTCTGGAAGAGTGCAGTCAGACCGGATTGGCTCCATACTATGAGAACAACAAACTGCCAGCAATAAGTTTTTCTGACCTCTTCTGTTTGTTTCTAATCCGTCCTTACCAATTATCTTCTATTTATCTTTCATCTTCTGCACAGGCCAACGATCCTTTTTGGAAAAGAAAACCTTAGGACAAGTCAGGCAAACAGCCACGCCGGAAGACATGCGTTGTCAATAAGAAGAAAGCGGCCGCTGCCTCCGGTTCACATCTTGAGGAAGATGATCCGGATTCTAAGGTATGAGTTGATCCTGATATGTTTGGATCTCTCTTTATCCAAATCTATGTTAACAGTGTCTTTCCACAGGATTTGGCTGAAGGAAGTAAAGCGACAGAAGTTGAGGTAATCTCTCTTTCTTCAGACTCTGAACCGCCGGTGCCCAAAATTCGTCGGGCATCCCGGAAGTAACCTTTTTCTCATCCATACGCTCAACTAGACCCCAAATTTCTTTTGAAGAAGCAGCAACATGAAGCCCGCCGGACTACGCGCCATAGTGGCCATGTAGTAGAATCTTCCGGAATATCTCTCACTCCGGCTCGCAGGCGCCGCTCTGAGGTTTTACTTTTTCCAACTCTTCTCCATCCAAAGGCCAGACTTATATGCAAACCGCTTAAACCGTCTGATCCTAACTATCAGGAGACACCTTTATCACCTTCCGGTGAATCGACTGCCACACAGGTTCCTGTACTGAAGACCGTGCCTGGGTAAGTTCCTTTCAACATCCGGTTTATATTTGTATTTGTTCCTTGATGATTCTCATTGTCCCTTCAATTTCCTTCAGCAAGCCCAAGCCTAGCAAGAAAGCGAAGGCCACCAAAGCGACTGCCGAAACTGCTGCCGCTGATCCGGCGGCTGATCCGGATGAAGTCATCCCTCCAGAGAGCGATCCTGCAACTCAAATTTATGATCCTGCTCCCATGGACCATGATAACATTGTTGCTCCGGAAGACACGAATGTGGAAAATGTCATTGAACCGACGAGTCTTTTCCGGGTTAGCCCTCCTCGGACTAATCCGGCTCCTGCTAGTCCGGCTCCTACTGCTGCCCCTTCTCAGCCAACCACTGCCTCTTCTCCGGATGTTTAGATAACCGGGACAGGTTTTACCGCTCCTGCTGAGCCTATCATCTTGGCCAAGCACACTGCTAAAGCGGAGAAGCTTCAACAAGAGAAGGGCAAGTGGAGCACAGACTTGTCCAATTATGCCGAATTGAGTACCCAGGAACTTTATTCCGGGTATTTGAACCAGCTTCATACCAGCCGCGATTATGAATTAGGCTTGGTTAATATGATGAAGGATAAATATGAGGTACCTTCCTTCACTTGTCTTTGTTTTGCCTTCTTTATACTCCTGTCTTTATGCCATAGTAGCCCCCAAGTTCCGGTTTAGCTTCGTTGTAGGTGAACCGGTACTTCCAAATGTATGAAAAATGAACTTACACTAACCCCCCAAGTGCCAGGGGCATAACTTGTTTTATGTGCCTGGGACTTGTCTGAAATTCTCTTTTGATACTTCAACTTCCCATTAGCCCCCAAGTGTCAAGTGGATAACTTGTTTATGTGCTTGATACTTGTCTTGATTTCCCTTTTGATACTTCAACTGCCCATTAGCCACCAAGTGTCAAGTGGATAACTTGGTTATGTGCTTGAGACTTGTCTTAATTGTCGTCTACTCCACTTGATTTTCTTGTAGGCTGACTAGACCCGGAGGGCTGCAGAAGTAACTGAGCTCCGGAATAGACTTGCTGTCATTGAAACTGCCTCTGCCAAAGCCAAAGATGAGCTGGTGCTGAGCTTAACGAATGCCGAAAAACTGAAAAAGGATTTTGGAGGGGAGCGGACAGCCTGGGAGGTGCAGAGGAATGCTCTTGAAAAAAGAGCAAAAGATGCTGAAGAGGCCCTTAATCCGGTGACGCAGGAGCTGACCGGCTTAAAATAGCAAATAGAACTTATGACCTCTGCCATCTTTGGTAAGCACTTAATTTACATATGCTCTCATCTCTGCAATCTTTATTCTGCTCCGGTTTAACTGTAATAATCATATGTAGGGCGACGCATCACCCATCTTGGGGATGATCTCCGGAAGAAACTCAAGGCCTCTTATACTCTGGTTGAGCAGCTGTATTCCGGCGCTCAAAGGATTATAAGTGGGATGTCCCATCACAAAGCGGCCCCCACTACTATCCAAGGTACTTTGGAGAAGCTTTCTATACTGCCTGTACACTTGGAAGAAGTGAAGAAATCTGCTGCATGGGCCGATTCTCTTGTAGCGCTGACTAGAGCCAAGGCATGGGTTCCGGACTTTGATCTGGAGGAAGCTATGAACGGGTACCCCAGTAACAAGGAGGATGGATCTGCCTTCTCTGGCAAGGACCTTCGTGCTTTAACTAAGGAAATGCGCCCTCTTGCCAGCAAGCTTGCCGATGAAGTGGACCTGACCAGGTATCATCCGGCATATGATTTAGAGAATGAGCGGGTGGACCGGCCGGTTTATGACACCGAGAATCTAATCCCACCAGTGCGCGCCCATACTTTCGCCCCAGATGTTGATCCGTCCGATCTCATTACTGAGGAGATGTACTTCCGTGCACTATCCAAGATCGACTGGCGTGTTCCTAATTTTCAGCCGCTTCAAGAAGATGAAGAAGCTCCGGACAAGCCGATCCTCGGCCTTCGCAGCAGGAAGAAGAAGCATAAGCCGCTCAGTTTAACTCTTAGCTGGTGTAATCTATTGCCGGGAAAAACTTTAATCCGTTCAGGCTTGCAGTGCCTTGTAATAGGATAGCTCAAAATATTTTCTGTCTTAATCCAGATGTCATAGCTTTGATTTGGCATCTGCCAATTTTAATCCCTTGTCTGCTATGGTTGATCCTTTACATTACCTGTATTTGCATAGACAACGCTAAGAAAATGTCCCGGCGGTTTACCACCGGACCGATTATATTGCTCTCATAGGCATATATATTTGAACGAGTATCTGCTTTATACCCAAAAATACTTTCATACCTCTAGTTAAGCATGCTTAACATCCTTAATCCGGTGGACATTGTAGATTCTGATGAGGCTCTTGGCCCTGTTGGTGTTTGCCCAATGATTGTTCCGGGTTATAATAACCACCGGTTTAAATCATGCTGGTGCGCTATGACCCAGACTTTTGTAAATACGTGATCAACTTTGAAGTTGCTCAGTTCCGGATCAAAAAACTATAGAAATCTTTTGAAAAATCACAAAACACAAAACACCGTTGCAAATAAGACCATGTAGTCGAGGCTTTTTGCGAGCTGACAGACTCCATATTTGCCAATCAATGGATGCGACCCAAAGGGCTATGATTCATTTTGCCAATCAATGGGTGCAATCCAAGGAGCAATGATTTGTTTTGCCAATCAATGGATTTAATCCAAGGAGCAAGAACGTTTTTCTTTTGCCATCAAAGGACGTACTCCAAGGGGCAAGAACTTTTTCTTTTGCCATCAAAGGATGTACTCCAAGGGACAATAACTTTTTTATTTTGCCATCAAAGGATGTACTCCAAGGGGCAAGAACTTTTTCTTTTGCCATCAAAGGATGTACTCCAAGGGACAAGAACATTTTTTCTTTTGCCATCAAAGGATGTACTCCAAGGGGCAAGAATTTTTTCTTTTCCCATTAAAGGATGTACTCCAAGGGACAAGAACATTTTTTCTTTTGCCATCAAAGG
>LR738711.1:589171979-589183175 GCA_902687465.1 Secale cereale | reverse complement strand
GCCATCAAAGGATGTACTCCAAGGGGCAAGAATTTTTTCTTTTGCCATCAAAGGATGTACTCCAAGGGACAAGACCATTTTTTTCTTTTGCCATCAAAGGATGTACTCCAAGGGGCAAGAATTTTTTCTTTTGCCATCAAAGGATGTACTCCAAGGGGCAAGAATTTTTTTCTTTTGCCATCAAAGGATGTAAAATCCAAGGGGCAAGAACATTTTTTCTTTTGCCATCAAATGATGTATAATCCAAGGGGCAAGAACATTTTTTTGCCAATCAATGGATGTAATCCAAAGGGCGCTGATGTGAAGACGATCATATAAACCAGACCAGAAGGGATTTAAGCAAGGATTCGAATGTGATCCGTAGCCCCCTAGTGATCCTGGAGGTAGGGTTCCTATGAAGGAGTTGCACTTGAAAGGCAAATCCTATTTGGTCCCTTATAGAATTGTCCTGCATAGCAAAAATAGACTGTTCGAAGTATCTTTGTTAACTTTCATAAGACACTTATTTAGAAGAAAAAAGGCTGATCCCCCAGTTTACCAGGGGTGCCGGTTTATTTATTAATCATAATATATATAGGATACATGAAGGGGAGCTCATGGCTCAAGTGTAGTAAGGCCGCAGGAGGGCAATGTTCCACGGCCTCTTCGTCTCTTCTTCTGATGTCCGTGAGTCTTTGTGTTCTCGAACGTCCACCAGGTAGTATGAACCGTTGTGTAGGTTCTTGCTGACCACGAAGGGCCCTTCCCAAGGTGGGGATAGCTTGTGCATATCTGTCTGGTCCTGGATGAGCCGGAGTACTAAGTCCCCCTCTTGGAACGTCCTGGTTTTAACCCGACGGCTGTGATATCTGTGTAGGTCCTGCTGATAAATTGCAGATCGTGCTGCCGCTATGTCACGCTCGTCATCCAGCCGGTCCAAGCTGTCATGTCTTGCTTGCTCATTGGCTGCTTCAACATAGGCTGCCACCCGTGGTGAGTCGTGGCGGATATCACTTGGAAGAACCGCTTCAGCACCGTACACCATGAAGAAAGGTGTGTAGCCTGTGGACCTGTTCGGTGTAGTATTGATGCTCCAGAGGACAGAAGGTAACTCTTCAACCCAGCACCCTGGTGTTCTTTGCAAGGGAGTCATAAGCCGGGGCTTGATACCTCGCAAAATCTCTTGATTGGCCCTTTCAGCTTGACCATTGGATTGAGGGTGAGCTACACAAGACACATCTAGGCGAATATGCTCCCTTTGACAAAATTCTTCCATCTCTCCTTTAGATATATTGGTGCCATTGTCAGTGATAATGCTGTGTGGAAAGCCAAACCGGAAAATTACCTTCTTGATGAATTTAACCGCTGTTGCGGCATCACACATGCTCACAGGCTCTGCCTCAATCCACTTTGTAAACTTATCCACTGCGACCAACAGGTGAGTTTTTTGATCTTGGGATCGTTTAAAAGGCCCAACCATATCAAGCCCCCAAGTCGCAAATGGCCAAGTAATTGGAATCATCCGCAGCTCCTATGCCGGAACAAGAGCACGCCGTGAAAATTTCTGACAAGCATCGCATTTCCGGACTAGATCCTCCGCATCAGCATGGGCTGTCAACCAGTAGAACCCATGACGGAAAGCTTTAGCTACCAAGGATTTTGAACCGCCGTGATGACCACAATCCCCTTCATGAATCTCTCGAAGAATGTCACAACCTTCTTCGGATGATACACAGCGCTGAAATGCTCCAGAAACGCTGCGGTGATGAAGTTCCCCATTTATAATTGTCATGGACTTGGACCGCCGGATTATCTGCCTCGCTTCAATCTCATCATCTGGCAACTCTCCCCGGCTCAGGTACGCCAAGTAAGGGAGCGTCCAATTCGGAATAACATGAAGTGCCGCAACCAGTTGCGCTTCCGGATCGGGAAGAGCTAAATCTTCCTCCGATGGTACCTGAACTGACGGACTGTGTAGCTCGTCCAAAAAAGTATTCGGTGGCACCGGTTTACGCTGATAACCCAGCCGTCTTAGAGCATCGGCCGCTTCATTTTTTCGCCGGTCTATGTGATCCACCTGATATCCTTTGAAATATCCTGCAACTGCTTCCACTTCTCGTCTGTAAGCCGCAATGAGAGGGTCTTTAGAGTCCCACTTACCGGATACTTGTTGTGCCACTAAATCTAAATCACCAAAACACTTGACCCGGCTCAAGTTCATCTCCTTAGCCATCCGCAGGCCATGAAGCAATGCCTCATATTCAGCCGCATTATTAGTGCAAGGAAACATTAGGCGGAGGACCTAACAAAATTTGTCACCTTGCGGGGAAGTTAACACAACTCCAGCCCCCGAGCCTTCTAATTGCCTTGAACCGTCAAAGTGAATAGTCTAGTATGTATGATCCGGCTTCTCCTCTGGTGCTTGCAATTCTGTCCAATCATTGATGAAATCTACCAATGCTTGGGATTTGATAGCAGTACGTGGCACATACTTCAGTCCGTGTGGGCTAAGTTCAATGGCCCACTTTGCTACTCTGCTAGTGGCTTCTCTGTTCTGGATTATATCCCCCAACGGAGCTGAACTGACAACAGTTATTGGGTGGCCTTGGAAGTAGTGCTTCAGCTTCCGGTTTGCTATAAACACGACATACACCAGCTTCTGCCAGTGTGGGTATCTTTGTTTTGACTCAATTAGAACCTCACTGACATAATAAACCGGGCGCTGAACCGGATATTCCTTGCCTGCTTCTTTGCGCTCGACCACGATTGCCACGCTAACTACCCGGGCATTGGCGGCCACGTATAACAGCAGCGGCTCCTTATCAACAGGAGCACCAAGGACCGGTGGTTCTGCTAGTTGCCGCTTCAAATCCTCAAACGCGGCGTTTGCAGCATCGCTCCATATAAACCGGTCTATCTTCTTCAGCATCTGATAAAGCGGAATTGCCTTCTCTCCCAAACGACTGATGAATCGGCTTAACGCTGTGATCTGGCCAGCGATACGCTGGACATCATTGATGCAAGCTGGTTTAGTCAAAGATGTGATCGCCTTTATCTTCTCTGGATTGGCTTCTATTCCTCTGTTTGACACCAAGAATCCAAGGAGCTTGCCAGCTGGAACACCAAAAACACACTTCTCCGGATTAAGCATCATCTTATAGACCCGGAGGTTATCAAAGGTTTCCTTTAGGTCCTCTATCAGTGTCTCCTCCTTCCTTGACTTTACCACAATGTCATCCACATAAGCATGGACATTTTTCCCTATCTGCCCCTTAAGACAGTTCTGTACGCAACGCTGGTAAGTTGCTTGGGCACTCTTGAGCCCAAAAGGCATAGATACGTAGCAAAAGGCACCAAAGGGAGTTATGAAGGCTGTCTTCTCCTGTTCCTTAACTGCCATCTTGATCTGATGATACCCTGAATATGCATGCAAAAAACTTAGTCGCTCACATCCCGCCGTAGCATCAATGATCTGATCAATACGGGGGAGAGCAAAAGGATCGGTTGGACAAGCCTTGTTTAAGTCTGTGTAATCCACACACATCCTCCACTTTCTATTTTTCTTTAACACCAGAACCGGATTAGCCAACCACTCCAGGTGGAACACTTCAACTATGAACCCTGCGGCCAAAAGCCTGGCCACTTCTTCACCAATAGCCTTGCGCCTTTCTTCATTGAAGCGGCGCAAATACTGCTTGACCGGTTTGAACTTCGGATCAATATTAAGACTGTGCTCAGCGAGTTCCCTCGGTATACCTGGCATGTCAGAAGGTTTCCATGCAAAGATATCCCGGTTCTCACGGATGAACTCGATGAGCGCGCTTTCCTATTTGGGATCAAGGTTAGCGCTGATAGTGAACTGCTTGGATGAGTCGCCTGGCACAAAGTCAACTTGTTTGGTTTCCTCTGCCGATTTAAATTTCAACGCTGGATCATGCTCTGTAGTTGGTTTCTTTAACGGGGACATATCTGCCGGATCAACGTTGTCTTTGTAGAACTTTAATTCCTCCGTAGCACATACTGCCTCTGCATAAGCGGCGTCTCCTTCCTCGCACTCCAATGCGATCTTGCGACTTCCGTGAACCGTGATCCTTTGTGACCTGGCATCTTGAGCTGTAGATAAACATAGCACGGTCTAGCCATAAACTTGGCATAAACCGGCCGTCCAAACAGGGCATGATATGGGCTCCGGATCTTTACAACTTCAAAGGTTACTGTCTCTGACCTGGAATCCTGTTCATCTCCAAAGGTAACATCTAGATCAATTTTCCCAACTGGGTAAGCCGATTTACCTGGCACCACTCCATGGAACACCGTATTGGACTATCTTAGCTTCTTGTCCGTTAACCCCATGCGACGGAAAGTCTCATAATATAAGATGTTGATGCTGCTGCCGCTGTCCATGAGTACTTTAGTGAATTTGTAGCCACCCACCTGTGGTGCCACCACTAAGGCCAACTGGCCCGGATTATCAACCCGCGGCGGGTTATCCTCTCTGCTCCACACAATAGGTTGTTCCGACCAGCGCAGGAAACGTGGTGTTGCCGGTTCAACTGTGTGTACCGCCCGCTTTAGGATTTTTTGATCTCGTTGCACAAACTCGTAGTAAACACATGATACTGTCCACTACTTAGCTCCTTCGGATTACTCTGATATCCGGACTGCTGCTGCTGCTGACGCTGATATTGCCTTGGTTATTTTGACTACCCTGACCATGCTGGTGGTTGCCTTGGTTATTGTAACCGCCCTGACCATGCTGCTTGTGGTTTCCTTTGTTGTAGCTATTGTTACCGCCATGATACCCAGATCCGGAACCATTACCCTGGTGACCCGGACCATGAAAACCGGGACCTGAGCCACCGCCTGGTGGTCCGATGTCAAATTTGGCCTGCCTCATGGCCTCTACCAGGACCCGGCATTGCCCCCATGTATGTTTAGCCAGGCATTCTTTCGTGCTATGCTTCGGGCAAGGATCGTTCAACTACTGATCCAGATTAATGAATCCTCCGCCGCTCCGTGGAGGTGGTCTACCCTTGCGGTGTTGAAAGTTTCCTTGAACATTGGTATTGGCCACAAAATCAGAGCTGCCTTCTGACTTTCTCTTACCATTGAAGCTTGTTCCTGCCAGATTAGCCTGCGCTGGTTTACCAGCCTTGTTTGCTTTCCCGGACTTGTCTCCGTCCGCTTCTGGGTATTTAGTGTTGTCAGAGTCCCCATACTTTACCAGAGTGCTCATGAGTGTCCCCATGTCATTACAATCCTGCTTGAGCCATCCCAACTTCAGCTTCAGAGACTCGATCCGGCAATTGTTTTCCAGTGTCACTATTGTCGTACTAGGATTGATGTTATTGGAAGAGTGTAGGATTTCTGACACTCGCCGGACCCAGGTGCTCGTAGGCTCCTGTTCTCCTTGAACACATGCCGCCAAGTCCACTATTGACATCGGTTGCTTGCATGTGTCTTTGAAATTTTTGATAAACTGACGACGCAGCTCACCCCATTATTCGATGGAGTTAGGTGGTAAGCCCTTTAACCATGTTCGGGTTGTACCCTCGAGCATCATGGTAAAATACTGTGCGCATGCCGCTTCATCCACCTCTAGCATCTCCATGGCCATCTCATAGCTCTCAATCCAAGCCTCTGGAGCCAGATCTTCCGTATAGTTAGGCACCTTATGCAGACCTTTGAAGTCCTTGGGTAACCTTACACTTCGTAAAGCGGGAACAAGACACTGTACTCCAAAGGAACTTGCCGTGACTCCCGTCTCTGCTGTGGTTGGGTGAACCGGCGTCGTTTGATGGATATCCTTGCGGGCAGTAGTCCTGGCCCGGTTCATCGCCTCCTGGGCGTGCGCCTCTGCTCCCGCCGGATTATCTTGCCTGTGACGGTGACGTCTCCGCTCGCTCCTGGACACCTCCGGTTCATCCCAATGCCTAGTGTAGCTCCTGCTGTGGCGGGGTGTTGAATGAATTCTTTCCCTGCTGTAAGAGTACGCCTGTTGCTGTGTCAACGCTGTGTCCAACAATTCCTTGACCCTGCGTGCTTCCATCGCCACGGGGGATGTTCCCTCAATGGGTAAAGCGGCCAGCCGTGAAGCGGCGGCGACAATGTTATCCAGGGGGTTTGAGTAATGGCCAGGAGGTGTGGGGACGTGCGGCGTGGGTACAACGCGACGATTTTGCTCCGTGGTTGGTTGTTGAACCGGTGCGCCTGTTGCTGGGGCTCCCCTCCGGTTTACTTCTAGATTATTGCTGGCTCCCGCTCCTGGCGTGCCAAAGAGATTCATCGCCTCATAGACCGGCGGTAGACGAGTCTGATATCTTCTGTTCCTTACTTCCTGCGCAGAGGCCTGATCAATCCTGAGCCGGAAAGCTTGGGAATCCAGCTCTGCTTGCCTTGTCACTATCATGGCTTTCTCTGCATCCAGATCTCGTTTGGCTTGCTCGATCCGGCCCTTTAGCTGAAGGATCTCTGCATCATGTTGCGCCTTGTTAGCAGGAGCCACCTCCGCTATTGCTCGGGCTATCAACTCCTCGACCAAGGTGGATAGAGCGTCAGATGATGAGGGGGCTTGGTTGCTCGCCCCTGCACCAGCTACCTCTGCTGTGAACGCCCCGGTCACCGTGGGCTGCTGCGCAGATTGTGATCCGGCCATGAAGACAGCCACCCGGTTTGGCGGATTAAAGGGGTCCGGAATACTGTCACCATTGGATACACCCCCGTATCGACCATCCCGCAACAGATGCAAAGATTCGGTCTCTCCGGATGAAGATTCATCGTCGGAGTATACAACTGTCTCGCCACCAGAATCCGATCCGTCCTCGGCTTGGACTCCATGTATTGCTCCAACAAAAACACGCTTCATGGTTGGCTGAATCCGGGCCGATCTCGCACGCTGAGCCGGCTCAACGATGTTAGGGAAGATGTCCGGCTCAGGTCCCGGTTCACCAATCTTGCGATGAAGACGTGGATGCCGCCGAAGGGGACCCAGTACCCGTATTCAATTGCATCGGCCTCAGGGCCCCAGCCTGCGTCATCGATGTAGATCCGGCCACGGCGACTCTTGGTCATCCGGCCGACCGCGTAACCCTTGAGTCCTTCAAAGCTGCCCTTGAAGAACTCGGAACCATCGTGCGATGGCCCCACGGTGGGCGCCAACTGTCGTGGAATTAGCACGACAGATGTCCGGTTTAGAGGACTTAGGTGTGGAGCCATCGTGCGGGTTAGCTTGAAGAGGTTAAAGCACACAAAGAACACAGAGGGTTTATACTAGTTCGGCCCCTTCGATGAAGGTAAAAGCCTACGTCTTGTTTGGTTTGGTATTGCTTGGGCGTCGATGAACAGGGAGCGGATTGCTTGCCTGTGTCTCGACGGGTTGTTGCCTGTCCTTGAACCGTCGCCGGGTCGTCCCTTTATATAGGAGGCAACGCCCGGTCCGGTTTACAGAGTCCCGAGGCCGGTTCAGAATCGTGTCCGCCTTGGTCTCTACCTTTTCTACCTTACCCCTCAAGTTAAATGATAGGACGGTTCATAAACCATAAACTTTACATATGGGCCCTAGGCCTTCATGGGCCGTAACCTCTACTGGGCTTATGATAACACAGCTACATTAATATAATCCGGATCTTCCTAGCCGGTTTATACCTGCTAGTAATATCCCTGACAAGATCCGAGACGGCGAACGACGGCATAGCGGGAACAGCTCCAGTGCGGTGGACGGTTGCGACAGTGGAGCGGCAGCAGTGAGGCGTGGGATGGTGTGGTCGGAGTGGTTCTGGTACGGCGCACGTCGGCGTCGGCGTCGTGGAGGCAGCTCTACCTCGGCTTCAGCTGCTAAGTCATTGAGGGCGTTGCGGTTACGGTTGCGTTGGACGACGACGTCGGGGTACCGGCTCCGGCGTGATGAAGTTGGGAAGCGGTGGATTGGGTGCTATGGGGTGGAGGACGGAGGAGGCTGGGGTTTCGCGGCTTGTGGAGAGGGCGTTTTGGCACCCACGGAGTATGAATGGGGAAACAGAGGGAGGCGGGGAACTGAGGGGGAACAATATTTCGGTTTGGGACGCGCTTGTTTGAAATTTGGGGAAAGTTACAAACTTTTCCCCCATCTAAAATTTTGGACATATTGCGGGTTGGGGGTAGGTCAGTAATCTCAGGTGTCCCAAATGTGGGCGGGATAGATTTTGGCCGAGCGCGTGGGTGTTTAAGCGCCCGCGACGTATGAATGCTTCTCGGAGGCGGTTCAGACTGGCATCTTGGTGAAGTTACAAACCTACCCCGGTTAAGACCTTTGGACATCGGACCGATAGGCTACACGGGCCAGAGTCAGGACAGTAATTTCCTACCGCCAAACATTAGTCTCGCGCGGTTTTGGGTGACCAGAGGCCTATTTGGCGCTTCGTTTAACATTTAGGAGCAGAAGCATTAACGTTTCCGGTTCTCTTGAATTGAACATTCAGGATTTGTCAAACTTCACAAATCTTTACTCTTGAAAACCCTAAAGCTACGATTATTTTGGAATGGAGGTGGTACATTTGAATATACATTGTACATGAGTATATATTAAAAAATATGCAACTTACCTCAGTTCATGCATGGTTCCATATATAATATCCCCGGTTGCAAAAAAAAAGTTTGACATGCGTATGAATATATATATATAGCATGTTCAAACGCACAATAAAATTGATGCCCCCTTTTACATCTGATTTACAAATGCCATTATCTCGGGTTCAAATAGATGAATGCACTTCCTATGAATTCGAATCTTCGAAACCCCCTTTATGTTGAATTCGACATGTATTCTATTTCGTAGCTAGCAATTTGGGATGTATCCATGCAAGTGACAAATTTATAAAGTGCTTCACACTAACAACATGGAGTGCACTAATTAATGTTTATATATGAATTGCAACAGCATCCATTGCATGTATTTCAAACCGCTCTCACTCTACGGATCGATAATGTGAAATAAACGCATGCACGTGCTAGAATTCAATAGAGTATGGGTGTCTGATAGACCAATTTTCGTCCATACGCAATTTGAAAAATTCATGATCCCATCCAAAAATAATAATGCCATTTATATTTTAATTTAATGCATAGAACCACCTTTTACACGTTGATGCACTATGCATCGGCCCGTTCTGACAAACCCGCTATATATCTCTCTATCTACCGCATAAGTGGACACACTTTATATGCATCGGCATTTCTCTTTCACACAAGCTCACAATCTCTCTCGGGGTGTCGGGGAGTCTCACGCACATGCTCTCTCTGTATCTATATCTCTCTTTCTGACTACTATGTACCACTCTTTTCACTAATCTCAGTTGGAAAACACTATTTCTCTCACATGCATATATACACACGCACGGTCTCTACTAGCCCTCTATACGCACATATATGTGCCTACATGTCTCTCGCACGCACATTATCTTTAGGCCTCTCTTGCACACATTGCCCCCCCCCCCAGACACACCTCTCTCTTAGTAGTTGGCAGATATGACTCCATCATATCTTTTGGTAGGATATCCCTGACTGTTAGGCTGGATGGTAATACGAGGCAAAGTTTTACCCTTGTTCGGACCCTTGCAGTTGAGGAAAAAGCCTACTCCTGGTACTGTATGTTAGTGATAGGGGTGTGTAAAAAGTACACGTGAATACCAGGCATTGTGTGTGTGTATACTATCGACGAACTAGCCCCCAAGCTTCTATAACATACTGGGGGCCTAGGGTTACAAATCATATATAGTCGGCTTATCACCAGTGGGGATAGAGTTCTCCGCGACTCTGGTAGCTAGGTTCGTGTTGTACGCCGAGTCCTCCACATGGGTCTTCGTATAACGTGTATCGATCCAACCTATGTGGCATAGGATGGAACCGACCCATGAGTCCTCATGTTGACCCACCACAACTAGAAATGATGTGCCTACCACACCACACACGCAATCGGCCACTAAGAAAATAAGCATATACAATACTACAATGTTATACATGGAAGTTAATTGCATGGTGCATTCAAAAATATTTGTTCTGCATTGTGAATGTTTATATATTCTCCTAAAATATTAGTCACGGGAAAGAGAAACGAAGGGCATATCTCTCCTTGTCTCCACCGGACATCCCCTCTTTCTACACCACTTTCATGTACGCACACAAACTATCTCTCGGCCCTCTAAAAGCATGCATGCCCACGACACATTCATGCATGACGGCCACTGTATTTCAAGCTAAAGCACTATACAGTCACTGGAGTTCAGAATATAACGGTCACCGTATACATTCTCGTGGTGATCATACGGTATCTAGCTCACGATATGTTTCCATATTTTCTTGATGACACTGACGGACTTTGCATTTGATGCGTGCTCCGTATTTTGTTGACGAGACTTACGGTCATTGTATTTGAAGTGAAAGCACGATATGGTCACTAGACTTCAGAATAAGCCCATCATGGTCACCACATACATTTTTGTGGTGCTAACCGACATGTGGTTGGATGGTTAGGAGGACAGTGGTTTCTCGAGCCCACCAGGGTTAAAGTCCCGGTACTCGCATGTATCCTGGGTTAATTTCAGTATTTTCCGGCGATGTGCGTTCAGTGGGAGGAGACGTTCCACTCGACTACGAGGCACCTATGGTGACTGCATAAAGTTTCAAGATCATATGGTGGCCCACTCTCTCGAAGGTGCTCATAGGGGTAGGGTCTGTGTGTGTGCGCTTATAGCGGTGAGTGCTTGCGCGTATATATGAGACCTGGCGTCTGTACCGTGTTAAAAAAATACATGTCATGATTATACGGTCACTGGCTCACCCATACAACTCCATATGTTGTTGATGACACAATGAATTGACCAGTCAAACGTTCCACATGGCGCAACTAGTGTTGCACCATCGGGGCGCGTAACCGTGGGGCCCACCTGTCAGCCCGTATATGAAAGAAAGAAATGGTAGTTTTAGTCTGTACTGTGTTAATAAAATAAGTACATTTTAGGGTGATCATACGGTCACTGGCTCACCATACAGCTCCGTAATTTGTTGATGACACGATCAATTGACCAGTCAAACGGTCCACATTCAGCAGCGCACATTACCATAGGGCCCACTCGTCAGCGTGTATATGAAGGACATAAATGGTAATAAATTAGTGGTTTGTGGATACTCGAAGTTGTTAGACCTCTGGTTGGCAGTCGCCGGCGGTGGGGGGCGTTGATTGGG
>LR738711.1:589143204-589168759 GCA_902687465.1 Secale cereale | reverse complement strand
CCCCGCCGGTGGCCACTCCGGCCCCGGCGTCCACCTTTTTCCCCCGGCCGGCGGCTCTGTCCCGGACCCTCCTCCCTCCCCCCTTCTCGCGACCGGATTCTCCATGGATCTAGGCCCTGCCAGCCCTGATTCAGTGTCTTCGCGGCTGCGGCCAATTGTGTCTGGCCTGGGCCTTTCAGGCTCGTCGGGTTCGGATGCCATGTCCACTGGCGCTGGAGGTGCGCCGGCGCCTGCTCTGGAGGGGCCAGCTGCGGCGGCTGCCACGCATTGGCGCAAGCTAGGGCCTTCCCGGAAGGCGCTCTGGCGCAAAAGGAAGGCACTTCAGAAGCTGGCCGCGGTGAATGGACACCGGCCGCGCTCGCCGACGTCGTCTTCGGAAAGGAGAGAAATTCCGGCCGACCTCTTTGAGCTCTGCTTCGCTTGCTTCAGAGAGGGTCACCGCCGGGAAGACTGCGAGTTTCCGCCTCTCTGCATCAGATGCGGACTGGGAGGACACATTTCTACGGCGTGCAAGAGGCCGTGGAGTCCTTGGTCAGAAGATGAGCTCTGGCGAGAGGCAGTGGCCAAGGTCGCGCGTGGAACTCAACCCCCGATGCAGGCCGGACCCGCGAGCAGGCTGTCGCCGGCGGCTAGGCAGACCGCTCCGCCGGAGCGCGTCTCGCCGGTGCCAGTCGACACCACACCTGTGGGGTTTGGGCAGGTATCTGCGGTTGCTGTTAAGATCGCGTCTCCTGCCATCTGCGTGCTCCGAAGGACGCCGGAGATGGATGATCTTGAGCAGCGGCTGAGGCTGGCGGTGGTGGCGTACGTGGGTGGCACCCGTCCTCAAGTCTCCTGTCGAGAAGCGACAGATGGGGTGTCGACTGCACTGCGTATCCCCCTCCATTGTTTTTCTGTGCACAAGTACCATCCCGAGGATTTCCTGGTGATCTTCGCCTCGCCGGAGCTGCGCAACAAGGCATTGGCGGCAGGCACTGTTGAGTATGGATACTTCAAGCTGTTCCTCAAGCCCTGGCTGAAGCAAGCGCAAGCAGTGTCCAGAGTTATGCGCACCCAAGTCGATCTCATGATCGAAGGCATTCCTTCCCACGCGTGGAGCATGGAGACGGCGGCCGAGCTTCTCGGATCGTCATGTCTGGTGGAGAGCTTGGCTCCGGAGACTGAGAACCATGATGATCTATCCCTCTTCAAGCTGCGAGCATGGTGCGTTGATCCGGACGATGTGCCAGTGGAAAAACAGCTCTGGGTGCCGGAGTCGGAGGAATATGGTGGCCCTGCTACAAAGTTGCCAACGAGCCGCGGATTACTGGAGTACAAAACTCTCATACACATCGGCAGGCTGCGCAAGCATGAGGAACCGGAACGCTAGTTCAGACCTCCTAGTTCTGACGGAAGCGGGCAGAGTGGTCTGCCTGAGAGCTCCGGGGACTTCTCTGGCCGTGGAGAGTGGCGCGTCTTGCCGTGGTCGAGGGACTCTCGAGATCACCGCGGCGGAGCGTTTGGTGGTGGGACGCACGGAGCCTCTTACAAACTAGCTTTGCTTGGTAGGATTGGCCCGTCACTTTGGCGGCTGCCGCCGATGACTAGCCGCAGGACATTGCCGGCAAGTGCGCCTATGATCACCACGACTGCTGTGCCTGAGCTTGGCCAGGGAGATGTGGCTGTTGTGACTCACGCTACTCTGGAGGCGCGAACTGCCGCAGCTGAACCACTGATGCCCTGCCGCAGGGTCACGCCGGCAAGTGCGCTCGTGACCTCCATGGCCACTGTGCGTGGGCCTGGCCAGGGTGATGCGGTAGCGGCGGCGCCGGTGGTGCACTTCGCTACGGACGTTCCGGTGGGGCGGTCTGCCAGCGTTGTGCCGGGGATGCGATCTGCCACAGAGCCGGGTATGCTTTGCGCGACCCCTCCGCGCCAGGTGACCATGGTGGAGACCCCGGCGCAAGGTCTACTGGGCCCGGATAAGGCTTCTGCACCTGCGCCTGGGCTGCTGGGACCTGATAAAACGTCTTCTGAACATCTGGTTGAGACACGCCCCGAGGTGATTCTGGAGGTCTCTATTCCCGTCGCTCTGGCAGTTTCTGAGCTGGGGAAGACCGCTGACGTGCTGCCCCGCGCGGGTGCCGACGCGATGGAGGAGGTGGGCCCTCTGGCTCCGCTGCCGGGCAAGTTTGCTGCCGGCTGGGCGCCAATTGACGAGGCGCTCCAACTAGCGACAACAACTACCTCGATGGAGTCTAGGGCCTGTGCACAGGAGTTGGATGCAATTCTCGAGGAAGCCACTGTGGCGGAAGCACATACATGCCTGCAGCGACCTAGGCCCTGTGAACAGGAGCTGGGCATGTCCCTGGAGGAGCCTTTCGTAGGTGATACGCATGTTTGCATGCAGGATGCAGCTCCTACCGGCGACGCTGTGACATCTGGCGACTCCATTTCCCAGCGCCACAAGGCTTCCCTCTCTGCGAAAGAAATGGCGGCACTCAGTAACATCAAGACTTTCTGTGCTGGGCTACTGAAAAAACTTGCTCCTCCGCTGCTCAAGGAGTTTGAAGGACTAAGAGGAGTCAAGCCTGGTCAAGATCCGTTCACTCCACGACGCACTACTCGATCGGTCTACGCCTCCAGCTCCAGGAAGTCTAAGGCCTCGACTGCAGAAACAGTTCTTATGAAAACTCTAGGCCTAGACTGTGATGATCTGGCGGTCTCCGAAGATGCGCTAGGTCAGCTCCGTGCTGTTTTCGATTCACCTCTACAGGAGCCGCAGCTGCGGGCCATTGCGGCGATATTCAGGAAGGCAATACCACTAAACCTAGTGGAGGAGGCAGCGATGGATGTGCCGATCCCGGCGTAGCTGGCACTCTGGTGCCATGGAGTTGGAGACATGTCTTCCAAATGTCTTTCAACGCTTTGGAGTTAGTTTGTTGGAACGTTAGAGGCCTTAACAGCCTGGCTAAAAGGAGGGCCCTTAGGAGTTTTACGGACTCTACTCGCGCGGCGATTATTTGTATCCTAGAAACAAAACTTGCGATGGTGGACACCTTTGTTATTGCACAATGCTTGGGTCTAAAATATGATGGCCTTACCTATTTACCGGCGTCGGATACTAGAGGTGGTATTTTGTGGCATGGGACAGCACACGGGTCCTATTGTCAAATTATGTCAATGACACTCATAGCATCTCGGCTTATGTTTCACCCAAGGAGGGCGTGCCTTGGTGGCTTACCTTGGTTTATGGACCCCGGGAGAATGAGCAGAAAATTAGCTTCCTCAATGAGCCCTCTGAGCGTAGATCACTATGTCCAGGGCCATGGCTTATCATAGGAGACTTCAATCTCATTCTATATGCGGCAGCTAAAAACAATGCCAACCTTGATAGAAGAATGATGGGGAAATTCAAACGCTTTGTCGACGATAACGCGCTCAAGGAGCTTTTCTTGCATGGACGCAAGTACACGTGGAGCAATGAAAGGGAGACGCCCACGCTCACAAAGATTGATCGTGCTTTTGTCTCCGTGGATTGGGAGCTTGATCATCTGGAGTGTTTTCTCCAAGCTTTATCGACCGAACATTCCGATCACTACCCTCTTCATCTTGCTCTTGAGGAGCACATGCATGCGAGAAGAAGGTTCCGTTTTGAAAAATTCTGGGTCAAAATGGAGGGTTTCCTGGAAGTCGTTAAGGAAGCTTGGGTCTGCGATCCAGACATCACTGACCCTTTCTTGCGCCTAGATATAATGCTACGCAACACTGCACGTGTTCTGGCTGCATGGGGGCAAAAGGAGATTGGCAACATAAAGCTGCAAATTGCGATTGCGAACATTGTCATCATGCGATTTGACTGCGCCCAGGAGAGCCGTGCCCTGACTAGGGAGGAGGGATGGCTTAGGGAAACCTTAAAGCAGCTTGTGCTTGGGCTGGCGTCTCTCGAGAGAACCATTGCGCGGCAGAGGTCCAGAATCTCTTGGCTGCGTGAAGGAGATGCCAACACGCGGTTGTTTCACCTGGTTGCCAATGGGAGGCGCATGAAAAATTACACCCCTTTTTTATGCATTGATGGGCACATCATTATGGACCAAAAAGGAAAGGAGGATGCTTTTTATGAAGCTTATAAGGATCTACTTGGTCGGGATACGGCACGTGAATTCACGCTCGACCTGGAGGGTCTGGGTGTCACGGCCGTCGATCTCTCTGATCAAGATCGAGTTTTCTCAGAGGAGGAAATTTGGGCGGTTATCAAGGACATGCCTTCAAATAAAGCACCTGGCCGGATGGGTTCATTGGTCTCTTCTTTCAAAAGGCGTGGGAGATTATTAAGGCGGATCTCATTGCTGCGGTCCACAAGTTCTTTCTTGGCAATGGTAGAGGTTTTGGAAGATTAAACCAGGCACTAATCACGCTCATTCCTAAAACCCCGGAGGCAAGCACGGTGTGGATTTCCGGCCGATTAGCCTTGTTCACAGCATGCCCAAGGTTGCTTCTAAACTGCTGACCGCCAGGTTAAGGCCGCGCATGGGAGAGCTCGTTCAGACGAATCAGTCCGCTTTCATCAAGGGTAGATGTTTGCACGACAACTTTCTCTTGGTTCGCCAAATGGCGCGCACGATGCATAGGAGGAAAGCAAAAGGGGTAATGCTCAAGCTAGACATCACTAAAGCCTTCGACTCGCTGGCTTGGCCATTCTTGTTCGAAGTGTTGAGAGCCAAGGGCTTCTCGGAGAGATGGATCTCTTGGATTGCGGTCTTCCTCACCACCGCCAGCTCGAGAGTATTAGTGAACGGATGTGCTGGCGGTAAGTTCATGCATGCTAAAGGCTTGAGGAAAGGTGACTCGATACCCCCCCTGTTGTTTGTCATCGCCATGGACGTTCTCACGGCAATTATCACTAAGGCGCACGAGGCACGAGTACTCAGTACCATTAATGGATGCAGCCCAATGCAGCGTTTGTCACTCTATGCTGATGATGTGGTACTCTTCATAAAACCAACCTGGTCGGATCTCATGTGCGTCAAGGACATCCTAAACATCTTCGGAGCATCTTCCGGACTCAAAGTTAACTTCTCCAAGTCTGCGGCTATCCTGATCCGTGCGGAGAACGAGGACATTCAGCTCGTCCAGTCTGCTCTGCCTTGGAAAATTGACACTTTTCCGTGCAAATATCTTGGACTCCAGCTTAGCATCAAGCAGCTCAAAAGGTCGGAATGGCAGCCGATTGTTGACATGGCGCTTCACATTTTGCCAGGATGGCAAAGGGGCCTCGTGACAAGGCCAGGGAGGCTAATTCTTGTCAACCAAGTAATGAGGGCGCGCGCCACTCATCATCTTATGATTGCTGAAGCGCCTAAATGGGCCCTGGAGAAAGTGGACAAAGGATGCCGCGCGTTCTTCTAGGCCGGAACAGATGCGGTGAATGGAGGTAAATGCGTCGTGTCTTGGGCCAGAGTGTGCAGGCCCAAGCACCTCGGAGGCCTGGGTATTATGGACCTGCAGAAACATGGCATCACTTTAAGACTTAGATGGGAATGGCTGAGACGCACGGATCCTTCCCGGCCATGGCAAGGTCTAAGCCTATTCCCGGGTAAAAGCGTGGATCATGCTTTTCGGAGCCTAGTAAAATGGCATGTTGGATCAGGGAGAAAGATCCTGTTCTGGAGAGACCGTTGGATCCATGGAGCAGCCATATCGGACCTCGCCCCCTTGCTACTGGCAAAGGTACGGACCCAAGTGGCTAACAGGAGACTTGTGCACGATGCTCTAAGCATGCACTCTTGGATGGACGACATTGTAGGTGACCTTTGCACTGAGGGCCTTAGCCAGTTCATTGGCCTCTGGGAGATTCTTTTGGAAGTCCATTTGGATGAACAGGTCGAGGACTGTCACATCTGGGCATGGAACACGTCTGGAGTTTACACAGCATCGTCGGCGTACAAGATGCTATGCGAAGGAGGAGTCAGATTCCACTGTTTCGGAGCCATATGGAAATGTTGGGCACCTCTCACCTGCAAGGTGTTCATGTGGCTTGCCGTGCAATATCGCCTATGGACCTCGGATAGGAGAACCAGACATGGACATCAAAACCAAACTTCTAAATGCTACCTGTGTGACCAGGAGGAGGATACGGTGGACCACATCTTGCTACAGTGCGTTTACTCGCGGCAAGTGTGGTCTCGCAGCTTGACCAGGTTAGGTTCAATGACAAGCCTCTGCCCAAACCAGGACTCTAGATTGGTGCAGTGGTGGACGGATACGAGAAAGCGTATTGCGAAGAAGTCCAGGAAAGGGTTTGACACCTTCGTGATGTTAAGCTGCTGGACGCGTTGGAAGCAAAGAAACACGAGGGTTTTTGGCACGGGCATGATCAAGAACGAGTGGGATACTGCTGGCGCAATCTTCGATGACCTCAGGATTTGGGCCACAGCAGGAGCTTTCGGAGGACAAAACATAATAGAGTAGTCGTGTATAGCTAGGGAGTGGAGTGGAAGCTGTCTTAGGGTCGATTTGTGACCCCTAACTAGCATTTGTAATCTCTTGTACATATTTCTCTACCTTCTATAAAGCTAAGGTACGTCATTGGCGTACCCTCGAAAAAAAATCCAACTTGTGATGGTACTACTACTAGTACTAAAATTGAGACTTATAAAACGGAAAAAGAATGTTTTTTAGATGATCCCTATAAACCCTGGTGGGTACATACGTAGTAAAATCAGATTTTTCCCAAAACTAAGTCGCTCAACCTTTATTTGCTTGTTTCCCTTCCTGCCTCCTTGCCTCGAACAGACTATGCCAAACTCCCCTGCCTGCCGCGCGGGAAAAGACCCGCCCTCGCCTTTTTTAGTCTGGGTTTGTATCGATGGATCACGCAAAGCAGCAAAAACCCAAGATGTGTCTTGTACTCCTCCGTCGACGCTCGCTTTCATGAATTATGTACTTCCTGTCGCCGACATGTGGGACACATAGCAACCGGGTCGACGTGTCAAGCACCAAATAACAGTGCAGAACAGTAGGGGGGACGCACCCCAGTCGTACCGCCCCACTAGTAGTAATGAGCAATGAGACGTCAAATCACAATGTTGCACCTTCCCAGACGGACGAAAGCAACCATTATTTCACACTTCGGTTCGCCATCATCTCAAACCACATAGTATTGCTTCTGCCTCAAGAGGGACACGTGCATCGCCTTGGTACATCATGACATATGGGACTGCATGACAGGCCATGCTCCCCCGCCGATCGCTCGGTAAAATCACCTCATTTTTACTACTATACTTCCTCCGTATCAGTTTACATGGTGTGCACGTCTTTCTATGCTGAGAATTTAATTGGCTATATATGTGATGAACAGTATATGTTTAGAAACTACATCCATTTAATAATCCAATGATATACTTTTTGTGACATAGTAACTCAGATATAGTTAGTCAAATGGATGACCTAGAACTACGTGCACGCCCTATAAACCGAGACGTCTAAAAAACAAGACGCAGAGAGTAGTTCAGTACGTATCTTTTTAGATCAATATAGTCGGGTTTCACCAAGGAGCAAAACCAAGTGGTAGGCTGCACCGGCCTGTCGTGTTGGCGTAGCGACTCAAGCAGGGTCAGTCCGCACATGAAATGGCGACACACTTAACAGGACCCCTTTGGCCGACATGTGGCTCATCCACCATCTTGTTCCACGTACAGTTCGGAGTAGCGGTTGGAATTGGAGGCACCCCAGTCGTAGCACCGTAGTAATAGAAAATGAGCGATGAGGGGTCAAATCACAACGCCCCACCTTTCCCGCATTAAGCTGGACGGAGGAAGCAACCATCATTTCACTCTAGGGCGCAAGAGCATAAAGAAAAGAGAAAACCAATGATGCATGCGGCAGCTACCTAGGGCACCCTAGGGTAGGGATCTCCACTACAGATCTTTTTTTCTTTTTTTTGAAAGCGCCTCCACTACAAATCGGCTTCTCCCTCGTCCTCTTGAAGAAAACCGATGATGCGTGCGGCGGTAGGGTTTGTAGGAGTACTACGAGGGCGTGCGGGGCCACGTCGTAGTAAACGGGAGAGGGATTGAGTTCAAGTCGATGCCTTAAATATGTGTGGGCTGCTTGGTTTTAGGGGAACATGGTAGCATTTTGGGTTCAGGGACCAGTGGAGATATAGTACGTACAAAAAATTGTGGACGTAGGTTCGACCGAAAGGCAATGATGCATGGGCCCTGCATTTTGATATACCGGGGCCGCGTGAAATTTGCTACTCTACTCAAAACTAGTAAGGTACACATGCATTAAACGCATGAGATTTCGAAACCAAATTATGAATAAATACACACTATAGCATGTAAAGCTTTGAGTCATATATGCATGATGTAGATGTTCGTTTAGTTCTTATAGTTCATCTCATTCAAAATCAATTACTTTTATAAAAATGTTAAGATTCATGGGGTTGTGCATTGTAAAGCATAAAGTAAAAAACAAATAATGGCAATTGATTGAGAAAAAAAATCAATTATGATACGGAAGATTCTAGAACAAAGGAGAAGTGCTTGTGTTTTGAGGTTTGTGCATTATGCTTAAGTTCAACCATGGTGTCTTCTAAATTGTACCTATGGCAGATCTGGTGGAATGTTAATGATATCCAATGGCCAGTAGTGCTCGGATTTACCATCTCTGCACTATCGGATTAGCTTCATCTAGCAACCATCTTTCAAGTTATTCGTACACTATATAGTTCTTGTGTCGTAGTTACTTGTCTTGGAAAAAAGCTACTAGTGGGTTGTACTAGCTATTTTGGAATAGAAGATGTATACATGGAAGTTATAGGGAAATAGATGACATGGAGTATCTCAATTCCTATGAGTAGGGATTGGAAAAGAGATGTCATTTGGTTGACATCATAGGAACTTTTCTATTGAATCTAGAGATGGCATGTATCTCAATTCCTACGAGGAGGGATTAGAAAAGAGATGTAATTCGGTTCATCATATGAACTTTTATATTGAATATACGCTAATGTTTAGTTTCTTTTGAAATTATGGGAGTATAGGAATCCATTCATATGAACCAAGTGGCTCTAAACCTATAGAAATGATATCATGTTTAGGGCCTCTTTGATTCGTAGGACTTTCAAAACACAGGAATAGAAAAAACGTGGGATTGGGGTGGCATGTCATCTTGAATCCTATATGATTCTATGAGTGTTTGATCATGCACAGAAAAACGTAGGATTCTTTCAAAGAGGTTAGAGTGGATTGAAAATTTCCTATAAAATCTAGTGCAAATTAATCCTATGAAAAAGTTCCTATGGTTTACAATCCTATGAATCAAACACCCCACATAGGAAAAAATCCTAAGGAATTGAATCCTTCAAAATTTCTTTGAGAATCCTTTGAATCAAAGAAACCCGTATTTCCTTTGAAATGTGGAGTATATGAATCTATTCCTATGAACCAATTGGCTCTAAAGGAAAAAATCCTATAAAAATCATATCATATAGAGTTCCTATGATATTCCTCCACACCAAAGGATGGTTGAAATTGCTGCAGGTGATATGATGGCCTTTCTTTGTAGACTCCTCCCCCATCTTTATAGTTACCTCTCGAAGATCAATGAATATTCTACATGTGAAATTTGGCACATGAAAACTCAGTAAAAGTTTGCGAGGTTTGAATTTTCAATAAAGCTATATGCACTGCATTTTGGAACGGAGGGAACACACGACAGTTGCTTACACTCATGTGGAAGATTTGTGTGTAGGAGGAGTGGCTGTTCTGTTAAATGACATGGCAAAACTGACACTGTCGGATGCGGATCTAACGGTTCTTACGGCGTTCGTCAGGAAAAGGCTTGTGGCGAACGTTTGTCGGATAATGATTTACGGACACATGCATTGCATCGATACATGTCCCCCTCTCTCTCATGCACACGCACCCTCCCGAGTCCTCTCGCACCCACCGTCTATCTGGAGGTAGACGTCACACACATATGTGCTCTTCACACCCTACCCTCGGAACTTCTAAAAAACAAAAGACGTCGCACACATTTTGTTTTAGCTCACACGTCACACACTTATACTATTACTCTTGTGGCGAACGTTCTTTGGGCATAGTATATTGTACTCTCACGAAGAGAAGCGGTGCACGCACGCACTAGTTCTCTCACACCCAGTCGCGTGTACACGTAGGAGCGCATTTTTTTGAAGCTGGTACAACAAAATCACTCCACTATATATATAAGCAGGAGCCTTAGTGCTTGCTTTACTAGGGTTCCTCTCTTTCACTCTCTCATGCTCTCCAGATCTAAGCAAGACATAGGTGGCCACACTGTCTCTCATCTCACGGCTAGTCACAAATCCGGCTTGACAACCTCGACCGAGGCAGGGGTGTAGGTGCATCATTCACGCTGTCGGCGGCGGCAAGGGATGAGACCAACGGCTGCCCGCGCGTCCTGATCGGCGGCCGTGCCATTCTCTCCGAGAGAGCACTGGCACCGGAGGGCCTCCTACCCCTTCTTCCTCCCTGCGGTATTGTGGCCAAGATGCGGCCTCCCGACGCCGTCTTTGCCACATGCCGATGACCCTCAGGTATATATTCCTTCGAAACCTGCCTTGCTCTACTGCCCCAGCTCCCCACTTGGCTTCGTGTGGATCTTTTTCTACTTCCGTCTGCTATTCCAAAGCCACCTATACATTTACTATTATTAGAGGTAAAGCTAGTTCATACAATCGACTCTAAGAGTTGGTTCAAACAGGGAAGAAAGTAGGAAACTTGTAGCACGAATCTAGGACTTGGTTCTAAGAGGAAACGGGGGAAAGTAGTAGATACTGGCTACCCAACCGGTCTCTTGGTTGAAAAGACAAAGAAAACTTGGTGGATGGCAAAGGGTGGGGGGAAGTGGACCTATCTCTTGGTTGAAAAAGGAAAGAAAGTGACGGGTGTTAGGGGACAACGCAATGAGAATGAGCAGGTCTAGTTTCATGTGCTCACATAGCAAAATGTCGCCGAGGAGATAATAAGGGACAAATGTAGACATGCTGCCTGAGTGTTTGTGGGATTCAGGGCTCCGGAAAACCCGTTAAGTTCGAACTCTGGGGCGTGAACGAAGATCTCTCCCACTCACGTCTACCTAGCGCCTCGCTCTCGCCTCGGTGGAAGGATTCAACTAAACAACGGACATAACACACAAGAGTTTATCCAGGTTCGGGCCACCGCATGGTGTAAGACCCTACTTCCTGCTTTGGTGGATTTGCCTCGGGTGAGATGGGATACAAGCTAGTACAATGGTTCCTGGGCTCAAGAGGTGAGCTCAGGAGGGTCAGGAGGCTAGTGTTCTTGCTCCTTGTCTGGTGGCAGAGTGTATCAGTCGATCCCCTTTGCAGTGGGAGTTCTAGCTACTTATATAGGCGGCCACGGTCCTCTTCCCCCGAAATGTTTAGGCGGGAAGGGATCCCACAATGGCCATTTTTGAGCGGGAACACAAGGACGTTCCTACCCTGACAAAAGCAGTCTTCGCCTGCAAAAGTATCAGGCGATGACGCGGTGGTGGGCTCGACGATGACATCCTCCTTGTCGTCCTTGCGGTCTTCGGTCTCGTTGCACCAATGAGGAAACATTTGCCCTGCTCCTCGGGAACTTGCGGCTGCGCTATCCCCCTTGCACCGAAATGGGAACTGCGCCACTGGCGCGGTGCGTTACTGCTGACATCACTACCTCCTTTTGAGGCAGGCTTGGCCTTGGATTCTCCGCCCCTCCGGAGCACCTTGCTGAGGCTGCTCCTGAGGAGGTCTTGACGTCATTCTCCTCGCGAGGCTTGGCTCCCTCGCGAGGCTCTTGGGCAGCCGGTTGGTTAGCTGGGCTGTACCAAGCCATAGTAGGAGCTTGTCGCGGCCCGCAGACAGGCAAGTCTGGGTACCCTGGTTCCTAGTACGCCTACAGTATCCCCCGGGCCCAAGGCACGCGCGGAGTTGGCTTTAGGGCGAAGCCTTAGTCGAGGACAAAGCGCCGGGAGCCCTAAAGGCTGTGGGCCAGGCCGGCGTGCGACTGTTGGATGGGACGTGGCGGCTCTGCTTTCCACGCAGCCTTGGCGATCAAGCGACTTGACAACTCCTTGGCGTAGGCGACGAGGGCATAATTGCTACGACGCTAGTGGCTGGCGGTTGGGCTCCTCCGCCCTATAAACGGGACTAGGGGGGAGCCCCAAACCGTTTCCAAGCCAGCGCCGCCTTCTCCTTGCTTGTCCTTCACTCTCTCTCTTGTCGCAAGATCTTCATGGCACCGCCGAGGAAGCCATCCGCCGCTTAGAAGGGGAAGACCCCGATGGATCCAGTCCCATTGCAGCCGAAGAGGGGTCCCGGTCGTCCCCGCAAGTATGCCGCTGCGCCCGCAGCGGCTTCTCGAGGAAGCGGGCGTGGCCTTTTGGTCCCCACCGCGGCCGCCGGTGGACGGCGCGGGGCGTCCTCCCGTGGTGAAGGCGGTCGTGGCCACGGAGGGAGAGGAGGCGCGCAACGGTGCCTGTTGGCCGCGCGTCTTCCACGCCTGCAGCTCCATTCCTTCGACATGTCGTCGGAGTTCATGGTGTGGGCGGAGAAGCCCGGCGGCCCATGGCTCAGGCTTCCCCGCTCGTTTGGCGACGTGTTACCAACCGGAGGCCTCGGCGGTATTTGGCTGCAGGCCGACGGTTGCTGCAGCGGTGCGTCCTGGGTGGAAGTTGATGTGGCTCCCTCGGGCGATGTGTTCCTTGAGCGCGGCTGGCAGTCGTTTGCTCGCGCACGCCAGCTGCAGGGGAGGTGTGCGCTCCACTTCAGGTACGATGGCGTCTCCATGCTATTCGTCAGGGTCTTCTCCGAGGAAGGGAGGCGCCTTGGGTGCTGTCCCGAAGCTGATGACGAGGAGGACGAAGACGTCCGGAGGAGCAGCTCCTCCTCCGGAGACGACCTCAGTCCTGGGGGGCGCCGTGGAGCCCCCCTCTATGGCAGCAGCAGCTCCTCCAGCAGTGGCGGCCGTGACGAACCACCACGCTGCCGAGCTCGGTACGGCGAGGGGAGGGGATTGCCGCGCCGCTGCGGTTCGGTGAAGCCAGAGGAACTGGAGGACTCTGACTGAGCGGGAGCGGCTTCTGCTTCTTCTCCTTTCTTTTCCTTCATGTCCTTTCTGCGTCAAAATTTCAAGTTGCCTTGAGGAGGCGTGTAATGGGTTGTGATATATGTAAGAAGCGAGAACTCGTCGTCATGCTTTTGTTGCCTGGGTGAAGTCACTTAGCTTTTATGCGTCATGTCGTCCTGAGGCGGAGTCCTCCTGACTCCGGCATCATGAGCCCCATCAGGTCGTGAGGAGGTGGCCGAGTCTGACGGGCTCGTACAGCGCCCGAGCAGGGGTCAATCGCTGAGATTGGCTGAGAGTGCCGAGCGCGGGTTAGAGCACCAAAGCCTGAGCGGCTCGGTAGATAGGTTGAGCGGACTGAGATGCCCGGGGCCAGAGCCTGAGCAGGCTTGGCCAGGCGAGGTCACGGGGCCACGGCAGACGAGGGCCGGTGACCGACTGTGCCCCAGCCCCCATGTGCGAGGCGCGCGGAGAAGAGCGAGTGGCGCAGATGAACTTAAAACCGGCGAGAAAGATCCCAAACAGGAAACTCTCAACAAAATGCAGGAATTGCGAGAAACAAGAGAACTTCATAGCATGGGGTAGAGGAAGGGCTGATAGCCAAGGAAGTAGAAAAGGCTGATAGCCAAACACCAAGCAAAAAGGAAAAAGGTCACGTCTGACCCCTACACTACGTCTTTTTCCCAACGCGGAGCTAAGGACTGCCACTGGGGCGTGGGTGGGATCCCCGTCTGAGGCCCCGTAGGCAACGCACAGGAGACTCCGAGGCGTGTACAGCCCCAACTCATTATTACGTGAGAGTGTCACGGGCGGAGACCTTCACGGGCACGCAGCCTAGATTATCAATAGAACCTCCTGAGGTGTTCGATGTTCCAGGATTTCTGGATAGGTACCCCATCCTGCGTCTCCAGGCGCACAGCACCTGGCCTAGAGACACGGGCGATTCTGAACGGCCCCTCCCACATGGGCGAGAGCTTGTGTAGCTCCTCATGAGAGAGGGCCCGCCTCAGGACCAAGTCACCAACTTCAAGTGTTCTTGCGCGGACGCGGCGGCAGTGGTACCACCGCAGCGCCTGCAGATAACGTGCCGCCCTAAGGGCAGCTCGGCGGCGGCCCTCCTCGCCGAGCACGAGGTCCATCCCCCAGGCGGCGTCCTGGCATTCCTCATTGAAGGCCAAGACCCATGGGGAGCGATGCTTGACCTCGGGAGGGAGGACCGCCTCCGCCCCATAAACGAGAAAGAAGGGAGTTTCCCCCATAGGTTTGGTGGCAGTGGTTCGGATTGACCACATCACAGACTGGAGTTCGTCGATCCAGCCCCTACTGCAAGCCTCAAGCTTCTTCTTGAAGCTGTGCGTCTTGAGGCCACACAAGACTTCCGCGTTGGCGCGTTCGGCCTGGCCGTTGCTCCTAGGGTGAGCCACCGAAGCGTAGCAGATCTGTGTTCCAAGGTTAGCGCAATATGACCTGAAGAGATTACTTGTGAACTGGGAACCGTTATCCGTGTTGATGCGGTTGGGGACCCCGAATCGACTCACGACGCCCTGGATGAACTTGACAACTGACCCGGCTGGGATCGCGCGAACAGGCTCCACTTCCACCCACTTGGTGAATTTGTCGATGGCGACGTACAGGAAGCGGTAGACTCCTGCTACCCGAGGAAATGGACCCAGGATGTCCAATCCCCAGACCGCGAAGGGCCAGGAAAGTTGAATCGTCTGGAGGCCTTGCACCGGCTGGTGGATCTGCTTGGCGTGAAACTGGCACGCCTCGCAAGCTCGCACGAGCTCCGTGGCATCGTTGAGTGCCATGGGCCAGTAGAAGCCGCTGCGGAAGGCCTTGCCCACGAGGGTGCGGGACGATGAGTGATGGCCACAGTCTCCACCATGGATATCAGCCAGCAGCTCGTGCCCTTGCTTCCTCGAGATGCATTTCAGCGAGACGTCATTGGCGCACCTCCTGTAGATTTCACCATCTTAGATGCAGTAAGTTGAGGCCTGTCGGACCACGCGCTCTGCGTCTTCTTCTTTGTCCGGCAGGGTATCGTGTTGCAGGTACATCTTGAGTTCTTGGGTCCAGCAACCCTCCTCGGGCTCCGCGGCGAGCAACAAACGGGCTCCGAAGGGTGATCTAAACACTCTTATATTAGTTTACAGAGGGAGTATAAGTGAAGCCCTAGAGCAAGTGACAAACTACTCCAAAAAGATATAAGTGAAGATCAATGAGTAGTCAAATATTTAAGTAGCTATGAGAAGACCCTCTCACATTTAAGAATTTCATATCTTAAGTACTTTATTCAACCAGCAAGCAAAACAAAATAAAATTACATTGCAAGGATAGCACATATCATGTGAAGATGTCAAAACATAGGCTAAACCGATACTAACCGATAATTGTTGATGAAGAAAGGTGGGATGTCTACCAGGGCATCCCCAAGCTTAGATGCTTGAGACTTCTTGAAATATTATCTTGGGATCCCTCGGGAGCTGATGGTGCTACTGACGGCTTGAGTAGCCGCTCCTCGAAGACGCCTAGCCTTTGAGGCTCCCGTCTGGAGGCTCGCTTGGCAATGTCGTCCGCTTATTTGTTGGTGCCTCTCAGCATGTGCTGCACCTCCAGCCCTTGGAATCGCTTCTCCATCCTGTGCACGTCCTCCAGGTATGCCCCCATGTGCTCATCCTTGGGCTTGTACTTCTTATTGGAGAAGTCAACGAGGAGTTGCGAATCGCCCTAGATGGTGAGACGCTTGACCCCCAGCGCAGTGGTGGCCTTGAGCCCGGCAATCTGGCCCTCATACTCGGCGGTGTTGTTGGAGACCTTCTCGCCCTACTGGAAGCAGAGCTGCACAGCGTAGTACAACTTATCCTGAGTGGGAGATACCAACACGGCGCCAGCCCCCGCACCGAGGCGTGAGAAGGCGTCGTCGAAGTATACTACCCATCCGTCTGGGGCTTCATCGTCGGGGGCCAGCGAGCTGTCTTCGCTGACCCCCCGCTCCGGCGCGTCAGTCCATTCCGCCATGAAGTCTGCCAGAGCTGCTCCCTTGATCACCTGTGTGGTGCTGAATTCCAGCTGGAATGCTTGAAGCTCGATGTTCCACTCAGCGACCCTCCCGACGACATTCGGGCCCCGCGGCACCTTCTCGAGGGGATACGACGAAACAACCTTGATGGGGTGGCCTTGGAAGTAGTGGCGCAGCTTCCTGGAGGCGACGAGGAGCGCCAAGTGCAGCTTATGGGGCATCGGGTAGCGCGAGCGCGCGTCGCGCAATACTGTGCTGACGAAGTACACCGGGTGCTCCACGATGGTCGGTGCAGCAGGGTCCGCTAGCGCCTCAGGAGCCTTAGGAGCTTCTTGCTGAGTGGTGGGGCCGTCAATTCCCGTGGTCGAATCTGCCCCTGAGGCCGCATCGGGGGGCGGCGCGAGCCCTGAAGGTGCCGAGCCGCCCGGTGGCCTTGGGCTTCGGAGCCTTTCCTCGCGCTCCACGACTAGTGCGGCACTGGCGGAATGAGGCGTTGCGGAGAGGCAGAGTGTCATGGGCTCCAAGGGTCGTGGTGCTACCATAACCGACGAGCTGGTGAGGTATTCCTTGAGATCCCGGAAGGCGGCGTCGGCCTCCGGAGTCCACTCAAAGGTCCCTTTCTTCTTCATGAGCTTGAAGAATGGGAGGGTGCGTTCCCCGAGCTTAGAGATGAAGCGCCCCAGGGATGTCACACATCCGGCGAGCTTCTGCATTTCCTTCAGGTTTGTGGGCGGCCTCATTTTCTCGATGGCCTTGATCTTGTCCGGGTTAGCCTCAATGCCCCGATGTGAAACCAGGAACCCTAGCAACTTGTCAGAGGGTACGCCGAAAACGCACTTCTTCGGGTTGACGCACAGCTTCACCTTGCGCAGGTCGGCAAATGTTTCTTCTAAGTCCTGGAAGAGGGTCGTGGCCTCCTTGGTCTTAACCACGATGTCATCGACGTAGGCCTCTGCATTCCTCCCAAGCTGAGGGCCGAGGGTGATGTGCATCAGGCGCTGGAAGGTAGCGCCCGCATTCCTCGGCCCAAAAGGCATGCAGGTGTAGTAGTAGACCCCACATGGGGTGAGGAACGCCGTCTTCTCCATGTCTTCTACAGCCATCTTGATTTGGTGGTAGCCCGAGAAGGCGTCGAGGAAGTAGAGTAAGTCGCACTCAGCCGTTGAATCCATGATTTGGTCGATGCGCGGAAGACGGAAGGGGCCTTGAGGGCAAAACTTGTTCAGGCTCGTGAAGTCGACGCACATGCGTTCCTTGCCAACTTTCTTCGGGACGATGACGGGGTTGGCCAGCCACTCCGGGTGCCGTACTTCCCGTACGACACTTGCTTCCTCCAGCTTCCTAACCTCCTGAACGATGAAGGCCTAATTCTCCGGGGCTTGTCTGCGCGCCTTCTGCTTGATAGGGCGCGCGTTGGGGCACACCGTGAGGTGATGCTCAATGACATGCCTAGGCACCCCGACCAAGTCTGCGGCCTTCCAGGCGAACACATCTTTGTTGGCCCTGAGGAAGCTGACCAGCGCCGCCTCTTGCTCTGGATCCATGCCTGTGCCGATGGTGAAGGTGGCTCATGAGACTTCTTCATCGACGGGCACTTGCTTCATCTCGGCGGGGTCCTGAGAAAAGAGCTGCTTCTTCTTGGCAAGCGCGGCCTCCGGAGGTTTCGGAGCCCCCTTCGCCCCTGGGTGAGCTGCGGCAGCGGCGGCCTTCTAAGCACGCCCAAGGACCTGAAGGGCGGCCTTGGGGTCCCCTTTGATGGTGATGACGCCGCTGCTCCCGGGTATCTTGACGGTCTTGTAGCCCGGGTGAGTCGCCGCCTTGAACTTTGCCAAGGCTGGGAAGCCGAGGACGGCGTTGTACGGCAGGTGGATGGGCGCAACATCAAAATCAATGAGCGCACTCCGGTAGTTAGCCGGTGTGCCAAAGGTGACCGGGAGGCGGATTTGGTCGAGTGGAACGGCCGAGCCCGCGACCCCCGAGAAGGGCTTGGTGGGAAGGAGCTGCCTATAGGACACAGGCAGATGACCAAAGGCTTCGGGAGAGAGGATGTTGAGGCCGGCGCCGCCGTCGATGAGAGTTCTTGTCACGGCCACCCCGCAGATGGTGGGCGTGCATACCATGGGGAGAGCTCCGGTGCCGGCCGCTTCAGAGGCGAGATCGCCGAGGCCAAAGGTGATGGCGGGCCCCGGCTAGCTCCGCGCCCGCAAGGCCTCCCGTGGCTGGGCGGCAGCCCTGACCTGCCGAAAGTGCGACTTGGCGTGCCGGGCAGACGCCGGTGCTTGGGACCCACCGAGGATGCAGGCGACCCCGCGGCAAGGCCGCTCAGTGCAGGCGACGCCCCACAGCTCGCAGCTGCGGGCCGTCCGTGTGGCGCGATTTTTGGTCGGTGGCCGGTGCTCGGCCCGCCGTCGCCCCATCAAGAGTGTGACCGGCGAAGCCACAGGAGGCGGAGTGGCGGTGCAGGCCGTTCTCCGGTGGCCTCGCCGGCAGTTGCGTCGTCAAGGAAGGAGGAGGAGCGCCCATGGGTAGCGTGGTCCGCTGATACTGCTCGGTCGACGGGGAGGAAGCCAGCCCCCACGCGGTTGTGGAAGGCCGCAGCCATCATAGAGGCGCTGAACCGGAGAGGGGAAGCGAGGTCGTTGGAGAGGCGATATTTCAACACGCCCCCTACCTGGCGCGCCAAATGTGGGATTCAGGGCTCTGCAAAACCCGTTAAGTTCGAACTTAGGGGCGTGAACGAAGATCTCTCCCACTCACGTCTACCTAGCGCCTCGCTCTTGCCTCGGTGGAAGGATTCAAGCAAACAACGGACCAAACATACAAGAGTTTATCTAGGTTCGGGCCACCACGTGGTGTAAGACCCTACTTCCTGCTTTGGTGGATTAGCCTTGGACGAGCTGGGATACAAGCTAGTACAATGTTTCATGGGCTCAGGAGATGAGCTCGGGAGGGTCAGGAGCCTAGTGTTCTTGCTCCTTGTCTGGTGGCAGAGTGTATCAGTCGATCCCCTTTGCAGTGGGAGTTCTAGCTACTTATATAGGCGGCCACGGTCCTCTTCCCCCGAAATGTTTAGGCGGGAAGGCATCCCACAACGACCATTTTTGAGCGGGAACACAAGGACGTTCCTACCCGACAAAAGCAGTCTTCGCCTGCAAAAGGATTAGGTGATGATGCAGTGGTGGGCTCGACAATGACATCCTCCTTGTCGCCCTTGAGGTCTTCGGTCTCGTTGCACCAATGAGGAAACCTTTGCCCCGCTCCTCAGGAACTAGCGGCTGCGTTGTCCCCCTTGCGCCGAAATGGGAACTGTGCCGCTGGTGCGCGCTGGCACCCGCTGGCGCGATGCATCACTGCTGACATCAGTGCCTCCTCCTGAGGCAGGCTTGGCCTTGGATTCTCCGCCCCTACGGAGCACCTTGCTGAGGCGGCTCCTGAGGAGGTATTGACGTCATTCTCCTCGCGAGGCTTGGCTCCCTCGCGAGGTTCTGGGGCAGCCGGTTGATCAGCTGGGCCGTACCAGGCCGTAGTAGGAGCTCATCGCGGCCCGCAGACAGGAAAGTCTGGGTACCCTGGTTCCCAGTACGCCAACAGTGTTTGCCGCTCTCGGCAACCACATCTGCCTAACCACTTTATGCCTCTGTTGTCCCTACGCCCATATCGCTATCGTTAATGTAAAATCACATGAAGCATTAAGCAATGCCACCTAATGTCACTGTAAGTAGTGGTCTAGTGCCGTCGATAAGTTGAAGCAATGCCACCACCATTTTATGAAGTGCTTCCGTCTTGCTTTATTTCCCATGAATTGTGTTTTTCCCGTTACACTTAAATCTCACACCGCTAACATTGCTTCATCCTAGTGGAACTGCACAAATTTGATTGCTCATTACTGACCATGTGCTACTCTCTTGACCGTAATACTAATGCTATTGTTCTGCATGTTAATCTAGTGGTAGTGTTTATGTGATGTGATGCTACTTACTTAAGGACACTTTCATACTGTCAATCTAGTGCCAATTATAACACAATAGGTGTTGCTGTTCATCATACGCCACTGCAAATATCTGTCACTGTCTAAATAACCGTATTTCATATTTGCGCAAACAAGGATGTCTGTCTCCATATCGTTTTGGGATGTCTGTCTCCATATCGTTTCTATCCGCGCAATCAAAAGCACACGCCTCAGTTTTAGTAGAACTACGCAAATGAGATGGCTATCCCTCGTTGCCGTCCTCTAACCACTCGTCTTCCAGGTATTCCTACATTGGTAGTTACTAGGTAGAATGACCAACGCAATATAAAAGAAGTTGATTCGTACTTTTTACTTCGCGATTGCAGTGTAGGGACGAGCGAAAACAACTGCATCCTAGTGCGGAATGCACTTTCTACCAGTTCATACATGGACCGAGGACTCGCTCGCACGGCTGCACAGCGGTTTTTTGGACAGGTGCACAGGCAAGAGGCATTGTGGTCTGCTTATTTCTACAAATAGTTGTGCTTAAATTTAGTGGAATGCACAAGAATTTTAGCTGGTCAGTACACTACATGGTTCAGTTCAGCATTCCAGCTGAGAACACAATTATAATTGGTTATTCTGGAATGAGAGTACCTAACCCTGGATGGTGGCAACAAGAAAAAACCAGAGTGAACTCCAGGAAATTTAAGCCTACCGGGAGGCCCTTTGCTTAGAGAAGCCTTGCTTGTTTTTTCCTGATTTGTAAACCTTCTGACAACTTTGTCTTTTGCTGTGAACTAGTATATGTTTGTTATGTTCTATGAATCATTGAGATGTATAAAATTGCTTAACTTATGCTTTCCAAGTTTTTATGAAGCCAAGTTTAATGTGAGTGTTCCACATGAACGCTGGACTAGCATGTGAACGTTTGGAATTTACATTGTGGCCTCAGTTAACTGCATGAACCACTGTAAAAAGATACATAGTTGCTTATATGTCAGACAGCAGATTGTTAATTGTTAGCTGGTCGATAGCCTAGTGTTCAAGCGAGCTGAGCCAATGTGCCGTGTTTTGCACAACTCCTTACAAGTGGGGTAGCACCAACAGTGTTTACAAGTACTTATGTATACGTCGGCGCACAGCTCTCAAACGAGTACTCTATTTCATCGAAACTCACACTGCTCGTATGATAAAACTAGTGAGGACGCATCTGTTTTGGCAACAATTACGATGATTCACGGGCACACAAAAGTAGCAGCAGTTCCCATAGACGGATTCAAACAGAGTACTAGCCCCGGAGGGCTCGATAACAGGCAAGGTTCGGATAATTAGACAGAATCCAAACTACTATTAAACACTAGCTGGGGTAAGTATTTCATGCCTCGATCTAATTTGGGCTGGACACAAGACGGACCTTGCCATGAACATCATCGAGGACGTCCTGTAGTAGCTCAATCCTGTGAACCTTCATGAAGACAACCTTGTGGCCTTGCCACTCATAAACTTGTTTGTGGAGGCATGCCACGTCATCTTCCTGCGAAAGCTTGACAAGAACAGTATGCCTCACAAACGAAGGAGTAGCTTTGAACTTCTTGTGCTTCAGTACACCTTGGACAACACGCCTGACAACAGTGAGGCTGGAATACAACTCTTCCTTGGTATAAGCGCAAATGGCTTCCAGGATCCAACAGCCTAAAAACTCTGTTTTCCCAGTGCGTATATTCAGGTCATCCACCTCATAGCGAGTGACATGTACAACCACACAATCCTTGTCTGCATCAGGGCTCTAATTGAAAAATAAGCAAGTTCTAAATTACTTTCTAGTATAAGAAACACAAGTTATTTAAACCGCTATGTATAGCTTGGCATCGAAGCTAATAAAATTTTGCATTATTCATCACCACATACTTAGATGAAAAACCACAATCGAGATCGGCAAAGAAGAAAATCACCTTGGGAAGCTCAGCGGGGGGGCACATCCTCGAAGAGGGAAAACTGCTCCTGCAGTGCCACGGGGGATGTAACCTCAAACGGGGCGTTGACCATCTCAGTAGTGGATGTGAGCATATCTGGGGTCGGCTCGGTGGCTGCCTCCATCTTCTTGGAGCTCTCTGTCTCGTGGGGTTCAGCCTCCCGCGTCTGCTCCAATATCGGCAGATCTTTGCCTGGTTCTCCTTGGTCCATCATGAAACTGACGAATACTAGGAGACCACTGAAAGGAAAACACAATCGCAATGACAATGAAACAAAAAAGAGAGTGAGGATTGGTTACTGCTTTGCAAAAGTTATTTTTTTTTCTCTGAACGAAAATATACCAACATCACGGATTCGCTTACCTTCCCTTCGTTGGGGGAGAAGAACAGTGGCAGATGCGAGTGTTGCCATTCTTGAAGACAGTGAGGGAGAAGGGCATTCAGTGAAGAGTAAAATGATGGTTGCTTCGTCAATCAAACTTATACTGCGGGGAGGTGGGGTTTTGTGATACGACGGCTCGTTATTGCCGCCCTACGACCGGGGTGACTCTCCGCCTGGATACTGCCTTTTAATTTGGTGGATGGCATTTGGGCCGCGCGCTGCATGGCCTGCATGTCGGTGAACAAAAGTATAACGACATTCAGTAGAGGGAGACGTTTCGATGACCTAGGAGGATCCAGAAGCGGTATTGTATCCAATGTACTAGTAGTAATTGTTTTTCTGGGTAGCTGTAGAGTGTCTCCACTGTACTAGTAGTAATTGTTTATCTGGGCCCAAGACAAAACAGCCCATCCATCCTAGTAAATAGTAACAATGGGGCTGTGCGGGGGCTGTGGCCCGTCTAGCCAGGGTTTCATTTATGTTTACCACATCATGAGCCCAGTTGTGTTTTTTTCTTGCTGAAAATGGCTAGCCCGGTTGTATTTTTTTTAAAGAAATACGCAAACGAGGCCTACTTGCTTTATCAGCCCTGCTGGGCTGCAAACCTTTCAAGACGAGGAGAGTTTCATTCGGTTTGCCCAGAAATGAGGTGTACATTTTTAAAACACATCAAACCGGGAATTAGTTTCAATTTTTTTTCATTACCAGATTTTAAATTCGATTGATTTTTATGCGTGGACAATTATTTGGATTTTATATTTATATAAATTATTTTTCAAAATAGTTTGAAAGTGAATCGATATTTCGGGATTAAAAACAGTTGACCGCACCGAAATATGCAAAAAAATCATATACTTTTTAACCGTGGCCACAATATGGGGTGTAATGCTAACAAAAAGAAGATGGGCTCCAAACAAATTCTTAAGAATTAGAAAATGGGTTGTACATTATTAGAAATAATGCACATGAGAGCAGTGACTGTTGGATGTCCATGCAACGGTTGTCGTGCTTCTTCAATCTCTGCTTTTCCTGCTCCAGCCGCTCAAACAAGTGCTGTCGGGACTGCCTGCTCCCGCCTCCCACGGCCGGCTATGCTACCGCTCAGGCCTCACCGCCCCACTGTACTCCCATCGCTGGCCTAGTGATCCCTCTACTCACCCACACCTGCTGTTTTCTCCGGGGACGGCGGACGAACCAATAAACACTCGTACTCTTCCGCGTGAGAAACTACTGCCGAGTCTTCCCTGCCTCCGTGTCATTCCCTTCCTAGGCCTCGCCGTCATCCATTGCCCTGGTGCTCTTGACGCAGCCTTGTCAACGTGGTCAATGAACGACATCAATCGGAAGTGGACTGTACGTGGAGAGGCTAACAGTTGGGTCCACGGTCGCACGCAAGGAAATGCCTCCTTATTATGCGCAAAATAATGATTCCTCCACCTGACAGCTAGGACCCACGGGAAGGGCCTCTGTATTTCGCGAAAAGAACGTTCCCCCCGCTGACAGGTCGGACCCACCAGCTATATCTTCACACGCAAGGAAGTGACTCTTTATGACGCACAAAAAAATGAATACCCCCCTGCTAGCTGGGACCCACCATAGTGGGTGGCTGACTTGTGGGCCTACTAAGTTGATGGGGACAGAGGGCTTTGCCAGGTTAGTCAATATGAACGATTCTAGCTCCAGTGACTGTATGATGTCATTCCAACGACCATAGTGCTTCTTCAACCTCCAGTCTTCTTGCTCCAGCCGCCCAAAGCAGCGCCGGTCGTGCCGGCTGCTCCTGCCTACCGTGGCCACCTGTGCTGTCGCGGAGGCCTCACCGTCCCCATACTACTCCCACCGCTGGCCAGGCCATCCCTCCACTCACCCACACCCCTTGTTATTCTGTGGCAATGGCAGCCTCACACCGCAGCCGAACCAGTGAACCCTCGTACTCCTCTCCGCGTGGGGATCCACTACCGCGTCTTCCCGGGCTCCGTGTCGCTCCCTTCCTAGGCCTCGCCGTCATCCACCACCTTGGTGCTCTCGACGCGTCATGGTCAATGTGGTCAATGACCGACTTCCATCGGAAGAGTACTGTACGTGCAGAGGCTGACAGCTGGGTCCACGGCCACGGCCTAGTTTTTTTGTGATTTGCCAAGTAAGTCACTTTGTCAGGCCTGTTGGGCTGTAAATCTTTCAAGACGAAAAGAGCTTCATTCGGTTGGCCGAGAAATGGCCTATCAGTAATGAGAAATGGGTTGTACATTTTTAAAACACATCAAACCGGCAATTAGTTTTAAAATTCTTTTTCTCATTTCGAGATTTTAAATTGCATTGATTTTTATGCGTGGACAATTTGTTGGATTTTCTATTGATATATATTTATTTTTTAAATCAGTTTGAATGTGACTCAAAATTTCGGGATTAAAAATAGTTCGGACCGCACCGAAAAATGCTAAATTTCGTTTAAGTTTTTTAACCGTGGCCACAATATGGGCTGTAATGCTAACTAAAAGAATATGGGCTCCAAAAAAACCTTAAGAATTAGCAAATGGGCTGTAAATTACTAGAAATAATGGAAGATGGGATGTATGATGTTTTCCATATATTTGAGGCTTTCCTAAAAAAAAGGTTGGCGCACAAGCAGTGACTGTTGGATGTCCATCCAACGACCGTCGTGCTTCTTCAATCTCTGCTCTTCCTGCTCCAGCCACTCAAACAAGCGCCGGCGGGACTGCCTGCTCTCTCCTCCCTACAGCTGGGTGTGCTGCCGCGTAGGCCTCATCGCCCCATCGTACTCCCATCGCTGGCCTAGACATCCCTCTACTCGCCCACACCTGCTGTTTTCTCCGGGGACGGCAGACGAACCAGTAAACCCTCGTACTCCTCCACGTGGGAAACAATTGCCGAGTCTTCCCTGGCTCCGGGTCGTTCCCTTCCTAGGCCTCACAGTCGTCCACCGCCCTGGTGCTCTTGACGCGTCCTGGTCAACATGGTCAATGAACGACATACATCGGAAGTGGACTGTACGTGGAGAGGCTGACAGCTAGGTTCACGGCCGCACGCAAGGAAATGCCTCCTTATTACTCGCAAAATAATGATTCCTCCACCTGATAGCTAGGACCCACGGGAAGGGCTTTTGCATTTCGCGAAAAAAACGTCCCC
>LR738711.1:589116209-589131093 GCA_902687465.1 Secale cereale | reverse complement strand
CCACGCTGGACCAACCGGCCCAGCTAGCCAACCGGCCGGCCCAGTCGCCCCCCTCGCTGGCCTACAACTATAAGGCCATCCCGTGACCTAACCCCGAACGCCACTCTGTCCCACTCCACGCTCTCCCTACCCCGATCCAAATCAGGATCAGGAGCATCGGGCTCGATCCCACCGACACCGATCCCCGTCGCTCCGCCGTTCACCGCCATCCTCTACCTGGAGGACCCCCCCCCCCTCGCCGGAGCTGCCCGACCCCGTCGCCCCGATGCTGCCGCCCGGTGCAGCGTCGCGCCCCATCACACTCGTCACCAACCGTCGCCTGGCGCCACCTCGTCGCCGCCACGTTGTAGGCGTCCGACCCCAACTCATCCCCGAGCCCACCTCTCTCAACTACAGGGCTCGGTGAGCCGCCTCTCCTCTCCTCTCCCCCTCTGCTCCCGTCGACGGGTCCGGCCGCGCCCGCGCTCATGGTGAGCGCGAGCTCACCGCAACTCGCCTAGCCCCGCACGCGTCCCCGCCCTTGCTAGTGCTCATCGCCCGCACCAACACTACCCCGCACCCGTGCCTCCGACTACTCCCATCTGAGTCACTGACCGTCGGAGCCCCTCGCCGCAGCCACTCGAACACCGTCCGTCGCTGGCCTTGTCGATGCGCGCGTAGCTACTCCCGCCTGCTCCTACTGCTATATTGCGCCGCCAATTCTGGCTGATGCCGCTGACTGCCGCTACTCTCAGGACCCCGATCCTAAGTCACACCGATCTAGCTTGTACCACATCATATCACTTTGCGGCCTCACGCACGGTATCCCCACGGGTTCAACCTTACCTGGGTCAGGACCATTTGCGCATTTTGGCACACGTATATGATAGTGTCGCTAGCATCCATTTGACAGAGAACCCGGGCCGACATGGCTAGTTATAAACCAAAAGTGGCACTAAATTACAGAGACAGGCATCCATGACCCAGCAACGAACGTGTCGGTCATCAACGTATGAACCCAAGTCGTAGCAAGCTACATGGACTTAAAGGAACAACGTGTGACATTTCCCCTAAGGGACAGACACAGGAACAAAGAAGGACATATGTCGGCCAGCCTACGTGTTCCGGAGCAGTAGCAAGCTACCAAGGCTCAGTGGAAGCACTAGGAGGCATTCCTGTAAGATATGCTACCAAAGGTAAACAACTAGGTGTCGGATCCCACACATACCAAGCATTTCAAACATACACACAATATGCTCAATATGTGCAAATACAACATTGCATCACAACAGAACTCTATGACTCAAAGTACTTTATTTAAGAGGCTCCGAAGATCCATACATAACATAACCATACAGATAGGGGTCGCATGACCCAACACTCAAGTCATACAAGCATACAAGCACAAGCGGAAGCTAACATGTCTGAGTACAGACAACTTGGTGTAGCCTCACTATCTACAAGGCCCTTCACAAGCTCAGGATCTCCGTCTGGGTAGCAAGCAACTCGTCGATGTCAACGTCTATGTAAAACCCATCAGAAGGGGCAGGAGTTTTCCTCTGCAACAGTTATTAAACAAACATGAGTACAAAGGTACTCAGCAAGACTTACAACAGAACCTATCATACATGCATCGTTATCAACAAGGTAGTGGAGTTCATTGCAGCAAGCCAGCTTTGACTCTTGGCTAACCTATACTACAACTCTCAGCAGATTGCAAGATGAGACTATGCACACGAGTCCTCTACTCACCACAACAATACACTACCGTGGATCCTCTTCCGTCATCCTACGGAAGGGCCATCCATGGCACTCACACTTGTCTTGAGACTTTTAGGAGTAACCATCAACTTGTCTATGAACTTTATAGGCAACCAAGTGGTCCATAACCGTGAACAACGGCTTTTCGAATAGATTGGTAACCCTGCAGGGGTGTACTTCTTCACACACGCTTCCACCACTTATCGTTGTTTACTCGACATGTACTCGGCAACATTCAAGCGGAAGCCCAGCGAGGGTGTCGGCCACGACCTGACTAACTACACAAGTCTCTAGTCCCGGTTTATCGCCTATTTGGGTTCCATCCGTGGGGAGATCCAGCCCGGGTGTCGCTCACGGCCCCAAACAATGTGTACAGGGTTCCCAAGTCACCAAACGGGCGACCGGTGCACCGTGCCACATACCTGTCGGATCACAGCCCACCCCGAGGGTCAGCGTTGCGCATGACCACCAGTAAACTACAAACACCAGAAACTAGTTGCAACTCCTGGACAGAGGTCAAGGGTAGTTAATAAGTCGTGAGGGTCCATTGGTTTCGGGCCCAATGCATGGTAGTAGTTGAATCTTGAATCACACATACATATCTCAGGTCCTATAGACGGTTCCAATGAAACAACCCACCATGTACTCCTACATGGCCTTTCATCGATTCCTTTACCAAGCATATTCCACACTTCACTCTCTTTACCAGACATGATCATTTCACTCGGATCCATCACCTAGAGGAACCAGACCTGACACAACTCTAAGCATAGCAGGCAACATAAACAAATAGCATGGTAGAACACACATCACATGGCTCAATCAGCTCCTACACATGCTAGTGGGTTTCAACTATTTACTGTGGCAATGACAGGTCATGCAAAGGAATAGGGTTCAACTACCGCAGCAAGTAGCAGTTCACACGATGTTGCCTTAATGCAGTAAAAGAGAGCAGGAGCGAGAAGATGGGTTTGTATCGAAATGATCAACGGGTTGCTTGCCTGACAGATTGGTTGTCGGGTACTGCTCTTCAGTTGGATACACAGATGTATCCTCGGGAGCAGAACCTACCATGGAGAACACCGACGATATAATCAATATACAAACTAATGCAACAATATGATGCATGCTCATGACATGGCAAGATGAATGTGTTTTGGGCTAATGCAACTATAAACAGAAATGTTTGAGCTCATTTGAACCAAAGATTCAAACTTATAGCCAAACTAATATTTATTAAAGTGCATTATCATGTTTTGATGTCAACAGCAAGGTTAACTTGCTTAATCATGCATGAAAACAGTGCCATTGGAAAGATTGGATTTTTCTGATCAATTATCATATATAAAACTTTTCCATCTGAGCTACTGTTGAATTTATATGATTTTTATAAGTTTAAAGCATTTTCCGGAATTTCCTGAATTGTTTTAAATCAAATAATTCCAGAAAAGCCTTTACTACGTCAGCATGAAATCATGCTGACGTCAGCATGTCAACAGACCTGGTCCAGGTCAAACCTGACAGTGGGTCCCGCGTGTCAGTGTCATTAACTTAACTAATTAAACATTAGTGCTAATCCTAACTTAATTAGCCGCCTGGGCCCCACCTGTCATTGACTCCAGGGGGTCAAACTGGGCACACCGGTGGTCAGAGAGGGTCAAACCGACCGGCGTCTAGCCGCCGGCGAGGCCAGACGCGGCGGTGCGGTGCGGGATTTGTGCTCTGGCGACCAAATCTACGGCGGAGCACGTCTATGTGATGCGGGGAGTGTGCCGCATCTAGTTGTGGTGGTGGTTGGCCTCGGGGTCGTCGGAAAAGGCGTCGGCGACGACCTTGGCGGCTGCCGGAGCTCGGGTGAGCTCGGGCTAGTCGCTAGGAGGCACGGCGAGGCGCGTGGAGTGGTGTGTCAGGCTCCTGGAGGTGCGGTGGAGCTGATGGACAGGGTGGCCGGAGTCTCGTCGGTGACTAGCTCTGCGGTGGCCCGTGCGGGTGAGATTCGTGATGTCATTACAGAGCTCGAGAGGGAGAACGGAGAGGATGGGGAGGTGGCCAAGCTCACGGCAGTCGCGTTGGAACTGACGGCGATATCGGGGACGAACTGTTGCGACGGTGAGGTCGCCGGCAATCTCGGCGGCTGAACGGGGGAGAAGTCGGCGGAGATGGCGTGTTGGGGCTTCCGGCGATGCGTGGCTCGTCGGGGAGATGTAGCAGACGGTGGCGGTGCTTCTAGACACGGAGGGGCGGCGAAGGGAGCTCGGTGGCTACGGTGGTTACGGCGGCGAGCTTGCCGGCGCTGCGCCCATGGCGAGGAGAGGGCGAGGGAGAGAGGCAGGGGGAGTGGATGTGTCCAGTGGCTTCGGGGCGCGACGTGGAGGTCGTCCAGACCGTTCCCGCGGCGAGGCGGCGGCCAGGCGGCAAGCAGCTGCCCCGGTGGCGCGCGGCCGTGCGCCGACGTCACCTGCCTGCCTGGCTGCCGAAGCAGTTGGCTGGCTCGGGCCAGGATAGTGCTGGGCCGCCAGGTGGGCCGGCTGGTCCAGGTAAGTGGGCTGTGCCCTTCTCTCTCTCTCTTTTCTATTTTGTTTTCTGTTTTGTTTCTTTTTCAACATTGTTGAATTAATAAAAATGCTAGAACATTTTTATCAATCATAAAACTACTCATGCCCAATGTATATAATATGAACAGCATGGAACATTTTGGTTTATGATTATTTGGGCACCTAAAATATTTTATAGCATTTAACTGCCCAAATGCAAATACAATATGAATTAATCCACTGACCTTTGGTTGTCCTGGAAAATTGTGCACCATTTTCGTGAGAGGTTTAAGACCAAGGCAAAGATGATGAACATTTTTGAAGGGCATTTTGGGTACATTGGAAAAGATTTTATTAAATCCAAGTTGTTAGAAGAGGGGTGCTGGGGTTTCTGTCATCCCCATTTCAAGTTTCTGCAAAAAGTAAACATGATGCACACTCTAGCTAGTCCTAATGCATGCACTGACTCGGGATGTGACAATTCACCCCCACTCAAAAGAATCTCGTCCCGAGATTCGGGTTCCTTCGGAAAAAGGGTGGGGTACTCAAGTCGAAGGCGATCCTCCCTTTCCCAAGTAGCTTCGTTCTTGGAATGGTGTGACCATTGAACATTGAGAAACTTGATATTATGACGTCGACTGGTACGCTCGGTTTGATCAAGAATACGAACGGGGTATTCTCGATATGTGAGATTGTCCTGGAGATCAAGCATTTCGTGGTCCACTCCGCGGATAGGATTCGAGAAGCAACGCCTGAGTTGAGAAACGTGGAAGACATCACGAACTCTGGAAAGATGCGGAAGTAGTTCCAATTGGTAGGAAACTTCTCCTCGCTTGGCAAGAATGCGAAAAGGACCGATGTAACGAGGAGCCAATTTGCCTTTGATACCGAAGCGATGGGTTCCCTTAAGAGGAGTAACCCGAAGGTAAGCCTTATCGCTGACTTCATAAGTCACAGCCTTATGATGACTATCATATTGGCTCTTCTGGCGAGACTCGGCTGTTTTCAATTTCTCACGAACGATGCGAACTTGCTCTTCCGCTTCCTGGATCATATCCGGACCAAAGAATTGTCTTTCCCCGGTTTATGACCAGTTCAGAGACGTTCGACACCTTCGTCCATACAGAACTTTGAAGGGAGCCTTGCCCACGCTAGCTTGATAACTATTGTTATAAGCGAATTCGGCGAATGGAAGACACTTCTCCCAATCCATACCGAAAGAGATGACAGAGACTCGAAGCATATCCTCCAGAATTTGATTGACTCGTTCTACTTGACCACTTGACTGAGGATGAAAGGCGGTGCTAAAAGAGAGATGAGTCCCCATAGCATTCTGGAAACTTTCCCAAAATCGAGAGGTGAAAAGACTTCCACGGTCTGAGTTAATCTCCAATGGCACACCATGAAGAGATACTATCCGAGAGATATACAAGTCTGCTAGCTGGCTAGCGGTTATACTCTCTCGAACAGGCAGGAAGTGAGCTACCTTGGGGAGGCGGTCGATAACGACGAAGATAGCATTATTCCCTTTCCTGGTCCTGGGAAACCCGGTAATGAAGTCCATACCGATCTTGTCCCAGTTCCATTCAAGAATAGCTAAAGGTTGAAGGGTGCCAGCAGGCCGTTGATGCTCTGCTTTAACTCGACGGCAAACGTTGCAGTTACCAATGAACTGAGCGATTTCTCTCTTCATCCTAGTCCACCAGAACCTCTGGCGTAGGTCCTGATACATTTTAGTACTACCGGGATGAATCGTGAGAGGAGATTCATGAGCCTCCTTAAGGATCAACTGCCGTAGTTGTTGTTTCTTGGGAACCACCAAGCGGTTCTTGAAGTACACAACACCTCGATCATCCATAGAGAAACTTTTAGCAACACCGCTAGTAATGTTCTCCTTGATCGGAGATATTCCTCTATCATACCGCTGGGCAGCTATGATTTGATCCATAAGGGTAGGTTTCTCCACCAAGGTGGAAAGGAATCCTCGAGGAATAATGTGAAGGTTAAGCTTACGAAATTCCTTGTGGAGAAGTAGTTGCCCTTGTTGTAACATTAGATTGTTACAATAAGACTTACGACTTAGTGCGTCAGCCATGACATTGGCCTTCCCAGGGGTGTAAGTGATTCCTAAGTCATAATCTGTGAGCAACTCAACCCAACGTCTTTGCCTGAAATTCAAATCCGGTTGGGTGAAGATGTATTTCAGACTTTGGTGATCCGTGAAGATTTCACAGCGATTACCCAGGAGGTAATGTCGCCATGTCTTGAGTGTGTGGACTACAGCTGCAAGCTCTAAATCATGTGTAGGATAGTCATCCTCATGTGGATGCAACTGTCGATATGCGTATGCAATCACTTGACGATCTTGCATGAGTATGCAACCTAGTCCTTGTCGCGGGGCATCGCAATAGATAATAAAGTCCTTGGAAAAGTATGGTGGTACCAGTATGGGTGCAGATGTCAGGCATCTTTTCAGTTCCTGAAAGCTGGACTCGCACTATGGGGTCCACTCGAACTTTTTATCTTTCTTGAGGAGTTCAGTTAGAGGTTTAGCAACTTTGGAGAAATTCTCGACGAAGCGTCGGCAATAGCTCGCTAAGCCAAGGAAACTCCTAACTTGCTTGACCGATTCTGGTGGATTCCAATTAAGGACGGCCTGGACTCGCTCGGGATTGACAGCAATACCCTTACCAAAGATTACATGACCCAGATAGGTCACTTCTGGCAACCAGAATTCACATTTAGAGAATTTTGCATAAAGGCGGTGCTCTCGAAGTTTTGTCAATACCAGCCTTAGATGCTCGGCATGATCTTCCTTGTTCTTGGAGTAAATGAGTATATCATCGAGGTATACCACGACGAATTTATCCAAGTACTCCATGAATATAGAATTCATTAGCCGGGAGAAAGTGGCTAGGGCATTGGTTAACCCGAAGGACATGACGGTGTACTCGTATTGGCCATAACGGGTAACAAAGGCCGTCTTGGGAATGTCCCTATTCTTAATTTTGATTTGATGGTAGCCCAACCTCCAATCCATTTTGGAAAAGACTGAGGATCCAGCGAGCTGATCATACAGGTCGTTGATCCTAGGGAGCGGATACTTGTTCTTTATGGTGACCAGATTGACAGGTCGATAATGTACAACCATCCATTCCGTTCCATCCTTCTTCTTGACGAAGAGGACGGGACAAGCCGAGGGAGAAGAACTAGGACGGATGAAACCCTTTTTCAAGGACTCATCGAGTTGTTTCTTGAGCTCAACTAGTTCTAGGGGTGCCATCTTATAGGGTCTCCTAGAGATTGGGACAGTTCCTGGAACAAGATCTATCACGAACTTGACATCTCTGTCAGGTGGAACACCTAGCAGTTCTTCTGGGAAGACATCCGGAAAGTCACGGACTATTGGGATATCTTCGAGTTCTGGTAGAGGGCTGGCATTAAGAGAGTAGAGCTGACGCTCAGCCATTCGGGCCAAATATTGACTGTCTTGTATTATGAGTGTGTAAGTTGAACAGTCCTAGTGTAGCAGTCAATCTTGGCGTAATGAGTTGTCATCCAGTCCATACCCAAGATGATGTTTATGTCCGAGGACTTGAGAGCTATTAGAGATGCAAGGAAAACAAGTCTATCGACAAGAACTTCATTCCCATGGCTTACCCTAGAGGTTTGCCATCTGGAGCCAGGAGTTTGAATTTCCATGGTGGTGGGCATGTCACAAAAAGTCATGTTGTGCATTCGAGCATAGCTCTCAGATATGAACGAATGAGATGCTCCAGTATCGAAAAGAACAGATGCCGGATGGCAGTTAACAAGAAGCATACCAGGACGACGTTAGAATCCTCATAAGCTTCCTCAGCAGAGACATAGTTGACATGACCATGAGTAGTGGGGATTGGCTTGACATAGTTCACCTTGCCTGTTGGCTTACCACGGCCAACGGACCTTCCTGGCTGGTTCTGGGGACACTCACGCATGTAGTGCCCTGGCTCTCCGCACTTGAAGCATGTCACAGTGCCAGTTCATGGAGCAAAGTTGGCAGGTGGTCCTTCATAAGTCTTGGCCGGTGCATACTGCTGGGTTGGGCGAGGCACCTCATAGGATGGCCTCGGAGTGAACCTGGGTGGCAGGGCTGTGTTGGAACCCACACACTGCGCTTGTGAGAGCCAGAGCCGGATGAGGAACCAAAGTCACGAGGATGCTTGCGTGTGGCTTCAAAATCTTTCTGACCCGTCTCAGCATTGATGGCTTTGTTCACTAGCTTATGGAAGGAGGTTCACTCGTGCAGACGTAGATCTCGGCGAAGTTCATGGCTACGTCCCTTGCGGAACCTCGCTTGCTTCTTGGCATCGATGGACACTTCCTCGGGAGCATTGCGTGCCAAGTTGCCAAACTCGCGACTATAGCCATCCACGGTTAGCCGGCCCTGGGTGAAATTGCAGAATTCCTCCTGCTTGCGATCCATGGGACCTTCCGGAATGTGATGTTCACGGAATGCCTCACTAAACTCTGCCCAAGTAGTGAGTTGGCCAGCAGGACGCATAGCCTCAAAATTTTCCCACCAGAGGCTAGCAGGGCCCTCATGATGGTAGGCGGCGTAAGTAACCTTGTCCGCTTCGGCCACATAGGCAGAGTGTAGCTTGTGGGTGATATTGTGAAGCCAGTCATCCGCATCAAGAGGTTCAGTGGAATGATGGAACTTCGGTGGGCACATCTTGATAAAGTCATTAATTGACACCACGTCATTCCTTTGGCAAAAAGGCAGTATTCTGCTCTATGCGTTCCAGCAGACGGTTGGTCTCTCTCTTGTTCCTTTCTGCCTCGAGCATTACTTCAACCAAGGAGGGTGGTTGGTGCAGATTCTCATCTCTAGCCCCACTGGCCTCACTCTGCTCCTGATCAGCAGGAGTGCTGCGAGTGTTGACCATCCTAGGAAAACAAAACAACAGTTTAAACAAGGATGGCAAAACTTTGACATAGGAGTGCAGAATGTAATGGATGACACGGAATGCAGAGATGTTCATGTGTACGACATGGTAATATAGAAACTGCCATATATACACCATTAGTCATACACAACATACATAGTTTAGTAAAAGCCAAGGCTAAAGTACAACTGCGGTGAAAGACGATACATCTCATCAGAGGCATTCCAAGCTCCTATACATTATTTAACTACGCCTCCGGAACTCAGAACACACTAAGTCATATTCCACAAGACACGCAGGACTGTGGAGATACAACTACTATGATACTACTACTGCCACGGTCTAACCCAGACATTCCCGTAGTAATGTTCATAAAGATTACCCCCATAGCCTGGAAGTGGAACATGTGGATCTGGAAACTCTTGAGCACTCGAAGGCTGTGGATCATAGGGACACGGATGCGGTCTCGGTCCTGCTGCTGGTGGTAACCGACGCCCACGTGGAGGTGTAATACCCCCAACGTCACGCCAATCCATACAATCGGGCAGACGAGTCCGCACGGGGTACAAATCCCACATATCCATATATCCGGCCTGCACGGCAGGTGCAAGCCGTGTCAAAGTGGCCCAGTGGTCAGCTCGGGTGTTATAAAGCTCCATACGGAGGGCACAGACCTCATGATCCCTATCCTCCAGCATCTAAGTGGTAGTCTGAAGCAGTGGCTCCTCATGAGCGGCATCAGTATACAGACCAGTGTAGTAGCCTTCCTCTCCAGGAAGTGAGGCTGGCATGTAGCGGAACTCAGTGTTCAGCAGCAGGGCATGCCTAGCCCGGATGATCGTCATCATCGAGTAAGCGGCATCCTGCACTGCCATCTCGATGGTAACCCCGAGTCCATAAGACCAATGGATGGGGTCGGTAGCTCCGGGATACGAAGGGTATATCCGGACTGTGCAGAAATACTGACTCTGGTTGAAATCCCGGTACTACTCCTCCAAAGTGTACTCAGGATACCAACGGTAGCCGGTCTCAGTCAACACACGGACCAACATGGCTGTGTGACCTGGCACATTAATGCACCGAGTCAAACGGACCACCTGGTGAGGTGTGCGGTCAGACATCTAAAACACGAAATAATGCAAAGGCATTAGAAATTACAGAAGAAATCGGGCAGCATAACAACTGTAAATGCTCAAAAAAGATTTTGAGACAACATACAAATGATAGCATAGCCACTCAACTAATCAACATACTGGAAGGGTAGAAATTGAATTGAGGCTTGAAACCAACAATCCTAAGAGTCTATGGATTAGTAACACGTGAACCTAGTAAGAATGAGAGGCCTAGTCCTAAACCCCCGTAGAAAGAGTAGGTTGTCTCAGATCAGAAGGGCACAAGGTAAGGAAGTAAAAATAGCCTTACGTTCCCTTCCACAATCAATTCCCCTACATATAACTAAGAATTTTCTAGACTCAACATCGACCAATTTGGCTAGAAGAACCTACAGGCAGTCCGGCTCTGATGCCAACGCTGTCAGGACCCCGATCCTAAGTCACACCAATCTAGCTTGTAACACATCATATCACTTTGCAGCCTCACGCACGGTATCCCCACGGGTGCCACCTTACCTGGCCCGGGACCGTCTGCGCATTTTGGCACATGTATATGATAGTGTCGCTAGCATCTATATGACAAAGAACCCGGGCCGACATGGCTAGTTATAAACCAAAAGTGGCACTAAATTACAGAGACAGGCATCCATGACCCAGCAACGAACGTGTCGGTCATCAACTTATGAACCCAAGTCGTAGCAAGCTACATGGACTTGAAAGAACAACACGTGACATTTCCCCTAAGGGACAGACATAGGAAGGAATAAGGACACATGCCGGCCAGCCTACGTGTTCCGGAGCAGTAGCAAGCTACCAAGGCTCAGTGGAAGCACTAGGAGGCATTTCCCTGTAAGATAGGCTACCAAAGGTAAACAACTAGGTGTCGGATCCCACACATACCAAGCATTTCAAACATACACACAATATGCTCAATATGTGCAAATACAACATTGCATCACAACAGAACACTATGACTCAAAGTACTTTATTTAAGAGGCTCCGAAGAGCCATACATAACATATCCATACAGATAGGGATCACATGACCCAACACTAAAGTCATACAAGCATACAAGCACAAGCGGAAGCTAACATGTCTGAGTACAGACAACTTGGAAATAAAACAGGCTTGTTGTAGCCTGACTATCTACAAGGCCCTTCACAAGCTCAGGATCTCTGTCTGGGTAGCAAGCTACTCGTCGACGCCAGCGTCTATGTAAAACCCATCAAAAGGGGCAGGGTTCTCCTCTGCAACAGTTATTAAGCAAACATGAGTACAAAGGTACTCAGCAAGACTTACAACAGAACCTATCGTACATGCATCATTATCAATAAGGTAGTGGAGTTCATTGCAGCAAGCCAGCTTTGACTCTTGGCTAACCTATACTACAACTCTTAGCAGATTGCAAGATAAGACTACGCACACGAGTCCTCTACTCACCACAACAATAAACTACCACAGATCCTCTTCCGTCATCCTACGGAAGGGCCATCCACGGCACTCACACTTGTCTTGAGACTTTTAGGAGTAACCATCAACTTGTCTATGAACTGTATAGGCAACCAAGTGGTCCATAACCGTGAACAATGGCTATTCGAATAGATTGGTAACCGTGCAGGGGTGTACTTCTTCACACACGCTTCCACCACTTATCGTTGTTTACTCGACATGTACTCGGCAACCTTCAAGCGGAAGCCTAGCGAGGGTGTCGGCCACGACCTGACTAACTACACAAGTCTCTAGTCCAGTTTTATCGCCTATTTGGGTTCCATCCGTGGGGAGATCCGGCCGGGGTGTCGCTCACGGCCCCAAATGATGTGTACAGGGTTCTCGAGTCACCAAATGGGCGACCGGTACACCGTGACACGTACCTACCGCATCAAAGCCAACCCTGAGGGTCAGCGCTGCGCACGACCACCAGTAAACTACAAACACCAGAAACTAGTTGCAACTCCTAGACAGAGGTCAAGGGTAGTTAATAAGCTGAGAGGGTCCATTGGTTTCGGGCCCAATGCATGGTAGTAGCTGAATCTTGAATCACACATACAGATCTCAGGTCCTATGGACGCTTCCAATGAAACAACCCACCATGTACTCCTACATGGCCTTTCATCGATTCCTTTACCAAGCATATTCCACACTTCACTCTCTTTACCAGACATGATGATTTCACTCTGATCCATCACCCAGATGAACCAGACCTGACACAACTCTAAGCATAGCAGGCAACATAAACAAATAGCATGGTAGAACACACATCACATGGCTCAATCAACTCCTACACATGCTAGTTGGTTTCAACTATTTACTGTGGCAATGACAGGTCATGCAAAGGAATAGGGTCCAACTACCGCAACAAGTAGCAGTTCACACGCTGTTTCCTTAATGCAGTAAAAGAGAGCGGGAGCAAGAAGATGGGTTTGTATCGGAATGATCAATGGGTTGTTTGCCTGACAAATTGGTTGTCGGGTACTGCTCTTCAGTTGGATATGCAGATGTATCCTCGGGAGCAGGACCTACCATGGAGAACACCGACGATACAATCAATATACAAACAAATGCAACAATATGACGCATGATCATGACATGGCAAGTTGAATGTGTTTTGGGCTAATGCAACTATAAACATAAAGGTTTTAGCTCATTTGAACCAAAGATTCAAACTTATACCCAAACTAATATTTATTAAAGTGCATTATCATGTTTTGATGTGAACAGAAAGGTTAACTTGCTTAATCATGCATGAAACCAGTGCCATTGGAAAGATTGGATTTTTCTGATCAATTTTCATATATAAAACTTTTCCATCTGAGCTACTGTTGAATTTATATGATTTTTAGAAGTTTAAAGCATTTTCTGGAATTTCCTGAATTGTTCTAAATCAAATAATCCCAGAAAAGCCTTTATTGCGTCCGCATGACATCATGCTGACGTCAGCAAGTCAACAGAACTGGTCCAGGTCAAACCTGACAGTGGGTCCCGCGTGTCGGTGTCATTAACTTAACTAATTAAACATTAGTGCTAATCCTAACTTAATTAGCCGCATGGGCCCCACCTGTCATTGACTCCAGGGGTTAAACTGGGCCCACCCGTGGTCAGAGAGGGTCAAACCGACCGGCGTTAAGCCACCGGCGAGGCCAGACGCGGTGGTGCGGTGCGGGATTTGTGCTTCGGCGACCAAATCGACGGCGGAGCACGTATATGTGATGCGGGGAGTGTGCTGCATCTAGTGGTGGTTGGCCTCGGGGTCGCCAGAAAAGGCGCCGGCGAGGACCTTAGCGGCTGCCGGAGCTCGGGTGAGCTCAGGCTAGTCCCTAGGAGGCACGGCGAGGCGCGTGGAGTGGTGTGTCAGGCTCCTGCAGGTGCGGTGGAGCTGATGGACAGGGTGGCGCGTGGAGTGGTGTGTCAGGCTCCTGCAGGCGACGAGCTCCGCGGTGGCGCGTGCGGATGAGCTTCGTGCTGTCGTTATAGAGCTCGAGAAGGAGAACGGAGTGGATGGGGAGGTGGCTAAGCTCACGGCGGTCGCGTTGGAACTGACGGCGAGGTCGGGGACGAACTGCTGCAACGGTGAGGTCGCCGGCGATCTCGGTGGCCGAACGGGGGAGAAGTCGACCGAGACGGCGCGTTGGGGCTTCCGGCGATGCGTGGCTCGTCGGGGAGATGTAGTAGATGGTGGCGGCGCTTCCAGACACGGAGGGGCGGCGAGGGGAGCTCGGTGGCTGGGGTGGTTATGGCGGCGAGCTTGCGGGCGCTGCGGCCAGGGCGAGGAGAGGGCGAGGGAGAGAGGCAGGGGGAGTGGATGCGTCCAGCGGCTTCGGGGCGCGACGTGGAGGTCGTCCAGACCGTTCCCGTGGCGAGGCGGTGGCCAGGCGGCAAGCAGCTGCCGCGGTGGCGTGTGGCCGTGCGCCGGCGTCACCTGCCTGCCTGGCTGCCGAAGCAGCTGGCTGGCTCGGGCCAGCACAGTGCTGGGCCGCCAGGTGGGCCGGCTGGTCAAGGTAAGTGGGATGTGCCCTTCTCTCTCTTTTCTATTTTTTTTCTGTTTTGTTTCTTTTTCAACTTTGTTGAACTAATAAAAATGCTAGAACATTTTTATAAATCATAAAACTACTCATGCCCACTGTATATAATATGAACAGCATGGAACATTTTGGTGTATGATTATTTGGGCACCTAAAATATTTTATAGCATTTAATTGCCTAAATGCAAATACAATATGCATTAATCTAGTGACCTTTGGATGTCCTAGAAAATTGTGCACCATTTTTGTCAGAGGTTTAAGACCAAGGCAAAGATGATCAACATTTTTGAAGGGAATTTTGGGTACATTGGAAAAGATTTAATTAAACCCTAGTTGTTAGAAGAGGGGTGCTGGGGTTTCTGTCATCCCCATTTCAAGTTTCTGCAAAAAGTAAACATGATGCACACTCTAGCTAGTCCTAATGCATGCACTGACTAGGGATGTGACAGCTACACGCACGCCTCGGCCGCCTGTTCCCACGCCGGCCGTCCCTGCGGTTCTCCGGCACCGCCTACTTCTACCGCCGCAGCCCCGCGCTGGCCGCACCGCCG
>LR738711.1:589056656-589107157 GCA_902687465.1 Secale cereale | reverse complement strand
CTGCTCCGCTCGCATCCATCCCGCTTCACCCTGTGTCGCCGACCGCCGCTGGCCGCCGGTGCCCCGCCGGCCCGCCGCGCTCGGGCGCCCAACGCCACACCCACGCGCCTAGTCGGGCGCGCCACCGTGGGCCAACGCCCATTCGGGCTATGCCCGACGCCCACGCCCGCTAAGGGCCTATGGCCCTATGATAGGGCCCCAGGCCCAGAACAAAAAAATAAAAATAAAATAAAAAGAGTATATAATAAAAATAATTAATTAAAATATTAATTAATTAATCAATTAAAGAATTAATTAATTTAATTAACTTAATTAGATTAACCTAATGTCTGTTAGACTAATTAACATGTTTAATTAGTCTTAGTGTATGACAGTAGGCCCCACGTGTCAGTTTGACTCAGTCAACTGACTGGTTGACTGCTGACGTCATGCTGATGTCATAATTGTATTTTGAATTAAATTAAATCTGTAATTCTAGAAAATGTTTAAAAACTTTGAAAATTAATATAAAATAAATCGTAACTCGGATGAAAATAATTTATATATGAATGTTGCTCAGAATTTCGATACGAATCCGAATACAAGGTCCGTTTGTCAACCACACGTCCCTAGCATAGCGAACCTTCAACTTTCCCCCTCCGGTTCATCTGTCCGAAAACGTGAAACATCGGGATACTTTCCCGGATGTTTACCTCCTTCACCGGTATCACCTCCCACCGTGTTAGACCACCCCCTAGCACCGTGTATTGCTGTGTTATGCTTTGTTATGCTTTTGATTGCTATGTTATTTATTGTGTTTCCCCTCCGTTACTTCCTTTCCGGTAGACCCCGAGACGATGCCGATACCACTGTGTTCGACTACGTCGATGACGACCGCTCCTTCTTGCCAAGGCAAGCCAACCCCCCTTGATCACCAGATATCGCCCATTCTCTTCTCTCTTATTCTTGCATTAGATTTGCTACTGTTGATGTTTCGATAGCTCCTATTCTGTTGCATAGCCTATCATTGTTGCTACTACTGTTGATACCTTTACCTGCTATCCTAATGCTTAGTATAGGATGCTAGTATTCCATTAGTGGCCCTACATTCTTGTCCGTCTGCCATGCTATACTATCGGGTCGTGATCACTCGGGTGGTGATCACGGGTATATACTATACTATTATATACACATGATGATGATTCGGATATGGGGGCTGAAGGGGAACGTGGTTCCACACAGGTAGTGGCGGGCCTGGGTTCCCGACAGCTCCTTGATGGTTACTTTGTGGCGGAGCGACATGGCAGGTTGCGACCACCTAGGAGATAGGTGGGCCTGACCGTGGTCGTTGTCCGCGGTTATTTCATAATAACACGTTTAACGAGATCTTGGTATTTGATCCTAGTCTGGCCATTGGCCTATACGCACTAACCAGCTACGTGGGAATAGTTATGGGCACTCGACGTCGTGGTATCAGCCGAAGCCTTCTTGACGTCAGCGACTTAGCGGCGCGCGCCGAGTTGGACCGCGTAACGTAACTTCCTTAGTAATGGAGGTTGCTAGGTCTGCTCACCAACCGCCCTCGCAACGTGCAGGTGTGCATTGGGCGATGGGCCCAGACCCCTGTGCGCTTAGGGTTTAGACCGGCATGCTGACCTCTCTGTTGTGCTTAGGTAGGGCTGCGACATGTTGATCTTCCGAGGCCGGGCATGACCGAAGAAAGTGTGTCCGGCCAAATGGGATCGAGCGTCCTGGGTTATGTGGTGCACCCCTCCAGGGAAGTTAATCTATTCAAATAGGTGTGTCCCTCGGTAAAAGGACGACCCGGAGTTGTACTCTGACCTCATGACAACTAGAACTGGATACTTAATAAAACACACCCAGACAAGTTCCAGATACAACCCGGTGATCGCTTTCCCACAGGGCGACGAGGGGAGGATCGCCGGGTAGGATTATGCTACGATGGTACTTGGTGAACTTTCTAGCTACTCAAGACGGAGTCTGCCAGAAGCATTGCTACTTCTTACTATTCCATCTACTCTCTTCTACTGCTGCAAGATGGAGGTTGCCAGAAGCGTAGTCTTCGTTTGGATTAGCTATCCCCCTCTTATTCTGGCATTCTGCAGTTTAGCCCATAGTTATTACCCCTTTACACATATATCATTGCATATGTAGTGTAGATCCTTGCTTGCGAGTACTTTGGATGAGTACTCACGGTTGCTTTGCTCCCCCTTTTCCCCTTTTGTCCCTTCTTCTCGGTTGATGCAACCAGATGGTGGAGTCCAGGAGCCAGAGGATCCCGAGGATGTTTCTACGTGGAGTTCGGCTTCGAGGAGTAGTTAGGAGGTCCCAGGCAGGAGGCCTTGCCTTTTCGATCATTGTTACTTTTGTGCTAGCCTTCTTAAGGCAAACTTGTTTAACTTATGTCTGTACTCAGATATTATTGCTTCCGCTGACTCTTGTGTTTTCGAGCTTATGTATTCGAGCCCTCGAGGCCCCTGGCTTGTAATATAAAGCTTGTATTTTTTTAATTTGTGTCTAGAGTTGTGTTGTGATATCTTCGAGTGAGTCCCTGATCTTGGTCGTACACATTTGCGTGCATGATTAGTGTACGGACAAATTGGGGGCGTCACAAGCTAGGACATGGATGTTATTGAGGCGTGCATGTATGCATACTGCCAACTCAACAGTTCAATTGCTTGTTTGTTTTAGGCATAGTTAGATTGCTCTTTTCAATTGCTTTATTTGCCCTCAGTTAATGAGATGCCCAAACAGTGATGCCTGGTGTTGGGTACTTGTATAACTATTAGTTTACATAATTAAATGTCTTACCATTTAATTACTCGGGCGAATTGTGTCAAAGCTTTGAAGTCTATTAACCAACAACTACTGCATGAGGCTCACAATCTAGTCTATACGAGACTAATGATTGCATAGTTCTGCTTTCTGTAGTAGGTTTGTATGAATCCCTCTACTATTCATTATGCTCCCTAAGACTTTAATTGAGCTACAGAATGGCCAACTACTTGCTTACTTATACGCAAACTATATATATCCATATCTCTACTCTTATAAAAAACAGAGGTGGTGATGATGGTGTGTCTGTCATCCTGCATTATAGGCCGTCCGATTTATTTCTGACAGATAGAAGGAAACTATGTCAATTTTGCAAAAAGATACCCACACCCCTCTCCACATTTGCAAATAAGGCATTCCCTCATTCATCATTTTCTCTCACAAGATAAACTACTCATACAAATGTATCTTGATGTTTCGTGCAACGCACGGGCATCTTGCTAGTATATATATAATGTTCAGTAGTTGTGTGTGGTCTAAATCTGTAACCTGTCTGTGTTTTGGATTTGGCCCCAACATCAAGCTCCTCTGGTGAGCTAAGAGAGATTTCTGTATGCAAGCTGCACAGACTAACATTTTTATATTTTTTAAAATATCACTTGTTTATGCTTGATAACGTGTAACATTATTGTTTGTCCTGTTTTGCCATGTACAAAATAGTCTTTCTTGCTCGCTTCACTATTATAACTATATTTGTGCCATAGTCATGTGTACTTACAGAAACATTTCCGGATGAAGTGACATCAACACAAAGATCTGAGAGCAGTGTGGCATGGCCGTTACCAAATGATTATGGATTGGAATTGGAATATGTTGATGTTCTCGAGCATCAACAAGAGGTGGCAAGACAACGTGTACAAGATTCTCAACATGCAATCAACATGTTGAGACTGGACTTGCAGGTATTAGATGCAGGAGTCAAAAAAATGAAACATGACACTGAGGTAATCACAAAGGAATTGGAGATTTTGCAGACTGAAATTTGTGCTATCTGAATCCGGCCAATCCTATTTTCTAGAGAGATTATAGTTCAAATGGTAAGTTCTATTGACGCGTGTCCATGATGTATGAGATTTATTTGCCCGGTGTATGTAATTTGTTGTTTGTGTAAGCTTTATTATCACTTGTGTCGAACGCCAAACTATAATGCCTAGTGGGTACAATCTGCTATAATTTCTTTATTGTATCGTGTAGGACTATTCTTCGTTTCTATGCCTTAGTCTCTTTATTGTATAAGTGCAGCTTTTTTAGAGGCGATAGTATAGGGTAGGATAATTCTTTGTATATGGTATATCGTTGAAACAGGGGCCAACACGCCCAAACATTACCTGCACTCCATCCGGACGAACAAACATGTAAGTCAAATCGGGCCTTAATTAGGCTGCTCAACTTAATATTTAGTGGATCCCAAGCGATGGGGCCCACCATAACAATGACTCTTAGCACGTTGTTAACAGGCCAAAATCTTGAGAGGGTCGTATAAATGGAAATGGCCCACGAGCCCTAGCAGGTCGTTAACAGGCCGAAAGCTTGATAGGGTCATATAAATGGAAATGGACCGCGGGCCCTAGCAGGCCGAAATAAATGTCAATTTTGTCTCGGCCCTTTTACTTGACGGGCTAGTAAGAGGCCAAAAGTGTTTTGGTCCACGAGAGGCCCAATTTGCAAACTAGGCTTCTAATAGGCCGAAAGTAGCATTGGGCTGAAATTGTGCCCTGCTGAACGTGGGTCGCTAATGGACCCAAAATCAGGTTGCACCGCCATAGGCACAACTATTGTGCACGCCGTTGATAGGCCGAAAGACAAAATGGGCTAGAAATTGGCTCGTTTACCTAATGGGCCGAGGAAAGGCTGAAAGTCACAATGGGCTAGAAGTTGGCCCAACTGTAGAATGGGCCGAGAAAAGGCTGAAAGACGTACCGTACCGTTAACGGGCTGGAACTGGCGATGGGCTGCTAACAGGCTGAAAGAAGGTCGGGCCATAATTGGGCCCAAGGACGTAGCGGGCCATAAACGGGCTGGAACTGACGATGGGATGGAAATTGTCAAATCTAGAATGCGCCTTTGATGGGCCGATTCTGTGTAACTTGTATGGGCCATGCTTCTGTATGTGACTGACTCAAGTAGGCCGCTAATGGGCCGACCCGCTTATTTTGACAGGCCTGGCCTTTTTAACCTAAAACAGCCACTGTTGGGCCAAGCCACGTGTCGACGTACAATAGACTCGTCCCGTCCACTCGCTTGATGACACGTGTCCCAACCCGGAGCCGACACGTGGATACTAGGGTGAATCAAAATTTTACATGTGGAAAATCCCCATTGGTCTGGGCAGTTAACGGGTTATCAGATCCAAACCGGAACCCGATAGCTTAACGGTGACTCGTTACGATGGATGCCACATGTCGGTTAGCATTGACGAAAGCACTTCCATGACTCGCTATTTATCGTCATGGAAGTGGACACTTCTGTATGATAATTTTGGTACTGTCATGAAACACTTCTACGACACCACAGGTATGACTATCTTGATTCTGTCATAAAATTGTCATGGATGTGCATGCACGACAGAAAACGTGACCTACTGTGAAAAACACGTATTATCACATAAGTGGTTTTTTTGTAGTGCTGGCACTCGGCCTGGATGGAGAAACTCGACAAAGCTCATGTCGTGTACGTGGCCAAGGAGGCATACACGAGCTACAAGATGTAAAGGCAGATCATTGACATGAGGAAGTGCCTCCTTCCCCCGAACGGCAAGGGGCCCAACCGAACGTAGAGCAATGGCAAGCATCGTCACGACAAGAAGTAGATGAATAGATGATCATTTCTCCTAGTTTAGTACACATGTAATTATTTCCTTTGGTGTGTGCAAATGGTATGTGTGTAGTCACTTATGTAATTCGATGTTTAATTTGGTTGTGCAATCATGCTCTTATAAGTATATTAGATCATCGATGGCGCATGTGGCGTGCCTGTCCATTTTAGTGATAGGATGATAGGAATTTGCATAAATATATGTGGCATAGAACATGATAGAGCGCGTTGTCGCGCCCGTAAATTTGAAAAGGAAATGAAAAAAAACTTCGTAATATGAATATTTGTTGTAATAATCAAATTGTGAAAATGGAAAGGGTGACACAATAATCAAGCATCTTTTTATGTCTCCAAGGTTCAAAGATATTGAGAAGGGCATGATCCCCTTCAGTATAGACCAAATTTGGCCAAAATATTTCCAGATCTGACAACATGTGAAAGTGTTAAATGGTAATCCATAGAACATGTGCTCGCTCAACATTGTATTGTCATATAGTAACATTTAAAATTTTAAATACAGTCAATTGAATGGGTGATTTGAAGAAAAAATATATGTACTAAAGGCAAGTGTATGATAACGTGGGCTATCAATATTTCCTTTTATCTTAGTAATTAAGCACATACTCAAATAATTAGAGACCTTTAATTTGGACCTGAGTAGCTATATCCAGTTGAGCATCTGCATCTAGGGAATAGAACAGAGAAAGGCTATTGACACATATCGCCAAGATCTAGGAGCGACCTGGGGTATATAGAAAATAAAAATCATACCATGTTGGAATCCTACAAAACAACTTAGAACAAATTCTCACTTGTGCAGCTAAATTAAGGGCAAGTTCTTTAGCCCATTGACATCATGTAACAGATGCTGGTCAGTTACAACCCCCCGCGTCGCCCTCCTCTGGCGACACGGGGGGCAACCTAGCCGCCGCCGCTAACAGCCCCCGCCGCCAGGCTCTCCTGCATCGCCGCCACCGAAGGGTCAGTAGGCGAAGACGCGCCGGGCCCCAGGAAGGTGGCGGCGGGGGGGATTTGGGTCCCTCGCGCCATCAAGCCCCCCCTCCCCGACACCGCACCTCGCCTCATCGCTGCATCGCGGCGGTGCCCTCCCCTGTTGGTCAGGCGGCGGTGGATCCGGGGTCCTACCAGACGGCCTGGCCTCGCGCGTCTCTGGCCGGCCACGGCCCCCCTGCCATCGTCTTCCTCGGGCGCCACAGATGCCCCCTCCCCACGCGCCTCCGCCCCCTCTGCCCCAACACCCGGCGTTCCTCCGGCGATTCTCGGGCCCTCCCCTCCAGCTCCTGCTCGAGCCTGCCGACCGGCAACGATACCAACGCTCTTGGCCGTTGCCATGGGCACCACACCTTGCAGCTTCAACTCCCACCCGGTCATGTGACCTGCTGGTCCTGGTTGGGGCTTGTGGTATGTGGCCGGTTGCGGGGCGTTTGCAGCCTGCCTCTCGTGTAGGCGGCCCTCTCGTCTCTGGCGGCTCTCCCTCCCCCCGCCCTACGGTGATGCCTCTCGTGGAGGCGCCGATGCGTATGTGGTTGTGGCTAACTCGGGGCTCCTCGTGGCGGGTTCTTGTTGGCGTTGTTCCGGCCCTGATGGCTTAAGGCCCGCGTCTCCCTGGTGTCCTTAGCTGCCGAATTCATCCACCGGGCAGCTCCGCCCTGGCGACCGGGTAGTTGTGCCCCTTCCAGCTTACTTGACTCGCTGATGTCCCAATGGTTAAGGCCACAATAGCCTGGATGTGCGTCTTTCAGTCCTTGCTTGCCAACATTGCTGGACACCGTCGCGCCAAGACCCTGACATGGTTTGCGTCGTCGCTCACCATACCCTGTATGCCTCAAAGCTCCCTATTGTCAGATCCAATGCTCGTGGATTCGGAGGCGGTGCCACCCTTTGACAGCAGGTGCAGCCCCGCCAACCCCCCTTGACATGATGGTACCGACCGAGGTTGGCCTCCCCATCTATGATCCCAGATTCGACGGATTTGAGATCGCTCGGCTTCATGCCAGGGAGAGATCCCTGCTCGGCTCGTCGGTGCTGGAAGCGACGGCGCCCGCGGGTGTCGTTTTTCCTTCTTAGAGGCACTGCCAAGGCCTTAACTTTTGTCCCTCCTCGAGCTTAGGGGAAACCCTAGGTCTGGGTCTCCTAGACCGCATAGTGATGGAGTCTCGGCTTTGTCTTCCTTCTTGAAGGCACTATCTTGCTCGCTCATGGTGTCTCCGGTGTTGGCTCGGACGATATTGGAGTTCTCCTTGGTTTGGCATCACCGTTCTTGGCTCGGGTTTGGTAGGTTTAGCTATGTTGTATTCTTTGTTTGAGCCGAGCATCCCTTGTTTCTGTAATGCCCGAGATGCGATTATGTCTCCTACGTGTCGAGGCACGACTTAGAGACATAAGCGCATTCTGGAATGATCTCAAGCATGGTATCTTTGCACATCTCATGTAAAAGTTCAGGGATGAAAGAGTAAAATAGTTGGCTTACACTCGCCACGTCACACCATGAATACAATAACATACATCCATTCAAATAACACAGGATCCGACTACGGACGAAAATCCAAACGAGAAAGATACCACGAACACAAGGCCTGATCGCCCCTAGTAGGAACCACTACTGATCGTCGGGATACGAAACATAGTAACGACCACGCTCTTCATCGAACTCCCAGTGAAGTTCTGATCCATCTCCTGCATCGTACTCTGTTGTACCTGCATCTGGTGTGTGTTGTAAACTGTGAGCCACAAGGACTCAGTGATCCCATTCCCGGGTATCAAAACTAACAAAGCCTTTAGGTGTGGACAGGTAATAAAGTGGCTGCAGCAAGCACTAAGCAACTAGCTTACGAATTCAGAGTGAGAAGAGAAAAGTGCCAACCGTCGCCAAGTTGATCAAGATGTGATCCTAGCTACTCACGTTCAAGCATAACCCCACCGTGTTCGCTTTCCAAAGCCCTTCGGAAAGAGACCATCACGGTTACTCACACAGGTAGTGTATTCTTAAGGATATGGTGTCAAGTTATCTACAACCGGATATTAACAAATTCTCATCTGCCACATAACCGCGGGCACGGCTTTCGAAAGTTCAAAACCCTGCAGGGGTGTCCCAACTTAGCCCATCACAAGCTCACGATCTGCGGAGTTGCAACTCCAAAGTGGGAAGACCCGAGTATTCTCGGAATCCCATGCTCAAGATATTTCGACATAGGTAAAACTAATCTAGCAAGACCTCCCGGTGTGCCGACACCCCGATAGTAGCCGTGTGTATCTCGTCTCAGGCCACGACCGGATGGGTGATCCTACAGGTAAAACCAGACCTTGAGTTTCCCCATGGTGGCCCCGCATAACCCCCGTTTGGGACCAACACCATCAGCACTGCCACCCCCTGTTATGTAGAATTAAGAACTCGGGGACATGACCCCCTATGCAATTAATTAATTAAGTTTTTATTATGAGGCAAATTAAAACCAAAGTTGGGCCTTGCTGGAAAAGCTTTAAGCAGTGTGAATTATTAAGGGGGGCCCATAAACCAAAATCGTGTTAGGAATGCAAAATCAAGGAACATAACACCAGTTTATCGGTTCCTAAGGTGGCATGAGTGGAACAAAACACCAAGCAAAAGGCCAAGCCTTCCACCCATTACCAATATATATGTGCGTTAATTTAATTAAGATATATATTGTGTTATCCCAATAAAGAAGTCAAACATGGAGCAATCTTCAACTTCACCTACAACTAACAACGCTATAAGAGGGGCTGAGCAAAAGCGTACTTAGCTAATCAACGGTTTGCTAGGAAGGCGGTTAGAGTGTTTCATGGCAACATAGGAGGCTGATAAGACAAGAATAGGCATCAAGGCATAACTAAAGAGCGAGACAACTAGCAAGGCAAAGATAGAGGTGATATCGGGGAACGATCATCTTGCCTAGAATCCCGCAAGGAAGAAGAACGAGTCCATGAAGAAGACAAACGGACGTAGTCGAACGAATCCTCACAACTCCGGAACGAAACCGAAGCTAAGGAGATAAGCATACCGGAAAGAACCAAACGACATGGTAAACACACAAGCATGGCATATGATGCACAAACAAGTATGATGCATGTCCGGTTTAAATATGCATGGCATGGCAAAGTGCACAGACAAAACTACAAGTTAAGTGGAGCTCAATATGCAACGAGTTGCATATTGACAAACACCACATCCAATTATTTAGTTCACTCTCGTTCGTATACACAATGATATTATTAATTAACATGGTAAGAGGTGAAGCATAAGGAAACTAACTATTTAGGCAATTTAAATGAGGCCGGAAATAACAACAACGATTCCGAAAATCCCCATGTCATTTAGCTATTTTAACGCGAACAACAATTTAAACATGTTAATGTTGTTATCATGATGCAGATGGCACTTGCAAGTTCTTATGCAATTTTTATTAAAAGTTGACATAAGAGATATGGAGCATTTGACACCCTGGTGGAAAGAAAGGGTGCCACGGCGGCGATGCCCGAAAATGATGGCACGGCATCATATCGGTTCCGGTAGCTCATTGAGAGACCGATGCAAAAGAAGGATGATGGGAGCGTGTCATGCAAGAGATAGGTGGGGTGATCCCGTTAGCGGGTTCCCACGGGTCGATGGCATGGCAAACAAGGGGTAACTCAGACATGGTGCAAACATGTGATTCATCTCAGACAACATGCATTCGGTCCACGGGTGTCGTCTCGAGGTTATACCTTTAACGCGTTCGTTTGGAGTGGTTCGAGTTCGTCGTGGGTCATAGTGGTACTCGTGGGTCGTAGTGGAAGTAGTCGTACACGTTCATAGGCATTCAGGTATCCGTAGATGTTCGGGGTCATGACGAGGAACTTCGTCCACGAAGTCGACGGTAGTGGTACACATGTCGTAGAGGAACTTCTCGTTTCGGTCCGTAGTCGTTCGGGCGTAGTGATACTCGTTTTTGTAGATGTTCATGTCGTCGTGTCGTGGTACTTGGGGTCTTCGGACTTGCCGGTCTCGACAAACCCAACGGGGTACTTGATGTCTCGGGTCTCCGCGATGGTAGTCGTACACCGTCATCAGGGAGGGACTTGAAGAATCTGAATGGGTGCCCACGGTCTTGATGAATCTCAGTGGCACCAGGAACACGTACATAGCAGTTCCAACTTGGTGTTTTCTATACCAGATTTGACCGGTCCAGGGGGGATGAAGCCCACGCAACTGATGCGTGCACGGCTCAGCGCTCGCTCGAGGAGCAGAGGAGGCAGCGCTCCTCTGGTGGTGCCATGGCCGCATGGCAGCAGGCGCAAGGTGCGGTGGGGAAGCATGTAATAGCGGCAGCGGCTCGAGGCGATGCAGGCGTGGCGACCAAGCGACAGAGAGAGGAGGCGGGGCGCGGACGAGCTCGAGCTCAAGCGCCTAAAGAAGATGGCATGGTGGCGGAGTTTCTGCCAGCCTGGGGAGGCCGACACCGACAGAGAACAGGGCGGCGCGGCGGTCTTGGAGCAGAGGAAGGGGGTCCGATGGGGGGAGGCGCAGAGGAGGCCGAATTCAGGGCGGCGCCATAGCTGGCTTTGTCCGGTTCCTGATGGACAACCGGTGGGGAGGTGTCATGACCTAGACGGCGGCGCGTGGGGGAGCCATGGACGGGACGGCAGTGGTGCTCCGGCGCCTGGAGGATTGGCGACGGGGGGGGAGGAGGTCGAGCGAGGCGAGGCAGAGCATTGCGGTGCTCGTGGTGAAGGAGAAGGAGCTGGAGGCGAGGTGGATCGGGAGCTCCTCCCTGGCGGCGCAAGCAGGGAAACACGGGAGAGCGGTGGGTCGTGGGGAGGCGAACGCGGGACAGGGAGAAATCAAAGGTGAGAGGAAGGGGATCGAGGGGGAGCCGGCGTAGAGGGGGAGCGAGAGGGAGTGATCGAGAGGGAGGGGGTCGGGGCTAGGTTTAGGGTCGGGCAAGCTGGGCCTCGAGGAGTGCCTGGGCCTAGGGGTCTTGGTGGGCTAGAGTGAAAAGAAAGGAAAAAAATAAAGAAGGAGAGATGGGCCAACCTTGGTTAAGTAAAAAAAGGTTTCTTCTACTACTTATAGAAAAAGAACATAGAAGAAAAATATTTATTTGGAAGAGGCAAATAAATATGAATTGAACTAACATTTGGCATGTGGCTATTTTGAAATATCAAAGCTCCACAACTAGAGGATGAGTAATAGGACGAGATGAAGGATTTAAAAGATTAAAAAAACAAGAGGGAGTTAAGATGCAAGTTTGTTATGGTTGATTCCAAAACGATTGAATATTTACTATAGCTCCCAAATATTGGGAGGATATGTTTTTAAGAGAAATCACCAAGTGAATTCCCTCGATTTAAATAGATCAAAAGATCTATGCAATTTATTTAGTTGAGATGCAAAGATTAATGACCTGATGGCATGATGACATGATGCAAGCACAAATAAAATGAAGCAAGCAAAATGAAACACACGGCGAAACCCGGAACATATGAAAGTCTTCTGGAGCATCGGTCTTGGGGCGTCACAACTCTCCCACACTAACAGAGGATCTCGACCCGAGATCCTGGAGATGGCACCGGATAAAAGCGGAAGAGGAAAAGGTAAAACAAAGTTGCTTCTTTGACAAACGAGTGAAACCACGAACTTGAGAGGTTGACCAAATTGAAAGAAGAATACAACGGAGATGAACGAAGATGAAAACACTCCGTTAGAAAAAAGGAACAAGGAACATTACGAGAACCTTGTAGTTTGAAAGGCATGAAACCAGAGCTTATGAACCAAAAGACCATAAACTGCAACGGTATAGCCAAGGAATAAGAATGACAGAATTTGGACAGCACTCCGTCTGAAAATGGAAGGAATTAACCTAAACTTGAGAAGATGGGGTGATACTTGATGAAATCAGCAACACACTTCCTCCAAAACAATTAAAAGAATGGCACAAGGGGTAAGAAAGATTTAGACAACACTCCGGTTAAAAAGAGAGGAAAAACTTGATAAGAAGAGAGAATTAGAATGGAGGTCACAACACTCCTGTTAAATGGACTGGAAAGGACAAGAGCATGATCTTGATATGACAAGATGAAGGTTCGAAGAGAGCAATATCATAAAGCCTCCGGAATGAAAGAATAGATGCTAATCATTGGAAAGAAAAGAAAGGATGAGAAAATGACAACTTCTCCCACAATGAATTTGAAAAGCATCCTTAGACAGAATTATTGAATGAAGTTGTTGGAAAAATCAACAACAAAAAGAATAAGCTTGTTGTTGGCTTATGGAAAACATCTCAAAATTATGAGGTGACAACCAGCCACTGACGAAAACATTTGATTGGATTGAGATCAACAAAGAGACGAAAAACTTATTTCACTGGGAGGATAAATGAAGAACCTGGGTAATTTATAAGCACCATAAATAGCAACAATCCTTAGGGAAAAGCTTTTAGGTGAAATACAACCCAAGATTACTCCAACATAGAGATTGAAGGGTCGAAAGATCTTCTCAAGAAAGAGAATTGATGGTTTTAAATATCTCATTCTTGATAATTTGTGAATCATAAAACACGAAGGGAAATTGTCAAGAATGACATAACACCACCTCAAAAGATAAGGGAGCAAGAATTGAACTTCAAAATGCATGAAGAAGAATACTTGAGCTCCAACAAGAATCTTGATGAAGACTTCGAGGATGAATTAAATCATGATGAACCACCATGAAGAACTCCGGTAACAAAAGGATGAGAAGTGAAGGATGAAAAGAATAAGATTGAAGCCTTGCAATGATTAGATGGAGCTTCGCGACACGAGTGTTTGGAACTCCGGAAAGAAAAGATGAACAACCAATAATTCGATATCATGAACGAACTTCAGACAAAGGAATTAAATCACCTTGAAGAAATAAGAATAAGAATTATGTCATGCTTATCCTTCACCAATTTAAATTGATGACAACCAATGGGTTTGGCATACTACTTATTCTTGCTGCAAAGAATTAAAGAGAGATCTCACACAAACTTGGGTAATCTTCAATGAACCACCAGTAGGGTTTCACAAAGAACGAATGAATTGATATGATGACAAAGGAAAATGAATTTTTGAACGAACCACCATAAGAATATGAAGACGAAGGAAGAGGCAACAATTAAGAATAGTTGGAGGACGAAGTTGAAACTGAGAACGAAGAAATATTCTGAAATGATGGCCTTCGGAGGATCACAGTGGGAAGAATTCATAAAATACTTTAGATGATATGAAAAGATTCCTCGTGATCGAAACAACTATGAGGATGTCATGAAGCTAGAACCACGAATCTTCAAGAGAACGGCCAAGATTTAAGAGAAACTCTTCACCAGTCTTCCAGTGTTGAGAAGAACGACGAGAAATACCATGTAGAATTTTGAGATACTCCGAAAGAATGAAAGAGGGAAGGTTGAACCAAAGTTGCAAAGAATTTGAAAGCTATCTTGGAGAAGGACTGTGACTGATGGAAATTATTCTTACGTCAAACTTGAAAAAATTAGAGAATAACTCCGAAAAAATTAGATGAGTCAGGTAAGATCCTGGGAAAAGACCTGTGGGTTAGGGCCCACTCAAAAGAAACACCGTTGAATTGATTACTTAAGAGATATTGCACCAGTTTAATTAAATGACTTGAACAAGCTAACAACCTCGAAATAGCTTGAATGGATTAAGAATGGAAACGTGAATATTCTGAGATATCTTCAGCACTCCGGAGAAGAATTAGAGAGAGTTAAATAAACAAGAGAGACTTCGGATAAGAAATTTCAACATGGGAAAACATGTAAAACAAGAGGAAGGATATAATCAACACCAAAGCTTGGATTTAGTCCACTGGACAAGAAACGAGAGCGGAGAATGATAAACTTGAAGCTTCCTTAGCATCTTCCTGAGAAATCACCGGATAATGAAATTGAACGAAAAGAAGGAAGAAACATCACATGAATAAAATGGATACTTGACTTGAGATTTCTGGCTCCGAGAAGAAGAAGGGTTGGAGGGTGGGGAAAAACAAAGACAACTTGGGATGAATGAAACAGACACCGTTGAGAAAAACCCAAGACTTGGTGTTGCACATATTAAAAGGATCGAGTTAACTTGAAGAGAAATGCACCGGTCGAAAAAGAATTTAAGATGACAATCTTGATGATCAAGAAGGACTAGCACTCCCATAGAAATATGAGAACACCAATTAGGAACGGTATGGAATCAACATTTGACATCGAAGCAACTCGAATACCAGAATCAAAACAAAAACAAAGGATAGGCATGTTGCAACATAATCTTCACAATATCATTCGAACGGAGAATTGAACGAATGAATTATGTAGGTACATCAACTTGTCGAGAAGCCACTGGGAGAACAAAATGATAGAATAAAAACAACAAGGTACAGATGGAACAAATAGATAATAGAGATTTCATCCCACATGTTTGTGCTGATGCCCCATGGCACATGTTACAAAGGGCCTTGCAATCCCCGGATCAGCATAGCCAAGGATCCTTTAAGATGCAACTCCCAATTGGAACAGCGCCCATGAAACCTCTTCACTAAATGTAGAACCCCAAACCTCATACCATGCACCCGTTGGAAGATTACCTAAGAGCTACTTGAAACCCACCTATTAATTTCTGAAGCTTTCCGGTTATGCAATCTGGTGTTGGGGATACAGGGGAAGCACCGCGCACTGAACTCTAAACCTACATCCAGCTGTATCCATCCCTCAACACATAACCAGTCATCTTCAGAAACTGTTTACCTCGGACCTTCGAAACGCATCCCCTATACTAGCTATGGCAATACTCCCGAACTATCCCCCCAGTACTAGGTGACGCCGGGGTTATGTCACCACTAACCGCATAGAACAGTTTTCGATGCCGGCCGCCTCTGGATTCTAGAACCGCTACGATACATTTGTGACGACAACACCTCGGAGCTCAACTCCCCGGGACACTGCCACAACCCCTAAATGACAGGAGGATCGAGAACAATGTTCTCGTCACAAAGATATCGAAACAATCCAAACAATACCCGCGTGATCCTAAAAAAATTGGTGAAATTTTGAGAATAGTGAAGATAAAACAATGTCAGGAGTCCTCACTAGAGCGATGAAGGGGATGAGGAGTAAAAATAAATCCTACTCTCCGATATATATATATATATAGGACTCAAAACATTTTGTGTGTGTGCCTAGACTCAACCGTCAGCGGTTCGATCAACCAGGGGGCTCCTAGGCAGAGAAGGCTCTGAATACCAACTTGTAATGCCCAGGATGCGACTATGTCTCCTACGTGTCGAGGCACGACTTAGAGACATAAGCGCATTCTAGAATGATCTCAAGCATAGTATCTTTGCACATCTCATGTAAAATTTCAGGGATGAAAGAGTAAAATAGTTGGCTTACACTCGCCATGTCACACCATGAATACAATAACATACATTCATACAAATAACACAGGATCCGACTACGGATGAAAATCCAAACGAGAAAGATACCACGAATACAAGTGTCGGATTTCGGGCTGCGCAAAACCCAAGAAGTTCAAACACAAGGGCGTGAACGAAGATCTCTCCCACTCACGTCTACCTAGAGTCTCGCCCTCACCTAGTGAAGAGATTCAAGCAAACAACAAGTGAAGCACGCAAGAGTTTACCCAGATTCAGTCCACCGTGTGGTGTAAAACCCTACTTCCTGCTTTGGTGGATTGGCCTCGGGAGGGCTGGAATATGAACTAGTACAGTGGTTCCTGAGCTCAGGAGGTGAGCTCGGGAGGGTCAGGAGGCAAGTGTTCTTGCTCCTTTGCGTGGTGGCAGAGTTTACGGACCTACTTCTCTTGACTGGACTTGGCTTCACTTGATCCCCCCCCCATAGTGAGGATCCTAGCTACTTATATAGGCGGCCAGGGTCCTCTTCCCCTGAAATATTTAGGCGGGAAGGGATCCCACAATGGCCATTTTTGAGCGGGAACACAAGGACGTTCCTATCCTGACAAAAGCAGTCTTCGCCTGCAAAAGGATCAGGCGGTGACGTGGTGGTGGGCTCGGCGGTGACATCGTCCTTGTCGTCCTTGCGGTCTTCGGTCTTATTGCACCAAAGGGGAAACCTTTGTCCCGCTCCTCGGGAACCTGCGTATGTGCTGCCTCCTTTGAACCGAAACGGCAACTGCGCCGGTGGCGAGCGCTGGCACCCGCTGGCACGGTGCATCACCGCTTACGTCACTGCCTCCTCTTGAAGCAGTCTTGGCCTTGGATTCTCCGCCCCTCCAGAGCACCTTGTCGAGGCCGCTCCTGAGGGGGTCTTGACGTCGTTCTCCTCGCGAGGCCTAGCCCCCTCGCGAGGGTCTTGGGCAGCTGGTCGATCGGCTGGGCCGTACCAGACCGTGGTAGGAGCGCATCACGGCCCGCAGACAGGCAAGTCTGGGTACCATGGTTCCCAGGACGCCGAAAGTAGCCCTCAGGCCCAAGGCGCGCGCGGATTTAGCTTCGGGGCGAAGCCTTAGCCGAGGACGAAGCGCCGCGTGCCCCAAAAAGGTTGCGGGCCAGGCTGGCACGTGACGGATGGATGGGACGTGGGCGACCCCGCTCCCCACGCCGTCTCGGCAACCGTGCATCTTGACAAAAATGGGTCATCTCTGCTACGGGGGAGTTCTTGCTTCCCTTCCTTCCTGCTCAGATCTCTTCCTCCTACGCCTCCCGCCTTCCTAAATCGCCTGCATCCTTCGACACCTTCAACAATGGCAAAGAGGAACAAGGGTACCGTGCCGGCATCCGGATCTGCCTCTTCCCTTGAGGTGACGCTCGAGGAGTCCTCCATCACCAAGGAGGAGGACTACTTGGAGGTCCAACCTTTCTTATTGAGCGTCCACAACGAGCATGGCCCGACGGGGATCTGGGCTGGATCCACTGCGATGCGGATCTTGCCGAAGTCCTGCTACCCCTTCTTTCTCCACAGCATCTCTGTGGGTCTCGTGCCGCCCTTCTCGGAGTTCTTCTACGCCATCCTCGAACATTACCAGGTGCATGCTCTTCATATCCAGCCTTGCTCCATCTTCGTCATGTCGCTCTTTGCCTTTTATTGCGAGGTGTTCGTGGGGGTGAGGCCGACTGTCGCCCTCTTCCACCCTCTTCCTACCGGGGCTCGGTCGCGGGTGCCTTGGAAGTTGGCGACGAAACGCTCACGAAGCTCTTCCCAAGAGGAGATGCATCCCACGGGGAGGTTTAGGAGCCAGGAGCGTGCGCCATCTTTGAGAGCCATGGGGAACTAGTTCACCATGACCTGCTCAGTGCCATTGGACGCCTCGATGCTCAGCTCGTAGAGCTGGAGAACCTCCGTGGGGTCGGTGGTGCCGTCGTAGCGCAGAGGCAGGTCTGGCTTGAACTCGCTGGGCCAGACGAGGCGCCGTAGCTCATGAGCTAAGGCACGACATCCAGCCACGCTCATGATCGTAGGCGCCCCCTGCGCCTATGGTGCTGGTTCTTGGGGCGCTAGCGCCACCACCTCCTGTGGCGCGCGGTCCTGGCGCTGCGGGCCAGGGGGGCCCGCGAGCCCCTGCCTGGGGATGCGGAATCACCTGGCAGCTCTCCTCGTCGCGCGCATGGGGTCTGCGGGGCGGCTCACGCCGCGGAGCCTCGCGCCAGACCTCCTTGGCGGCGCCGTAGAGTGGAGGCAGAGCCGGGGCTCTGTGGCCATCGTTCCCCACCGGGGGCGATGAGGGACGGGAGGAGTGCGTTGGTGCTGGTGCTTCCGCAGCGGCGTTGACGAGCTCGGTGATGCGGTGGAGCCACTCGTCATAGAGGTCATCTGCCGGGCGGTAGGACAAGAGCTCACGTGCCATCAGCAGCACAGGCTGCTGGTAGACCGGCCGGCGACGGACCAGTGAGGATGACGCCGTGGCCGGTGAAGGTGAAGGCGTCGCCGTGTGTCCATCGCGCCGCACGGACGGCGGCAGCGATGAATCCTGCTGCTCGTGGACGGTTGGGTTGGTGGGGGTGTTGGCGACCGGCGAGTTGGGACGGAGCGGCGCGCCATTGCCCGCGGGCGCCGTCGGAGCGACATTCGCGGCGCAGCGGGCGGTGCGAGCTCGGCGTGTGTCCACCATGGCGGTGGAGCGAAGTCGATGACGAGAGCGGGACGAAGTCGTCGGAGAGGCGAGATCTCGACACGCCCCCTACCTGGCGTGCCAAATGTCGGATTTTGGGCTCCGCAAAACCCAAGAAGTTCGAACGCAGGGGCGTGAACGAAGATCTCTCCCACTCACCTCTACCTAGTGTATCGCCCTCGCCTAGTGAAGAGATTCAAACAAACAACAAGTGAAGCACGCAAGAATTTACCCAGGTTCAGGCCACCGTGTGGTGTAAAACCCTACTTCCTGCTCTGGTGGATTGGCCTCAGGAAGGCTGGAATATGAACTAGTACAGTGGTTCCTGAGCATAGGAGGTGAGCTTAGGAGGGTCCGGAGGCAAGTGTTCTTTCTCCTTTGCGTGGTGGCAGAGTTTATGGACCTACTTCTCTTGACTGGACTTGGCTTCACTTGATCCCCCCATACTGAGGATCCTAGCTACTTATATAGGCGGCCAGGGTCCTCTTCCCCCAAAATATTTAGGCGGGAAGGGATCCCACAACGGCCATTTTTGAGCGGGAACACAAGGACGTTCCTATCCTGACAAAAGCAGTCTTCGCCTGCAAAAGGATCAGGCGGTGATGCGGTGGTGGGCTCGGCGGTGACATCGTCCTTGTCGTCCTTGCGGTCTTCGGTCTTGTTGCACAAAAGGGGAAACCTTTGTCCCGCTCCTCGGGAACCTGCGTCTGTGCTGCCTCCTTTGCACCGAAACGGCAACTGCGCCACTGGCGGGCGCTGGCACCCGCTGGCGCGGTGCTTCACTGCTTACGTCACTGCCTCCTCCAAAAGCAGGCTTGGCCTTGGATTCTCCGCCCCTCCGGAGCACCTTGCCGAGGCCGCTCCTGAGGGGGTCTTGACGTTTTTCTCCTCGCGAGGCCTAGCCCCCTCGCGAGGGTCTTGGGCAGCTGGTCGATCAGCTGGGTTGTACCAGGACGTGGTAGGAGCGCGTCGCGGCCCGCAGAGAGGAAAGTCTTGGTACCCTGGTTCCCAGGACGCCGACAGTAGCCCTCGGGCCGAAGGCGCGTGCGGAGTTGGCTTCGGGGCGAAGCCTTAGCCAAGGACGAAGCGTCGCGGGCCCCAAAAAGGCTGCGGGCCAGGCTGGCACGTGACGGTTGGATGGGACGTGGGCGACCCCGCTCTCCACGGCATCTCGGCAACCGTGCGTCTTGACAAAATGGGGCCGTCTCCGCTACGGGGGAGTTATCGCTTCCCTTCCTTCCTGCTCAGATCTCTTCCTCCTACGCCTCCCGCATTCCTAAATCGCCTGCATCCTTCGGCACCTTCAACAATGGCGAAGAGGAACAAGGCTACCGCGCTGGCGTCTGGATCTGCCTCTTCCCTTGAGGTGACGCTCGAGGAGTCCTCCATCACCAAGGAGGAGGACTACTCGGAGGTCCAACCTTTGTTGTCGAGCGTCCACAACGAGCATGGCCCGACGGGGATCTGGGCGGGATCCACTGCGATGCGGATCTTGCCGAAGTCCTGCTACCCTTCTTTCTCCATGGCATCTCAGTTGGGCTCGTGTCGCCCTTCTCGGAGTTCTTCTATGCCATCCTGGAACATTACCAGGTGCATGCTCTCCATATCCAGCCTTGCTCCATCTTCGTCCTGTCGCTCTTCGCCTTTTACTGCGAGGCGCTCGTGGGGGTTAGGCCGACTGTCGCCCTCTTCCGCCACTTCTTCTCCATGCGCCGGTACGACGAGTGTCCATGCTCGGGCTGTGTCTCCTTCGTCTTCCAGCGCCAGGGTTGTCGGCAGATGACAGCCGGGAAGAAGATAGACTCCCGCCGGAAGTGGTGGGTCTATCTAGATGCCCAATGGGTCCATCCTCTGTTGGCGCTGCTTACCGCCAGTCCGGCGAAACGCGCCGGCTGGAGCTACGCGAAGCTCACCGACCCCCTTGCCGAGCCTGTCCTGGCAAGGATTGAAGCCGACCTGGGCTCGAGGCTTGAAGAGGGCCAGGTCGTGAAGGAGTTCTTGAGGCAGCGTCTAGCGCCGCTGCAGGCACACTCGCGCCCCATGTGGGAGATGATGGGCGACGACGACAGGCTCCGGCTACGCTCAGGGGCGCTGGCCGAGGCCGATCTGGACTTCACCTTAGTCACTCTCCTAGGGATGGTTCCTGAGGACCTCTCCGGGACCCACCTGCCGTTGTACAGCCACCCTGACAAGGTCGAGCTGTTAAAGGCCGTGTCAGGTTTTGGTGTGGATGTGGACGCTCCGCCCACGGTTGACGTGTCTTCTGGCGCCAACGACGAGAGCGACGAGGGGGGCTCAGAGGATACCCTGGACAAAGAGGGTGACTCCTCCGAGGCGTTCGCTGGAGAAATGACGCCAGACGCAGGTGCCGCGGGACGGTCCAAGGCGACCACTCCACGTTCATCCGGGCGCGCTGCATTCGGGGGAAGCAATGTGGCGACCCCGTCGAGGAGTGTCGTGCCAGCGAAACTGGCGACCACGGCTGCGCCCAAGATTGTGGCCTCGCGCCTTGCCAAGATCCGGACTACCGGCACGCCCATAGCGCCAGCGGCTGCGGCTGACCTGTTGGTGAAGAGAAGGGCGTGCCTCGCCTCCGACGAGTTAGTGTGCAATCTCTTGCTATCCTTAGTTGATGTGTCCCTGATGTGCTTCTCCTTATGCAGCAGCCTGGGTGACGTGATGAAGAAGGCGAAGGGGGAGGTCACGTCGTGGTGCCCTGCCCCTCCTGCTGCTGATGCGACCGTAGAGAAGGATACCACGACGCTGGGCGTCTCGGCCAACCGGGCCACCGAGCATGCGGCGGCGGTGTCGCTTGAGGGCGTCCTTGCTGCCTGCGAGGTCGCGGCGGCTCCTGCTCCGGCTGCTTCGGTGAGGGGGGCCGGAGCCCCCGAGCCCCTGGTCAAGCAGCCGGTCTTGTCGGTGCCCGTGCGCCAGCCGACGCAGCCAGGCCTTGAGACCTTGGAGGCTGCCTCTGCCGCGCTGGGTCGGCTTCACGCCGAACTTCAAGGTGGTTATGGCCGCGCGATGGAACGACGCTTGGGGCTGATCCACAGGTGGCTCCTGGCAGACGAGTCTGTGTGAGCCTCCTGGAACCAGTCCTCAGCGATCGCTGCCAAGGGTCAAGAGGAAGCTGTGGCGGCACGCAGGCACGCGACGCCACGCGAGCCGACGCTGCGTCCTTCGAGAAGCGCCGCCGCAAGGCGGAGAGCGAGCGGGAGGCCCTTCGTGAGGAAGGCACTGGTTGCGCCCTGGAGCTCAAGAGGTTGGGGAAGGAGCTCGAGGCGCGGAGGGCTGAGACGTCCCGGCTGCAACAAGAGCAACTTGCTGACCGCGCGGCCTTAGAGAAGCTGAAGGTTGAGGTTGAGCAGGCCAAGGCGACCCAAGCTGCGCGCGACAAGGAGGACGCCCTTGCGGCCTCGGCAGCAGTGAGTCGCGAGGCCCTTGCCGCCTTTGATCTTGAGGCCCGTATGGCGCTGCAGGGCGCCTATGGGGAAGGGTTCAAGAAGCCTCTAGCCGCCCCGGAGGAAGGCCCCACCGGGCTCCTCGCCGCGCTTGTGAAGTCCATGCGCGAGGTTGTGGCCGCAATTGGCCAGTTAGCCGACGTCGAGTGCTGCACGCTCCTTACCTTGGTTCTGACGCAGGTGTGCAGCCACCTAAGTTTTCATGACCCCACTCTTGACCTGGCCTCGCTGTCCGAGCCCGTGACCACAGTCGTGGAGGGCACAGCTGCCGAGGCCCTGGGGGCGAAGGTCACGGAGCTAGTGGAGGCATTCCTCCAGGCCACTGCTATCGCAGCCGAAGAGGAGGAGACTGGTGATGACGTGCTTGGTGATGTCTGATCTGTCCCTATCCAGAGAGAGAAGTGCGAGTGCCTCGGGGAGGCATAAGAACTTTGTTTGAATTTGAAAAAACTTGGTATTATTGTAATAACTAGATGATTTCCGTGCTTGCTTCCTTTCATGTTTGCTTAGGTGCTCTGCGTCGGCAGGGCCCAACCCCGTGCATACCTCGATTGCCATTGAGCCCTCCGGGTGACCGAGGTTATCGTAATAACTAGACTCAAGAGATGATGGGCTACGTGGCTAGTGAGGACCCTGGGTCGCGATGCCGAGGGGTCCCCCTTGACGTTCAAGCGATCCCGTTTGCGTTCTGCATCGGCGGGGCCCAACCCCGCGCATACCTCGATCGCCATTGAGCCCTCCGGGTGACCGAGGTTATCGTAACTAGACTCAAGGGATGAGGGGCTACGTGGCTAGTTAGGCCCCTGGGTCACGATGCCCACGGGTCCCCTTTGACGTACGAACGGATCTCATGAAGGAGAACGAGCACCATACCTTGCTCACGAGCCTTCGCTTGGGATGGTGGCGCGAGAAGGACAGGTGTTTGGGCACCTGGTAGGATGGCGTCTGCCAGGCGTGACCTCAGCATAGCCCCCGTGCCTAGCCCCCCTCGCGACACCCATCCAAGGAGAAGCTGTGAGCATCGTGAGCTGAAAAGCTCCCTGAGGTTGGTGCGACCACTGGGGGCCGCCCTCAGTTGTTTATAACTAGCGCGGAGCATAGAGCTACCACACTTGCGTGGAGTGTGGGCATAACCGCGCCTCGGTCGTAGCGGCCAGCGCGGAGCTTGGTGCTTCCACTGGTTCGTGGGCATAACCGCTCCTCGGTTGGATCTGCCAGTGCGGAGCATGGTACTTCCATTGGACCATGGGAGTAAGCCTCCCACCGGGAGAGACTCCGGGGCGTGTACAGCCCCGTCCTGACATGTGGCTTGCACGGTAGGACAGCCAAGGTGTATATGGGCCCTCCTCAGGACGAGCTTAACGACTCTAAGGAAGTTCTCGTGAGCTTACGCATCACTCACGAGACCCTACCCTGAGGCGGGTTACGCTTGAGTCTTCTTCTGTAAAATGTGAAAAGAGAGGTGTCGTGTCGACCTGCGCCGAGTGCATCTCTAGTGGGTATCGCATGACAAGGCCGCAGCACCAGCGACCCCAGGAGGTGACGTCACGGGAATGGCTCGCGAGACAGAGCTCAGCCGCTGGATTTGTCGGCGCTGCAGGGACGGACCCGAGCACAGACGCCGTGCCAGTCTTCTCATGCAACGATCCAAAGATAAACAACCGGCGCGCGGTTCCTGCGTGAGGGAGGCACCTACCATGGGCCCCTAGTTACCCATCCACGATTATCCCATGCGAGAATAAGGCACCAAGGACCACGGGAGGTGACATCATGGGAATGGCTCGCGAGACAGAGCTCAACCCTTGGGTTTAGCGATGCTGCAGGGACGGACCCGAGCACAGACGCCGTGCCAGTCCTTAATCATGGAGCGGTCACGAGTGGGCTCACAAGGGCTCATAACCTTAGTGGCGGTGAGAACACCAAGCATGCAGATAATGCGAGTGGAAAGAAGCAACTAGCCTTGATCATGCACAAAAAGGGAGACAACTGCGGGGGAATAGCCCCCAGCAGTCCGAGGATGATGCAGCCCGGGGGGCGCCCTCGATTGGATACCTGAAGCGTCACCTGGTACTTGTCGAAGAAGAGTTGGGGTAGCTGAAGACGGAAGCCATGCGGGTTTCTCCTGAAGATCGGGCTCCTGAGGCCCAGGGGCTCCGAAGGCTCTTAGTGGTCGCGCGGGTCCGGTTCTTGCTCCATCTAGACCGCCTGCCACTGAGCCTCCTGAGCCCCCAAGGCCTGCTACGCGAGATGCTGGAACGTGGCAGCTGCGTTGCGGAAGCCGAAGAGTGTGCGAACGTAGCTGCACGGGAGGGCCCTCCTCCGGCCGACCGCCGTCGGCCAGAAGGGCTCCTAAGAGGCGGCTCGGTTGAGACCGCGATGTCAACGCACACGCGGAAGCGGTCACTCGAGCCGCGGGCAGGTGAGCTTGGGGTTGTGCGGTTACGCCCACCGCGGATGAGCCTTTTGTACTAAAGTTCCTCGGTAACTTGGTCGATGAAGTCCTGAGCCCCTAGCGTTGAGTAGTCCATGCTGGGCTGACAAAAACGTGTGTCGAGACACACCTGCAGGTGGTGCCCGAACACCTCCCTCGAGACGCTAGTCAGTCCGGAGACACTCCAGAGGAGAGCCCCGAGCCCGTCATGAGAGGGGCGTCGGGGGCGCCTCCATATGTGAGGGTGGAGGGCACCTCATCAGCTTGCGCGAGTCCTGAGGGGGCCGTCAGGAGCCCCTGCGTCCTAAGGTCCGTTGACGGGCAGGTTCTTCTTCTTCTTGGGGGCGGTCTGCAGGGCGAGGACGGCTCCATCCTCATCGGAGCATTCGAACGCCGCAGTCTGGTAGGCGCGCTCCAGGGAACGCACTGCTTCTTTCTCGTCGGAGGCGATAGTGATGACTCCGCCACTCCCAGGCATCTTGACGACGTTGTATCCGTGATGGGTCGCCGCCATGAACTTGGCGAGGGAAGGATACCCAAGGATGGCGTTGTACGGGAGGTGGATGTTGGCGACGTCGAAGTCGATGAGCTCGGTGTGGTAGTTGTCGCGGTCACCAAAGGTGACGGGAAGGCGGACTTGCCCCATCGGGAGTGTGGAGCCATCCGTGACTCCGTAGAATGGCTTGGTCGGGTGGAGCTGATCATAGGGGACCTGGAGTGTCTCGAAGGTCTGGACGGAGAGGACATTGAGTCCTGCCCCGCTGTCGATGAGGGTCTTGGTCACAAGGATGTTGCTGATGGTCGGGGTGCAGAGCATCAGGAGAGCGCCTGGGGCCGCGGGCACTTAAGCTGGTCCATGGGGTCGAAGGCGATGACTTGCTTGGTCCACATGAGGTTGCGCGCAGCGTCAGGCCTGGGAAGCGCCACGTTCACCTCACGGGCGAACTACTTGAAGATGCGATGGGAAGCCGGAGCATGGGCTCCTCCCAAGATGCATGCAACTGCACGCGGCTCCTGGAAGCCCCCTGCTCCGTCTCCCTGGCGGTCGTCGTCGTTCCTTCTTGGCGGTGGTGGTAGCGGAGGCAGGCCTCCATTGCCCTGAGGGCGACCCTCACAAGGCTGGTCACGCCAGGGGGCGTAACGAGGCTGCTCCTGCCAGTGGTCTTCACGAGGCTGTTTGCACCACCCTTGGCGTGAGTTCCTGCCGTCCCAGCGTCCTCCACCTCGGCCTCCTCCATGGCCGTAGCCGCGGTTGTCGCGCTCAGGGCGCTGCCCGACGCGCCCGACGCGCATCCGCCTGAGCTCCTGGCAGTCATTAGTGTTGTGGCTGTGGACGTTGTGGAAGACGCAGTACGGTCGGTTGTCTGGGGGAGGTCGTCGTAGCCGCAGCCACGCTTCACTTCTGGTTCCGCAGCCAGCACGGCGGGTCCCTTTGCGCTTTGCTTCTTTGGCCTTGGCCTTCTTATCATCCACCTCCGCCTCATGCAGCTCCTGGAGGGAGAGGCGTCCTTCCTCCGCCCTGGCACATTTTGCCGCGAGCTTGAACATCTTGAGGGTTGAGCACAGGTCCTCGTGGACGGCAAGCTCCTCCCTCATCCTGACGTCACGGACGTCGTCGGAGAACGCTGAGATGATGGCCTCGTCCGAGACCCTAGGGATTCGGAGGCACATGGTGTTGAAGCGTTGGATGTACTTTTGCATGGTCTCTCCAGGCTACTGCCTCACGCGGCGTAGATCCGTAGCTACCGGGGCTCGGTCGCGGGTGCCTTGGAAGTTGGCGACGAAACGCTCACGAAGCTCTTCCCAGGAGGAGATGGATCCCACGAGGAGGTTCAGGAGCTAGGAGCGTGCGCCATCTTTGAGAGCCATGGGGAACCAGTTCGCTATGACCTGCTCAGTGCCGTTGGATGCCTCGATGCTCAGCTTGTCGAGTTGGAGGAACTCCGTGGGGTCGCTGGTGCCGTCGTAGCGCGGAGGCAGGTCCGGCTTGAACTTGCCGGGCCAGACGAGGCGCCGTAGCTCAGGAGCTAAGGCATGACATCCAGCCACGCTCATGATCGCAGGCGCCCCCTGCGCCTGCGGTGCTGGTTCTTGGGGCACTGGCGCCACCACCTCCTGTGGCGCGCGGTTCTGGCGCTGCGGGCCAGGGGGCTCGCGAGCCCCTGCCTGGGGATGCGGAATCACCTGGCATCTCTCCTCATCGCGCGCATGGGCTCTGCGGGGCGGCTCACACCACGGAGCATCGCGCCGGACATCCTGGCCGTCGCCATAGAGTGGAGGCGGAGCCAGGGCTCCGTGGCCTTCGTTCCCCGTCGGGGGCGATGGGGGAAGGGAGGAGTGCATTGGTGCAGGTGCTTCTCCAGCGGTGTTGAAGAGCTCGGTGATGCGGTGGAGCCACTCGTCGTAGAGGTCATCTGCAGGGCGGTAGCGCAAGAGCTCCCACGCCATCAGCAGCGCAAGTTGCTGGTAGACCGGCCCACGACGGACAAGCGAGGACGACGCCGCAGCCGATGAGGGTGAAGGCGTCGCCGTGCGGCCATCGCACAGCATGGACGGCGGCAGCGACGAGTCGTGCCGCTCGTGGACGGCCGGGTCGGTGGCGGCGTTGGCGACCGGCGAGTTGGGGCGGAGCGGCGTGCCGTTGCCCACGGGCACCGTTTGAGCGACGTTTGCGGCGCGGCGGGCGGCGCGAGCTCGGCGTGTTTCCACCATGGCGGTGGAGTGAAGTCGATGACAAGAGCGGGACGAGGTCGTCGGAGAGGCGAGATCTAGACATGCCCCCTACCTGGCGCGCCAAATGTCGGATTTCGGGCTCCGCCAAACCCAAGAAGTTCGAACACAGGGGCGTGAACGAAGATCTCTCCCACTCACGTCTACCTAGCGTCTCGCCCTCGCCTAGTGAAGAGATTCAAGCAAACAACAAGTGAAGCATGCAAGAGTTTACCTAGGTTCAGGGCACCGTGTGGTGTAAAACCCTACTTCCTGCTTTGGTGGATTGGCCTCAGGAGGGCTGGAATATGAACTAGTATAGTGGTTCCTGAGCTCAGGAGGTGATCTCAGGAGTGTCAGGAGACAAGTGTTCTTCCTCCTTTGCATGGTGGCAGAGTTTATGGACCTACTTCTCTTGACTGTACTTGGCTTCACTTGATCCCCCCATAGTGAGGATCCTAGCTACTTATATAGGCGGCCAGGGTCCTCTTCCCCCGAAATGTTTAGGCGGGAAGGGATCCCACAACGGCCATTTTTTAGCGGGAACACAAGGACATTCCTATCCTGACAAAAGAAGTTTCGCCTGCAAAAGGATCAGGAGGTGACGCGGTGGTGGGCTCGGCGGTGACATCCTCCTTGTTGTCCTTGCGGTCTTCGGTCTTGTTGCACCAAAGGCAAAACCTTTGTCCCGCTCCTCGGGAACCTGCATCTGTGCTGCCTCCTTTGCACCAAAACGACCAGTGCGCCACTGGCGGGCGCTAGCACCCGCTGGCGCGGTGCGTCACTACTTACGTCACTGCCTCCTCCTGATGCAGGCTTGGCCTTGGATTCTCCACCCCTCCGGAGCACCTTGCCAAGGCCGCTCCTGAGGGGGTTTTGACGTCGTTCTCCTCGCGAGGCATATCCCCCTCGCGAGGGTCTTGGGCAGCTGGTCGATCAGCTATGCCGTACCAGGCCGTGGTAGGAGCGTGTCGCGGCCCGCAGACAGGCAAGTCTGGGTACACTGGTTCCTAGGACGCCGACAACAAGGCCTGATCGCCCCTAGTAGGAACCACTACTGATCATCGGTACACGAAACATAGTAACGACCACGCTCTTCATCGAACTCCCAGTGAAGTTCTGATCCATCTCCTGCATCGTACTATGTTGTACCTGCATCTGGTGTGTGTTGTAAACTGTGAGCCACAAGGACTCAGTGATCCCATTCCCGGGTATCAAAACTAACAAAGCCTTTAGGTGTGGAGAGGTAATAAAGTGGCTGCAGCAAGCACTAAGCAACTAGCTTACGAATTCAGAGTGAGAAGGGAAAAGTGCCTACGGTCGCCTAGTTGATCAAGAAGTGATCCTAGCTACTCACGTTCAAGCATAACCCCACCGTGTTCACTTTCCAAAGCTCTTTGGAAAGAGACCATCACAGTTACTCACACAGGTAGTGTATTCTTAAGGATATGGTGTCAAGTTATCTACAACCAGATATTAACAAATTCTCATCTGCCACATAATCGTGGGCACGACTTTTGAAAGTTCAAAACCCTGCAGGGGTGTCCCAATGTAGCCCATCACAAGCTCATGATCTGCGGAGTCGCAACTACAAAGTGGGAAGACCCGAGTATTCTCGGAATCCCGTGCTCAAGATATTTCGAAAAAGGTAAAACTAATCCAGCAAGACCTCCCGGCGTGCCGACACCCTGATAGTAGCCGCGCGTATCTCATCTCAGGCCACGACCGGATGGGTGATCCTACAAGTAAAACCAGACCTCGAGTTTCCCCGTGGTGGCCCCGCATAACCCCTGTTTGGGACCAACACCATCAGCACTGGCCCCCCTGTTATGTAGAATTAAGAACCCGGGGACATGACCCCCTATGCAATTAATTAATTAAGTTTTTATTATGAGGCAAATTAAAACCAAAGTTGGGCCTTGCTGGAAAAGCTTTAAGCAGTGCGAATTATCAAGGGGGGCCCATAAACCCCAACCGTGTTAGGAACGCAAAATCAAGGAACATAACACCGGTTTATCGGTTCCTAAGGTGGCATGAGTGGAATAAAACACCAAGCAGAAGGCCAAGCCTTCCACCCAATACCAATATATATGTGCGTTAATTTAATTAAGATATATATTGTGTTATCCCAATAAAGAAGTCAAACATGGAGCAATCTTCAACTTCACCTGCAACTAACAATGCTATAAGAGGGGCTGAGCAAAAGCGTACTTAGCCAATCAACGGTTTGCTAGGAAGGCGGTTAGAGTGTTTCATGGCAACATAGGAGGCTGACAATACAAGAATAGGCATCGAGTCATAACTAAAGAGCGAGACAACTAGCAAGGCAAAGATAGAGGTGATATCGGGGAACGGTCATCTTGCCTGGAATCCCGCAAGGAAGAAGAACGAGTCCATGAAGAAGACAAACGGACGTGGTCGAACGAATCCTCACAACTCCAGAGCGAAACCGAAGCTAACAAGAGAAGCATACCGGAAAGAAGCAAACGACACGGTAAACACGCAAGCATGGCATATGATGCACAAACAAGTATGATGCATGTCCGGTTTAAATATGCATGGCATGGCAAAGTGCACAGACAAAACTACAAGTTAAGTGGAGCTCAATATGCAACGAGTTGCATATTGACAAACACCACATCCAATTATTTAGTTCACTCTCGTTCGTATACACAACGATATTAAATGTTAATTAACATGGCAAGAGGTGAAGCATAAGGAAACTATCTATTTAGGCAATTTAAATGAGGCCAGAAATAACAACAATGATTCCGGAAAATCCCCATGTCATTTAGCAATTTTAAAGCAAACAACAATTTAAACATTTATTGTTGTTATCATGATGCAGATGGCACTTGCCAGTTTTTATGCAATTTTTATTAAAAGTTGACATAAGAGATATGGAGCATTTGTCACCGTGGTGGAAAGAAAGGGTGCCATGGCGGCGATGCCCGAAAATGATGCCACGGCATCATATCGGTTCCAGTAGCTCATTGAGAGACCGGTGCAAAAGAAGGATGATGGGAACGTGTCATGCAAGAGATAGGTGGGGTGATCCCGTTACCGAGTTCCCATGGGTCGATGGCATGGCAAACAAGGGGTAACTCGGACATGGTGCAAACATGTGATTCATCTCATACAACATGCATTCGGTCCACGGGTGTCGTCTCGGGGTTATACCTTCGACGCGTTTGTTTGGAGCGGTACGAGTTCGTCGCGGGTCGTAGTGGTACTCGCGGGTCGTAGTGGAAGTTGTCGTACACGTTCGTAGGCATTCAGGTATCCGTATATGTTCGGGTCACGACGAGGAACTTCGTCCACGGAGTCAACTGTAGTGGTACACATGTCGTAGAGGAACTTATCGTTTCGGTCTGTAGTCATTCGGGCGTAGTGGTACTCGTTTTTGTAGATGTTCATGTCGTCATGTCGTGGTACTTGGGGTCTTCGGACTTGCCGGTCTCGACGAACCCAACGGGGTACTTGATGTTCTCGGGTCTCGGCGATGGTAGTCGTACACCGTCGTCGGGGAGGGACTTGACGAACCTGAATGAGTACCCGCGGTATTGACGAATCCTAGTGGCACCAGGAACACGTCCATAGCAGTTCCAACTTGGTGTTTTCTGTACCAGATGTGATCGGTCTAGGGGGGGTGAAGCCCACGCAACTGATGCGTGCACGGCTCAGCGCTCGCTCGAGGAGCAGAGGAGGCAGCGCTCCTCTGGTGGTGCCATGGCCGCATGGCAGCGGGCGCAAGGTGCGGTGGGGAAGCATGTAACAGCGGCAGCGGCTCGAGGCGATGCAGGCGTGGCGACCGAGCGACCGAGAGAGGAGGCGGGGAGTGGATGAGCTCGGGCTCAAGCGCCTGAAGAAGATGGTGCGGCGGCAGAGTTTCTGCCAGCCTGGGGAGGCCGACGCCGACGGAGAACAGGGCGGCGCGGCGGTCTTGGAGCGGAGGAAGGGGGTCCGACGGGGGAGGCGCAGAGGTGGCCAAATTCGGGGTGGCGCCATAACTGGCTTCGTCCAGTTCCTGATGGACGACCGATGGGGAGGCGCCGCGACCTGGACGGCGGCGCGCGGGGGAGCCGCGGACGGGACGGCAGTGGCGTTCCGGTGCGTGGAGGATTGGCGACGGGGGGGAAGGAGGTCGACCGGGGCGAGGCAGAGCGCTGCGGTGCTCGTGGCGGAGGAGAAGGAGTGGGAGGCGAGGTGGATCGGGGACTCCTCCCTGGCGGCGCAAGCAAGGAAACACGGAAGAGTTGTGGGTCGTGGGGAGGCGAACGCGGGAGAGAGAGATCGAGGGAGAGAGGAAGGGGATCGAGGGGGAGGCGGCGCAGAGGGGGAGCGAGAGGGAGGGGGTCGGGGCTAGATTTAGGGTTGGGCGAGTTGGGCCTCGAGGAGTGCCTGGGCCTAGGGGTCTTGGTGGGCTAGAGTGAAAAGAAAGGAATAAAAATAAAGAAGGAGGGATGGGCCAGCCTTGGTTAAGAGAAAAAAAAGGTTTCTTCTACTACTTATAAAAAAAGAACATAGAAGCAAAATATTTATTTGGAAGAGACAAATAAATATGAATTGAACTAACATTTGGCATGTGGCTATTTTGAAATATCAAAGCTCCACAACTAGAGGATGAGTAATAGGAGGAGATGAAGGATTTAAAAGATTAAAAAAACAAGAGGGAGTTAAGATGCAAGTTTTTTTGGTTGATTCCAAAATGATGGAATATTTACTATAGCTCCCTAATATTGGGAGGATATTGTTTTAAGAGAAATCACCAAGTGAATTCCCTCGATTTAAATAGATCAAAAGATCTATGCAATTTATTTAGTTGAGGTGCTAAGATTAATGACCTGGTGGCATGATGACATGATGCAAGCACAAATAAAATGAAGCAAGCAAAATGAAACACACGGCAAAACCCGGAACATATGAAAGTCTTCTGGAGCGTCGGTCTTGGGGCGAAACAGTTTCTTTGATCCGGGCACCTTGTTCACGCCTGTCTGCGTTCATATCATGTTTTGTACCCCATGTACTCATTCTACTCCTTCTATTAATGAAATAATATGCAAGCTTTGCGTATTCGTGAAAAAGTTCCAGCCTTGCAAGTAACATGACCAAGCATGTTCCTTGATTGCACGGTTGGCATAGATGGTATCCCAAACATCATAGAGTTGACGAGCAAGATCTTGAACCTAGGAAATAAGCAATTGATGGGATTGTGCATCTTATGGGACATGTTGATATTCATATAGGATTAGGGAACACACTTGGAGTTTGCTTAGAGGATCACTTCCCACACCGGAGGATGCGGCACTGTACTACGATATAGACTGGAGACATCATGGTTGGAAGGTGATGGGGTGCTGCGGTGGTGGACACTTGATTGGCTCTCGTGCCTCCTCCATGGTCCTCCCTGGACAGTTGTGTTAGAAAGAAGAGCGACCAGGGTATCGCGAGTACTGGATCAAGCGGTCCTCCTCCGCAGCTGCCGCCTCCTACCCTCCTCCTCCTCGCTGCCCACTGCCGATGTCGCCATTGTTTGCCGCCCGTCGTCCGCCATGACGATCCTAAGATAATCACACACAAAAATAGCAAAGATTAGAACCTATGAAGTCCAAGAAAACTGCCCGTCGTCTCCTCCATGACGATCCTAAGATAATCACGCACACAAAAAAAGCAGAGATTAGCACCTATGAAGTCCAAGAAAACTGGGTGAAGAAGAAAACAAAATGCCCTCAAGCCTGGTAGGGAAAAGGCATCAAGCATGGGTGCCGGCCTACCAGAAGAAAGGAAGAGGATAAATAAAGCGGTGCAAAAAAGTAGCAGCACAAAACAAGAGAGAGGAGGTGGGCAACCATGAACGGACGTACACTACAACTGGAAGGCAATAGATCTAAGGGCGGCGATGGCGCACCTTCTATGCCATTAATTATGTGTCGCATGCAGTCGCTCGCCCTCCCGCCCTCCCACACGTACGGATCTGGGCATTCTTGCGAAAAACTAGCCCAGTTATACAGTGGCAATGCTACATCAATGGACCATTACAGATGTTTTACAGGGCATTTTTACTTGGCAAACTTTGATTGGATTAAAGGGGGGAGAGGGGCCCACCCTCCTGAAAATCGGGGGGGGGGGGCAAGTTTAGTTTGTTGGGTGTGTCCGTTGAACATCCATAAACAGCATGTCGATGTAGCATTTTTGGTTATCCAGAGGCTACCAATTTTTCTGTGGGAGTAGCAGCCCCATAGGACAATGGCCCAGTTAGCAAGAAGTTGGAGAACGGACAGACAGGACAATCAATATTCTTGATCCAAGGGTGGAAATCTTCAAATGCGTGAGAGGGCTGGGAATAGGCTCAATTTTACTGTCCTAAATATGGTGCTGTTCCGTAGACAAAGCGTAGATGTTATGCAGATAGAGCAAATCACATGACACACAGACTAAACTAGGGAACCCATCAGTGATGATTTCATCCATCGCTGAAAATTGTATAGCAAAGTATTTGCCCACAACACACATGGCTTATTAGCAGGAACCATCTGCGATAAATCGTGGGCACTCGATATGTCCTACTTTCTAGCACAAGTCATTGAAAAATTCACAGAAAATTTTAGCACAACCTTTGCTAAAAAAGAGGACATATCGAGCGCTTGAAATTTTCCGAACTGGAAATGAATCAACATTCCAGCAAAGGATAGGCCACTCGGAGTTTCCTGCAAACAATAAAAGCCAAGATAGTACTTGGGCAAGTACATATACACCCGTAGTAGACATATCCATCATATCACATGTGTGACAACACTAATACTAAACATCACTACTCCACATATCACATGTCGAAATAGACCATCTTAACATATCGGATGACTGTCGAGGATGCAGGTGTCATTGGTGATCTTCTGGGCGCCGTCGAGCGGCTCCTCTGTGATCTACCCTACACCAAATGAGCATTCAAAGCAGCAACAACATCATCTAAACACTAATGAGCAGGTTACTGGCATATGAGTATATAGCTTTAGGATCACTTTAAGCATGAAGAAATTCAAGTTCTTTTTATATAGAAAAGTTCAAATTGAAATACTAGCTTCACATTTACATTTCAAAATACTAGCTTCACATTTCATTTCAAAAATAAACTAACATCACATTTTCATTTAAAAATAATGCTAGCTTCACATTTCCATTTCAAAAAAAACTAACTTCACATTTTCACACCTACTCATCTACTACTACGGCTACATCTATGAATTTGATAATAAATTTATAATGGAACAACTAGACCTAGAACTTGAAGACCTATGAGAAATTGCATATAACAAGAACATTTAGCTCATTATCTCCATCTAGACCTGGAACTTGATGAAATTCAAGAACTTGAAGAAAATCCCCAGAACCTAGGGAAGAGGGAGGAGGGGCAGTGACTAGAGGAGGGAGGAGGCTTACTGACTAGAATGGCGATGCGGCCACGACAATGATGACATGGAAGAATGACGTGTGCTGAGAGAGGGAGAGAGAGTTGAGAGGGAGAGGGAGCAACGAGCGCTGGTACAAGATAAGGGTAGCATAGCAGTAGCGCGGGGGAAGGACCCACTCTACATCTAAGCTCATTACCTATAGTGCAGGGAATGAACCAAACACCATTGCTAGTTGGGGCCCACAAGCTGGACCCATGTATAAATAGTATCAACGTTGGGTCCAGGACCCACACTACTACTATAATATTAGTAGAAGCATGGGTGGTATACCCAATGATGCTACTGTAGCCTCCCCCGGGGTGCCGTGGGAGGCCACTTAGTAGTAGCATTGCGTGGTCTTGCCTGAGCTGCTACTAAGATGTACCTATAGCACTGGTTTTATATCCGTGCTACTACTATTTAACAGTAGCACGGGCTTCATACCCAGCGCTACTGCTAAGCATCTACCTATAAGGCATTTCCTAGTAATGCATCTAACAACAAATTTTCGTATATATCTATCGGACGATACAACATATATACAATATGATAACCCACAAGTATAGGGGATCGCAATAGTTTTTGAGGGTAGAGTATTCAACCCAAATTTATAGATTCTACACAAGGGGAGCCAAAGAATATTTGTAAGTATTAGCAGCTGAGTTGTCAATTCAACCACACCTGGAGATTAATTATCTGCAGCAAAGTGATCAGTAGCATAGTAATATTATAGTTTTGATAGTAGTGGTAGCAACAATAGTAACGATACCAGTGACAACAATAGTTTTGTAGCAAGTGCGACAGTAATGATAGCAGTAGTAACTTAGCAAGATCAATATAAGATAAATTCGTAGGCATTGTATCAATAATTTGTTGGATGATATGCATCATGTGACAGTCATAACCTAGGGCGATACGGCACTAGCTTCTGTTCATAAATATAATGTAGGCATGTATTCCATAAATAGTCATACGTGCTTGCAAACATGTTTAATCATAATGGGTTGAATCATGGATACTAGGTTAAACATATTTACAAAAATATAACAAGTCGATTTCATATCGGTTTCTCTCTGTTGTGGCACCCCGGCTCAGAGAAAACCGGAACGCCCCGTATTCCAGCCCAGAGATCGAGATGAAGTCTTCTAGAATATGGCACTGCTCAGTATAGAACAAACCAGCTCTTTATTACAACACGAATATGAATACAAGGGTTCCGATATTACAATGAATAACATCGGCACGGCAACACTACGTCAACACGGTTGCTCTATACAAGCACCATAACAACTTAAAGCAGCAGAACAACTACTGGCGGCGGAACAACGAACGGCGATGATGGACTCCAATCCGCAGGGACTCTGGCTGGAATGTTTATCCTAGCTTGTGGACACGGGAACAACACCAAACAAGCAAGCAATCTAGGCACGACCTGCAAGCTGGCATGACACACCAGGTCAGTACATTGAATGTACTTGCAAGCTCACAATAAACAAGGAGCATTCAAGACAAACAACAGCATGGTGATTACAGGTTAATCATGAGATCATCAGAATAATATAGCATGAACAACATGAACATGATACAGCTAGACAATATGAGCATGGCATGAACATATAAATCTGATGAGACTAGCATGCAACATGATGACACTACATGCACCATTTATTTTGTTCGGGTTACCTCATAACCATCACATGCATCACTTACCAACCTCGAACATTATACGATCATCTCAGGATCAAATCAAGCTTGGTATAAACAATACCATAGTAATCATCAAATGACCATAAGGAGCTTGATCTTTACCCACGATTCTCGCACAACATCACGAATATCCAACAACCAAATGTATCCTCGATACCACTGTGATCATTTCGGCGATCACAACCATGACCAACACTTGGTCTCAAACGGTGATCTTTTCGACGATTACAACCAACTTATCTCATCATCGAACCGGGGTTGTTATTAAGCACATTATTATTATTACTGTTGACTCATAGTGTGACCAACTACGAATTGGGCCCTTATCCACAGGCGCGGCTATCGATAGATTTAATATACACTCTGCAGAGGTAGCGCACTGTACCCACACTACGGAATCCATGGCCTCGTTCTCCCATTCGGGTGGACCAACAGCGTTCCGACAAAACCGATCTACTATCATGACACTCTCCCGGCCAGTCCGACCAACTCCCCTTTTTGGGCTAAGTCCTGGGTGGCCCCGTGTCTACCAAAGACACAACAACCACACTCATGGCCAAACATAAACGGTCCCAAACGGGGACCCGGATCCATAACAACAACAACGGGCACACAAGGTTATGTCTGCTTACCCGGCCAAGGTACCGCACGCCCATAACCTTCCCTCGTTGGAGGCACCGGCGAAAGGCATGGCAATAGACCCAGTTAGGATCTTCCCATAAAGGTAAACGTGGTTGCACTGGTCAGTTCGATATGGTGGCACCATGACTCAGCCAACAGTTGTTCAAGTTCAATTTAATCCGGTTAAACTTGAATGCAAATATGTTGAATCATGATAAAGTACATGATGCAATTTACAATGCATGAGCATGAATAACAACATAATCATGAAAGAACCACATAAATATCCACCATATCAACAATGAATCATAAGCATGGCATACTGACTAGCATGAACATCATAAGTACAAACTTCTCCGAAACATATCATGACCACTAACATCAACAATAAATATCATGCAAGAACATATCAACAATACCAACATGCAAGCATTTAACTAACTGGATGCAAAGGAACATGCATAACAACGGTATTCGGGACAGACGGCAGTCATGCACCGAAGACCATCACCAACATCAACATGTACTACTAGCAAGCATAAACATGTGAAAAGAATACTAGTAACTAGCATGGCATGCTAACCAGGTGCATAACAACATTGCAAGAAAATAATCATTAACCTTGAAGCATTACAGAAACAACGATAACCATATTTTAAACAAGCAATCATTTAATAAATATTCAAATTGAGAACCATGGCTACTGCATGACTATCATGCAAGTGGGTATTGTGGCTTGCCTGGGGTGACGAAGACACCAGGAAGAAGTGCGGAACGATCATGGAAAGAATCGCCGGAAACAGTTCTCTCTAGGAGGGGGTTGTTTACGACAAGGGAAAAATGGTCATTTCCAGTATTTCAAACCATAGTGAAAATGATACCAACAGAAAGGTCTCTACAAAACGAACACGTCGGCTTTGGAATCACCTGATTCAGAGTTACGGTTGAAAAGTTATGAAGGGTTGAACACGAGGGAACAATCTATGAAAATTTTATCACCAATGGGTCCCTGAGTGGATAAGACAGAGGCGCAGAATTAGAAATACGCTTTCTGATTTTGGAAAACGCATTCGGCCCTGAAGTAGAACGAAAGTATGCTTTTGTTAAAGGAAAACGTACTTTGCAGAAATATGTTTCCACGTAACGTACCTGGGCCCAGGCGGGGTCAACGCTTAGGCGCTAACGAGCGGGACCCACGTGCAGGGGGGCGATCGGGGACATCTTCTTCCTTCTTGCGCTGCTGTTCCGCCCGTGGAACAAAGCGGGGCAGAGGAGGCCTGCCGGCGACGGGGCGGGCCGCTCTGGCCACCTTTGGCCATGGCGAGGCCACCGGCGGGCGCGCAGGAGACGCCCGCGCCCGTCCCAAGGGGCGGCGGCCATCGGGGAGGTGCGGAGCTGCGGCTATAGGAGGAGGACGGGGGAGGTAGAGGCGGCTGCGACGAAGGGGGCCGGCCGGCTCCGGCCGTCTCCGGCCGAGCGCAGGGCACCGGCGGGTTCGGGGAGGCGCCGCGGTTCCGTTCAGAGGCCTAGCAGGCGTCGGGGAGGAGCAAGGAGGACGTGATGCCGCGGCGACGGGGGTGATACAGAGAGCTTCGGGCGGCTGGGGTTCTTGGCGTTGCGGCCGCTCCGGCGAGGGGGCAAGGGGTTGGGGCGGCTCGGTGGGACGAGGGGGAGGTGGTGGACAACACCAGAGGAGGAGAGAAGGGTTGTGGTGGTCGGAACTAGGCCAAGACCGGGGCGGCCATGGAGGACAGAGAAGAAAAGAAGATGAACCCGAGGCTCTGGTGGCCGAGGAGGGGCGAGGAGAGGCTGGTGAGGTGCGGGAGAGCTTGGGGGTCCTTTATATAGGCGAGGAGGAGACTCTGGATGATCGCTAGAGAGCTGGAGCAGTGCTCTAATGGAGAATAGAGGCAGTGCACCGCAGTGGCACTATTGTGACAGCGTGCTACCGGTGAGCCACGACGAGGCAGTGATGCAGGGCGGTGCAGACGAGCACGGGCGAGCTCCTGGACAAGCTTTGAGGTCGAGACGAGGAGGGAGGCGATGAGCACTGTGGCCCGACCGTTCTAGAGTGCACGCTGTGCATGACGTAGGTGCGGTCACCACGCGCACTGGTGCAAGCGGCGAGCTTTGGCGTGGCCAAGCATGTCCAGTAGATGGACCTCGGTGCCCGTAGTAGAAATGCAGAATGAAATTGATCCAGGAGCAAAGAAGAGATTTGCATATGGCTCCATGGTAAATCAACAGGAAGGTGCTTGTAGCTTTCTGAGGTTAAACCAGATGGGTAACTTGGTAAAAAGTTTGTCTGGCGATGATCTTACACTATGATGATATAGATCACCAAAAACCAGACTAAGAAGAGAAGTTTAGCTTAGGGTTGCTGTAGAAAGAGCAAAACTGGCCAGAATTAGAGATTAAGATGTTGCACTCACATACTTGAGTGTCATGAGCTAAATTTTGGTGGACTTGAATCATTTGACCATATGGAGCTGTTGTAAAAACCTCATTCCATTTGGAGTTACCAAAGTGGCACTTGCTTCACAATGCTCCATTCTGGACAAAATCTTGGAGAATTTACTGAGGGTAAATGGATAACTAGATTGAGTCAAAACTTGGTGAAGTGAGTAGAGGTAGATGTAAGAATGGACTGGTAAACTAGCAGCTCAAATGAAGCAAGGTAAAATAGTGTTGCTTCACAACGTGAAAATTTTACCAGAAACCAAGATTTGGAGCTGAGCTCACATAGATGATCTCCGTGAGCTCAAATTGGGTGGAGATGCATGATTTGATCAAATGAAGGGTGTGACCAAGTTTCATCTCATTTGGACAAGCCTAGAATATACTTCCTTCACAAAGTTTCTTTTTGGACAGAAACTTTGAACAATCACTGGAAAATAATTACTAGGCAAATGAGTATGAAAATTGGTACAAGACAATGATATGGACATGAAAATATGTCCACCAAGTTTGAGGGCAATTGGGCAAAGATAAATAGCACTTGCTTCACAAAGTGCCATTTAGGGCAGAATAAGAAAATGATTATTTTTAACATGGCAATGAATTGTTTTGCCATATTTGAGCAAGATATGACCCAAACAATTTATGAGAATTAGTTGGGTATTTTTAGAATGACATAGATATAGGTTGCTTCACAACCTAGGGCAAAAAGAAGTATTCCTTTAATAGAAAAGGAATATTCTTTGGAAAAAGAATATTGGGTTAGGTCAAGGATGGAAATGTCAGGGTCTTGGGATAGATATGAGGATGACAAGCCACTCTGGAAAGAAAGAAGAGGTCATCTTCTTCAGTTTCCAGACCACATAGCCACGGAAAAAGAAAACTCAGGAAAAAATCTCGGAAAATCCAAAGAAAAAGAAAGGGCCAAAAAATCAGGCTGTGACAACTCTTACCCCCTTAAAGAAATCTCGTCCTCGAGATTTGGTTGTTCCGGGTTAAATAATTTTTCTGACTTCAAGAAACTGTTTCCAACTCAGGTTTCTTTTATTCATAATATTTCCACTGAACTGGATCTGACTGATTGTCTTGCTCTGGGGTGGTTTGCTTTGTTGTATCTGACATTCTGACAGGACGTACCTCATATGTTCCTGTTTATACTGACTAAAATTTTCTTTCTTATCAGTTGGCTGAGCTAGCATCAGAAATATTATTTGTACTCACATACTTGTCCTTCTTGATATTGATCCTTGCTGGAAATGTTATCCTCGTATCGAGTACCAAGAATATTCTACAGAGTTGGGGGACATATCTTCCCATGGAACAAAGAATCTCTTCTATCCAGGCATCGGATTTCTCGAATATAGGTATGCCTTCGGGTTCCAAAATAGTGATGTGGATCATATCTGTTTTTGCTAACGGATGTTGTCATCTTGCAGGATTTCCTGACTTATCCTGGTTGTCTTCTCAGTCTAGAGTATCCAAGTTGTACCAAAGGTTTCACTATCGCTTGTCGTGACTGACAGAAAAATGCACCATCCCCTAATGATAAAATTTGCAGTCTTGACTGGCGGTGATCTTGGCAAAGAATCCCATCCACGCAGGCTATTCTTTTAATTCCTTCCCTTACGCGAGAGATAACAATCCTCAAAGCATATGTTTTCATACTGATTCTTCATTGTGCCAGTATCTCCTTGGGAATAACAGTCGGTGCGGTGCTACATCGCGGGTGTTGAGGTCAATATTTTGAGTTGTCCATGAGTCGGACAGATTCGGGTATTCAATGCTGACAGTTTTGAGCATTCTGTGGACTGAGCTGGTTGCCTTGCTATGAGGTCCTTACCACAATGGAGTATACCTCTTAGGTGGATCTTTGCTTTGGTTCGCCGTGAATAAGATGGTCTTGGGCATCCACATTTTTCACATAATAACCGGCATACCTGTATTGTTGGTCTTGCTCTTTCATCATTACTTTCTTCATCTGGATCCTCAAATGAAAGAGCGGGGCCTTATATAGATCCTTGATTATTTTTGTGACCCTGAATACGGTTACACACAATATCTGGCAACCATACCTTGGTCTAGTTCATGTTTTGAGCCTCGGTATATTTATCCATCTCACGTGTGGTTATACAGATCTCAATACTGCTGGGGATTATGCCGGATAGTTAATAACATCATATTGTTGGATGTGCGGGACTGATCTTGACAATTACTGCCAAGATTATTGTCTCATTGTTGTCTTTCCTTCAAGACTTGTTGAGCATGGCCTCACCCACTGGTTTTTGTTTCTTGAATAACCGATGAGGTTGTCGGATGTGTACCGCGAATTCTTCCTTGTGCGAGAGACTTGCATGGACTTGGCATCATACTGAATGAACTAATATCTGGTTCTCGAGGCATACCTCTGACCGATTTTCATTTCAAACCAACTGTTGCAGATCTGCCACTTGGAAAACACTGCCTTATGCTGAAAATTCCAAATTTAATGCCTTGTATTAGTGCCATACAGAAGAATACTAGGCAGCTTGCGTTCGGAAACCACCGGCGTGTCGTGTTGAGAAAGACTGAATGGCTTATGCTCGAAGCCTTTGGTGGGTATCTTCTTGAGGAAAAATGGGTACCGTACCTCGTAAGCTTCCCCCCTTAAAGACCTTGCTAGGGAAGACTTGGTACCTCATGTCAGAAGCTTTTGCAGTATGGGAATCCATTCATTCCCTACCGATGCAGACTGGGAACCTTATCTTTTTACACTTTGTCAATAAATTTTTGAGAGGGATGGAACTGATTTTCTTGGTGATTGGACTGACATATATATATATATATATATATATATATATATATATATATATATATATATATATATATATATATATATATATATATATATATTCTGTCAGTCCGGCAGCTGATTATTTGTATGGCAAGAATTTTCTGACTGTTCTTACTGAATTCACCGTGCATTTGGAATGACTTCTGGGCGTCTCAATGCTTTAAATTTTGCTTATGGCAGATTCAATCTTTGCGTACGGATCATACCTTTGACTATGAATGCATTGTTGATCCATCTTTGTTCTCTTGCTGATTTAATCATTGCTGTGATAAAGTGTGTCTCTGACAAGTACTTGTTGCTCAAAGTCTGAGCAGAATATTCTTGTACTCAGACCAGATGTAATACAACGTTGTCAGCTGAAAAATACGAATTCCTTGGTGTATATTTGTACTGCTCACGGCTTCTTCTGATCCTGTGTCGGTCGAGGAATAATTTCCGTAAGGGGGTAACACCGAGGATTTAAAACAAAGAAGCACGAGAAAACGATTTATTGCAACAAATCATACAACAAACAAGCTACAAAGCTACTTCACACAGGCACACACAAGCATGATGCTACAACAGATGCACAAACACTACATGAAGGATTACATCCTATGCTTGAGCAAACACTCGCGAACGAGGAAGCTAAGGGAGTAGTGAGTGGAACCGCTGACTCTGAAACTCCAGATAAACGATGCGGAGGAGTTGGAGAAGCCGGCGGAGACTGAGGTAAGGTGACACCAAGCAATCTCCTGGCCCGAACGGCATCTCGGACTAATTCAGAAATAAGAAGACATTCGGCTATCATGTAACGAGACATGGCGAGGATAGCCAGGTCATCTTGAGGGTTGACAGAGGGAAATTGGATTCACCTAGGATTCTCGACGATGGTGGGATAATATTGATAAGCACGGTTCTCTTGCACCATGCTCTCTTGATGACGAAGACCGGTGACTCCTGCCATTGAGGCAAGCTGAATGGCACGCTCAGGAGTAGCGCCGTAACCACCGTGGAAACTGTAGTTGCGCTTACCGATAGGAATCGGGGCTGACAAATGAACATGAGCAACGTATTCCCGAATTCTTCCTCTAGAAGAAAACTGGAATACTTGATAATGAGGTGGATCTCCGAGGGGATAAATACTACGCCACATGTCGCCAAGGAGGGCGGCAAAGCTGAGAGGTGCAGGAGTGGGACTGAACTCAATGGGAACAGCACCAGGAGCTAAGGAAAGGACACTGAACTCATGGAAGTGACCGCCATGGACGCATGAAAACATGGGTTAACCGAAATAAGACTACATGCAGCAAAAAAATGCAACAATCAAGGACAACAACCATACCCTATACTACCATTTTCTAACGTTTCAGCGGACTAGGACGCTCTACAGCCAGGTCTGCTCTGATACCAAGCATGTGGCACCCCGGCTCAGAGAAAACCGGAACGCCCCGTATTCTAGCCCAGGGAACGAGATGAAGTCTTCTGGAATACGGCACTGCTCAGTATAGAACAAGCCAGCTCTTAATTACAACACGAATATGAATACAAGGGTTCCGATATTACAATGAATAACATCGGCACGGCGACACTACGCCAACACGGTTGCTCTATACAAGCAGCATAACAACTTAAAGCAGCGGAACAACTACTGGCAGCGGAACAACGAACGGCGATGATGGACTCCAATCCGCAGGGACTCTGGCTAGAACGATTAGCCTAGCTTGCGGACACGGGAACAACAGCAAACAAGCAAGCAATCCAGGCACGACCTGCAAGCTGGCATGACACGCCAGGTCAGTACATTGAATGTACTTGCAAGCTCACAATAAACCAGAAGCATTCAAGACAAACAACAGCATGGTAATTACAGGTTAATCATGAGATCATCAGAATAATATAGCATGAACAACATGAACATGATACCGCTAGACAATATGAGCATGGCATGAACATATAAATCTGATGAGACTAGCATGCAACATGATGACAATACATGCACCATTTATTTTGTTCGGGTTACCTCGTAACCATCACATGCATCACTTACCAACCTCGGACATTATACGATCATCTCAGGATCAAATCAAGCTTGGTATAAACAATACCGTAGTAATCATCAAATGAACACAAGGATCTTGATCTTTACCCATGATTCTCGCACAACATCACGAATATCCAACAACTCGGTATCCTCGATACCACTGTGATCATTCCGGCGATCACAACCATGACCAACACTTGGTCTCAAACGGTGATCTCTCCGACGATCACAACCAACTTATCTCATCATAGAACCGAGGTTGTTATTAAGCACATTATTATTATTACTGTTGACTCATAGTGTGACCAACTACGAACTGGGCCCTTATCCGCGGGCGCGGCTATCGATAGATTTAATATACACTCTGCAGAGGTAGCGCACTTTACCCACACTACGGAACCCATGGCCTCGTTCTCCCGTTCAGGTGGACCAATGGCGTTCCGACAAAACCGATCTACTATCATGACACTCTCCCGGCCACTCCGACCAACTCCCCTTTTGGGGCTAAGTCCTGGGTGGCCCCGTGTCTACCAAAGACACAACGACCACCGTCATGGCCAAACATAAATGGTCCCAAACGAGGACCCGGATCCATAACAACAACAACGGGCAAAACAAGGTTATGTCTGCTTACCCGGCCAAGGTACCGCACGCCCATAACCTTCCCTCTTTGGAGGCACCGGAGAAAGGCATGACAATAGACCCAGTTAGGACCTTCCCATAAAGGTAAACGTGGTTGCACTGGTCAGTTCGATATGGTGGCACCATGACTCAGTCAACAGTTGTTCAAGTTCAATTTAATCCGGTTAAACTTGAATGCAAATATGCAGAGTCATGAGAAAATACATGATGCAATTTACAATGCATGAGCATGAATAACAACATAATCATGAAAGAACCACATAAATATCCACCGTATCAACAATGAATCATAAGCATGGCATACTGACTAGCATGAACATCATAATTACAAACTTCTCCAAAACATAGCATGACCACTAACATCAACAATAAATATCATGCAAGAACATATCAACAGTACCAACATGCAAGCATTTTACTAACTGGATGCAAAGGAACATGCATAACAACGGTATTCGAGACAGACGACAGTCATGCACCAAAGACCATCACCAACATCAACATGTACTACTAGCAAGCATAAACATGTGAAAATAATACTAGCAACTAGCATGGCATGATAACCAGGTGCATAACAACATAGCAAGAAAATAATCATTAACGTCGAAGCATTACAGAAACAATGATAAACATATTTTAAACAAGCAATCATTTAATAAATATTCAAGTTGAAAACCATGGCTACTGCATGACTATCATGCAAGTGGGTATTGTGGCTTGCCTGGGGTGACGGAGACTCCAGGAAGAAGTGCGGAACGATCGTGGAAAGAATCGCCGGAAACAGTTCTCTCTCGGAGGGGGCTGTTTACGGCAAGGGTAAAATGGTCATTCCCTGTATGTCAAACCATAGTGAAAATGATGCCAACATAAATGTCTCGACGAGACGAACACGTGGGCTTTGGAATCACCAGATTCGGAGTTACGGTTGAAAAGTTATGAAGGGTTGAACACCATTGACCAATCTGTGAAAGTTTTATCACCAATGGGTCCCTGAGTGGATAAGACAGTGGCGCGGAATTAGAAATACGCTTTCTGATTTTGGAAAACGCATTCGGCCCCGAAGCAGAATGAAAGTACGCTTTTGTTAAAGGAAAACGTACTTGCAGAAATACATTTCCACTTAACGTACATGGGCCCGGGCGGAGTCAATGCTTAGGCGCTGACGAGCGCGACCCACGTGCAGGGGGGGCGATCGGGGGCGCCGTCTTCCTTCTTGCGTTGTTGTTCCACCCGTGGAATAGAGCGGGGCAGGGGAGGTCTGCCGGCGACGGGGCGGGCCGCTCCGGCCACCTCTGGCCAGGGCGAGGCCATCGACGGGCGCGCAGGAGACGGCCGCTTCCGTCCCAAGGGGCGGCGGACATCGGGGAGGTGCGGAGGTGCGGCTACGAGAGGAGGACGGGGGAGGCAGAGGCGGCTGCAGTGATGGGGTCCAGCCGGCTCCGACCATCTCCGGCCGAGCGGAGGGCACCGGCGGGTTCGGAGAGGCGCGACGGTCCCGTTCAGAGGCCTAGCAGGCGCCGGGGAGGAGCAAGGAGGACGTGAGGCCGTGGCGACGGGGGTGATACAGAGAGCTTCGGGCGGCTGGGGTTCTTGGCGTTGCGGCTGCTCCGGCGAGGGGGCAAGGGGTTGGGGTGGCTCGGTGGGACGAGGGGGAGGTGGCGGACAACACCAGAGGAGGAGAGGAGGGTTGTGGTGGTCGGAACTAGGCCAAGACCGAGGCGGCCATGGCGGACAGAGAAGAAAAGAAGATGAACCTGAGGCTCTGGTGGACGAGGAGGAGCGAGGAGAGGCCGGTGAGGTGCGGGAGAGCTCGGGGGTCCTTTATATAGGCGAGGAGGAGACTCTGGACGATCGCTAGAGAGCTGGAGCAGTGCTCTAATGGAAAACAGAGGTAGTGCACCGTAGTGGCACTATTGTGATGGTGCGCTGCCGGCGAGCCGCGACGAGGCAGTGATGCAGGGCGGTGCAGACGAGCACGGGCGAGCTCCTGGACAAGCTTTGAGGCCGAGACGAGGAGGGAGGCGACGAGCACAGTGGCCCAACCGTTCCAGAGCGCGCGCTGTGCATGACGCAGGTGCGGTCACCACACGCACTGGTGCAAGCGGCAAGCTTTGGCGTGGCCAAGCATGTCCAGTAGATGGACCTCAGTGCCCTTAGTAGAAATACAGAAAGAAATTGATCCAGCGGCAAAGAAGAGATTTGCAGATGGCTCCATGGTAAATCAACAGGAAGGTGCTTGTAACTTCCTGAGGTTAAACCAGATGGGTAACTTTGTAAAAAGTTTGCCTGGCGATGATCTTACACTATGATGATATAGATCACCAAAAACCAGACTAAGAAGAGGAGTTTAGCTTCGGATTGCTGTAGAAAGTGCAAAAGTGGCCAGAATTAGATATTAAGATGTTGCACTCACATACTTGAGTGTCATGAGCTGAATTTTGGTGGATTTGAATCATTTGACCATAGGAGCTGCTGTAAAAACCTCATGCCATTTGGAGTTACCAAAGTGGCACTTGCTTCACAATGCTCCATTCTGGAAAAAATCTTGGAGAATTTACTAAGGGTAAATGGGTAACTGGATTGAGTCAATACTTGGTGAAGTGAGTATAGGTAGATGTAAGAATGGCCTGGTAATTGGCAGCTCAAATGAAACAAGGTAATATAGTGTTGCTTCACAAAGTGAAAATTTGACCAGAAACCAAGATTTGGAGCTGAGATCACATAGATGATCTCCATGAGCTCAAATTGGGTGGAGATGCATGATTTTATCAAATGAAGGATGTGACCAAGTTTCATTTTATTTGAACATGCCTAGAATATACTTCCTTCACAAAGTTTCTTTCTGGACAAAAACTTTGAAAAATCACTGGAAAATAATTACTAGTCAAATGAGTATGAAACTTTGTACAAGGCAATGATATGGACATGAAAAGATGTCCACCATGTTTGAGGGCAATTGGGCAAAGATAAATAGCACTTGCTTCACAAAGTGCCATTTAGGGCAGAATAGGAAAATGATTATTGGAGGATTATTTTTTAACATGGCCATGAAATGTTTTGCCATATTTGAGAAATATATGACCCAAACAATTTATGAGAATTAGTTGGGAATTTTTAGAATGACAGAGATATAGGTTGCTACACAACCTAGGGCAAAAAGAATTATTCCTTTAATAGAAAAGTAATATTCTTTGGAAAAATAATATTGGGTTAGGTCAAGGATGGAAATGTCAGGGTCTTGGGATAGATATGAGGATGACAAGCCATCCTGGAAAGAAAGAAGAGGTCATCTTCTTCAGTTTCCAGACCACATAGCCACGGAAAAAGAAAACTCAGGCAAAAATCTTAGAAAATCCAAAGAAAAAGAAAGGGTCAAAAAATCAGGCTGTGACATCTGCCACGGACAATTCATCAAATATCATCATTATTTCCTTTTACTTGCACGACCAAATGATGTGAAAATAATAATAGTGCAAGAATGCCATGGACTAAGCTAGAATCTGCAAACATTTTATTCAATAGGAGAAGACAAGGTAAAATAGACTCTTTATTAAATCAACAGTTATGCATATGAGAGCCACTCAATATTTTCATCGTGGTTTTCTCCTTGGTACGACTCAAATAAAAAGAAAAGAAATTCAGAGAAACATACTGAAATATTTTTAGAGTTTTTGGCTTTCTAGAACAAGCAAATAAAAGAGGAAAGCAAAAACGAGAAAAACTATTTACCCGTGAAAGCTCCCAACAAGCAAAAGAAGAACAAGGAAATCTTTTTGGGTTTTCTTTTTAATATTACAACTAGGCAAGCATAGAGAGTAAACTAACTTCAGCTATACCCCCTTTTTTGGTTTTTCTAAGGTTTTTCAAACACACAAGAAGAAAGCGAGAAAATAAATTAAGCATGAATAGTACAATGAAAAAGTGTGAATACCGACAACTCAAATGATATGTGAACATGAATGTAAAGTCGGTGAGAAACACATACTCCCCCAAGCTTAGGCTTTTGGCCTAACTTGGTAAGCAACCAGTAGCTTGGGTAGTAGTCGGGGTACTGAGGAGCAGGCATCCACGCAACCCACTGCTGAGGCTCCTCCTCTGCTGCATCCTGGTCGTTCCGATAGGCGATGATATCTGCGGGCATAATCCTATATCCGCCCCTAGCAATAGGATCAAACAAAGCAGGTGCAGGCAGCGGAATAACATCACGAGTTATCACATTAAAAACCAGGTTATAAGGAATAGGAATGTTAGGATAATCAAAAGCAGTAAACTGGTGGTGATCCATGGTAGCGCGATCTAGGTAAACCTTGGGTAAAGGAAAATCATGCAGGCATATCTGAACATTAAAGCGAGTCGCCGAACGAGTGGCATAAATACCTCCATGTATTTTACCCTTGGACTTATTAATGTGGAGGCAACGTGCCACAATAGCTCCCATGCTATAAGTGTTATCGCCCTCTAGTGCACGACGCAAAACAACAAGGTCTGGTGAACTGAGTGCATCCACTTTCTCTCTAGCAAGCAAGTATTTTGCAATGAAAAGAGCAAAATAATGAACAGCAGGAAAATGCAAGCCAGCGGTAGTGATACCCGACACCCCTCTCTCATCACCCACTGTCAAAGTATGATAAAAGCTTTCAAACTTCACGGGTCTAGGCTCTACCAAACTACCATCAGTAGGAAGCAAGCATATTTCAAAAAATTCAGTAAGTGGTATCTGATGGGGTTCAGCATATAAATTAAATTGCACCTCAGGGGGATTATTCCTAGGAAGAAAATTAAAACTTTGCACAAAGGTGTTCGTGAGGAGATGATACTGTTCACATTCAGCAGCAATGAAATGAGTGAGGCTGGCATTAGAAGCATATTGTTCAAACTCTTAAAGGATTCCAGCATCTTCCATGAACAGGGTATGCGGCCATTCGCATGGTCGTATCTCGGTCAATCTCCGGATATGGAGATCACTATCAGATGACTCCCCAATCACTCCCTTGGAGTTCTTATTGGAAACAAACTTCCTAAATATACTCATGTTTTTCCTATGAACAAAATTCTGAAATTTTTAGTCCACAAAATTTTTCTCAACAAAACTTTACAAGAATGATAGCATCTACTCATAGGGATGCCTAGAGGCCATAGCAAGCATTCAAACTACTTAGAACTCTAAGAATTCAACATGCACGCTCATCTAGATCAGCACCAAGAGTAGCTAATTATTCAAAATATAAACCACTAAAACAAAAACTAATTGGACAAACGGAGGAGTCGCATACCAAGCAACAAACCCCCGAAGCAGTTTTGGAAATGGAGCTTCGAGCAAAGATATCGAAATCCGCGGGTATGAGAGCAAGAACACGAGAGAGAGAGAGAGAGAGAGAGAGAGAGAGAGAGAGAG
>LR738711.1:588969035-589056504 GCA_902687465.1 Secale cereale | reverse complement strand
GAGAGAGAGAAAGAGAGAGAGAGAGAGAGAGAGAGAGAGAGAGAGAGCAATGGTGAACTTTTTCTGGAGGTAGGTGATGATGTGGTGTAAAGAGATAAGTGAGAGGGCCCACGTGGGGACCACAACCCACCAGGGCACGCCTGGGGGTCCTGGCACGCCCAAGTGGGTTGTGCACACCTGGTGAACCTCCCTCTGATATTATTTGCACCAAAAATTCTTAAATATTCAGAAAAAATTGTATTACATTTTCAAAGCATTCCGAGAACTTTTATTTTTGGGTCATTTTTTTATTGCCCGGGAAACTTAGAAAATAGACGAAACATGCCATTTTATTTTATTTAACTAATAAAAATAGAAAACAAAAGGTAGGTACAAAAAATATTGCTTACTAAATTCATCAACTTCATTCATCTAAAAAATGATTTATTAATAAGCTTGATCAAATCTTATTAACAACCATTTTCGATTAGCATGAAATCGAAGAACTTCCGTAAATCACTAAGTTACCTCAACGGGGATATGAATGTCTCCAAAAAATAAGCATTTCATATTTCTTCTCAACAGTAGGTAGAGGTATTTGAAAACTTCCAATAGTGATTGTCAGAGATTTTTCAATAACATTAACACTGCTCACTTAGAATTGATTCTTCGGAAAGTGCACCGTATGTTCATTACAATTGATGTGAAAAGTGACCTTGCTTTTGTTGCAATCAATAAAAGCCTCTGCAGTATTCAAGAAGGGTCTACCAAGGATAATCGACATGTTGTCGTCCTCGGGCATCTCAAGTATAACAAAGTCAGTCAAAATAGTAACATTAGCAACAACAACAACGGGCACATCCTCACAGATACCGATAGGTATGGCAGTTTATTTATCAGCCATTTGCAAAGATAATTTAGTAGGTGTGAGTTTATTCAAATCAAGTCTTTTGTATAAAGAGAAAGGCATAACACTAACACCAACTCCTAAATCACATAAAGCAGTTTTCACATAATTCTTTTTGATGGAGCAAGGTATAGTTGGTATTTCGGGGTCTCCAAGTTTTTTAGGTACTCCATCCTTAAAGGTATAATTAGCAAGCATGGTGGAGATTTCAGCTTCCGGTATTTTTCTCTTATTGGTGATGATGTCTTTCATGTACTTTGCATAAGGAGGCATTTTCAAGATATCAGTCAAGCGAGTACGCAAAAAGACTGGCCTCAGCATTTCAGCAAAGCGTTCAAATTCTTCATCATCTTTCTTTTTAGTTGGCTTGGGTGGAAAAGGCATAGGTTTTTGAAGCCACGGTTCCCTTTCTTTATCGTGTTTCCTAGCAACAAAGTCTCTTTTATCATATCTTTTATTCTTAGGTTGTGGGTTATCAATATCAACTAGTGGTTCTATCTCAACATCATTATCTGGTTCTTTTCCATTGTTTGGTTGAGTATCTTCACGAACCTCAGCATTATCTTTTTCATTATCGCTAGGTGAATGTTCATTACCAGATTGAGTTTCAGCATCAGAGATAGAGACATCATTATCATTATCAGGAGGTTTTTCTACTCCAGGTTCACTAGTAGTATGCAAACTCCTATCATTTTTCTTTTTCTTTTTCTTTTTAGAAGGACTAGGTGTAGTGGTGTTATTTCTTCGTGAATCTTGTTCAATTCTTTTTGTGTGTCCCTCAGGATAAAGTGGTTCCTGAGTAATTTTTCCTCCTCTAGTTGCAACTCTAACAACAAAGTCATGTATGTTGCTATTCATTTCATCAAGTAATTCTCTTTGTGACTTAGCAACTTGTTCAAACTGGGTTTGTATCATAGAAGCGTGCTTTTCCACACCCCTAACATCATTTGAGATTCTAAATAACAAGTCACTCAAGCGAGCAATCATATCAGAATTGTACTTCAATTGTTTCATAACATTTTCATTGAAGTGATCTTGTTTCCTAATATAATTTCCAAACTCATGAAAGCATTGGCTAGGGTGCATGTTGTGAGGATTGTCGTTATCATTGAATTTCATTACAAAATTTACCTCTACCACCTTAGGCAGTGGTAGTGTATCAAGCCCATGTATTTCTTCATTAGGAGGTAAATGTTTAACATCCTCAGCTTTATACGTTTCTCCTTCATGGATTTCTTTGCCTCTTGCATATGTTCAGGATTGAGATATAATATACCCCTCTTATTTGGAGTGGGTTTAGGCGGTAGTTCAGGAAGAGTCCAATCATCATAATTTTCAATATGTTATTCAATAATTCTTCAGCTTGTCCAATAGTTCGTTCCCTGAAAACACAACTAGCACAACTATCTAGGAAGTCCCTAGAAGCATCGGTTAGTCCATTATAGAAGATATCAAGTATTTCATTTTTCTTAAGAGGATGATCTGGCAATGCATTAAGTAACTGGAGAAGCCTCCCCCAAGCTTATGGGAGACTCTCTTCTTCAATTTGCACAAAATTAAATATTTCCTGCATGGCAGCTTGTTTCTTATGAGCAGGAAAATATTTTTCAGAGAAGTAATAGATCATATCCTGGGGACTACGCACACAACCAGGAGCAAGAGTATTGTACCAAGCTTTAGCATCACCCTTTAATGAGAATGGAAATAATTTGGGAATGTAATAGTAACGAGTTTTCTCATCATGAGTAAAAAGGGTGGCAATGTCATTCAACTTAGTGAGATGTGCCACAACAGTTTCAGTTTCATAACCATGGAAAGGATCGTATTCAACCAAAGTGATTAACTCTGGGTTGACAAAGAATTCATAATCCTTATCATCAATAAAGATAGGTGAGGTAGCAAGCTTAGGATCACATTTCATTCTAACATTCAAAGACTTTTCTTTATACTTGCATAATAATTTCTCTAGATCATCTCTATCCTTACAAGCAAGAATATCTCTAGTTGTTTCCTCATTCATAACATAACATTCAGGTACCTTAGGCAATTCATATCTAGGAAGGATAGTTCTAGCACGTGTTTCAAAGTGTTTAGTTTCAAGCTCATCATCAGATTCAACAACATCATGTTGTCTTACTCTAATAATTTGCTCATCAAAAAATTCACCAAGTGGCACATCGTCATCATGCAAGGAACTAGCATCATCATAAGTATCATTCATAGCAGAAGTAGCATCAGCAATAACTTGCAACATACCGGGATTAATAGCATGTGGTGGTGGTTTACTTAGACAGAACGTGAATCTAAACCAGAACTGGATGGCAGTTCCTTACCTCCCCTCGTCTTAGAGGCAAAAATCTTAGTCTTAGCATCCTTCAGATTCTTCATAGTGATAAATTGATAATAATCCCATATAGCTATGCTCACCCGCAACGGCGCCAGAAAAAGGTCTTGATAACCCACAAGTATAGGGGATCGCAATAGTTTTTGAGGGTAGAGTATTCAACCCAAATTTACAGATTCGACACAAGGGGAGCCAAATAATATTTGTAAGTATTAGTAGTTGAGTTGTCAATTCAACCACAGCTGGAGATTAATTATCTGCAGCAAAGTGATCAGTAGCACAGTAATATGATAGTTTTGATAGTAGTGGTAGCAGCAATAGTAACGGTAACAGTGATAGCAATAGTTTTGTAGCAAGTGCGACAATAACGATAATTGTAGTAACTTAGCAAGATCAATATAAGATAAATTCATAGGCATTGGATCGGTAATTTGTTGGATGATATTCATCATGTGACAGTCATAACCTAGGGCGATATAGCACTAACTCCAGTTCATAAATATAATGTAGGCATGTATTTCGTAAATAGTCATACATGCTTATGGAAAGAACTTGCATGCCATATTTTGTCCTACCCTCTCATGGTAGCAGGGTCCATATTGGAAACTAATGGATATTCAGGCCTCCTTTTAATAGAGAACCAGAACAAAGAATTAACACACGGTGAATACATGAACTCCTCAAACCACGGTCATCACCGGGAGTGGTCCCGGCTACTGTCACTCCGGGGTTGCTGATACGTCCAAAATGCATCACTATTTTGTATCATAATTTATCCTTACTCATTGATATATTTCACGTTACGATGATGTTCTTATGTTGTTTTGGTCTATTTTACAAAGTTTGCAACTTTCCGATGCTGAAGCAGCAGACGCAGGATTCAGCGGTAAAAAGTGGACGCTGAGTTGCTGAAGAAGAATACCTCCAAATTACCTGAAAATCGACGGAGGATTTTTTCGGACGAATCACGAAGACATGCGAAAGGGCAACCAGAGGGGGGCCACAGGGTGCCCAGGCGCCCTGGGGGCGCCCCCCCCCTAGCCGCGCCGGGGGGGCGCCTGGAGCCCCTGGCCCACCTCCGGCTGCCCCCTTTTGCCTATATACTCTCCGTTATCCGAAAACCCTAAAACAGGGAGTTTTTACGGAGTTCCGCCGCCGCTCCGTGGCGGAAACCTACAGAGAAGAAAAAGCCATCTCCGGTGGGCAGATTCCGCCGGGGAGATCACCTCCCGGAAGGGGAGATCGTCGCCATCGTCATCACCATCGTCACGGGCATCATCGAGATCATCATCAACATCATCCCCAACACCAGCACCATCTCCATCTTCATCCAAATCTCATCTCACAATTGCAACTTGTGTTGTAACTCGTACCACCTATCCTCTATACTCCATCGGTGTTGATTACTACTTTGTGGTGAATACTATTGAGTTTTGTTGGAGAAATATTATCATGTCCAGATTGTTTATCACCCATTTATCTCCACTCATCATGATCTCTTTTATGTCTCGTGAGTAGTTACCTTAGTTCTTCAGGACATGGGGAAAGTCTTGTTGTTAGTAGTCATATGCTGTTGAAGTAATATGTGTTGTTTGATACTTAAGTTGCGTTGTCATTCTACTAGTGGTGTTGTGTGAGTCGAACACTCAACACTTCGCCTTATTAAGGACCTAGGAGAATACATTGTGTACAAAGAATGCTTACGGTGGGTTGCCGGAGTGACAGAAACCTGAACCCCAGTTCGCACGCTTTTGCATAAGGGAATAATGGATCCTCGATCGTATTGCTATGGTTAGGCTTTTGCCTTAAATTCTATCTTGAATTTACGGATGCTTGCAAGGTGTTTAATCATAAGAGTGCACTCATCTTAGTCTAGAGAGTGTACTAGCATAGATCCACCCACTCAACACTTATCAACACATAACATAGTATCGATACGGAATATGGCGAAAGCACATGACTACCTCTCCCGTGTGTCCTCAGGAACGCTTTAGCCTTTATAAGTTCAGTTGCTAGGCCTCTCCTTTGCTCAGAAAGGATTGAGCCACTTGTTACTCTAAGTGCCTTTTACATTGCTTGCTTTTACTTTCCTTTTGCTTGTATCGAGAAAACCCCTAAAAAGTTATCTTTCAGTGCTTGCAGTAATTTCTTGCTCAGAATCGCTTATCAATACCTTCTGCTCCTCGTTGGGTTCGACACTCTTACTTATCGAAAACGTTGCAATAGATCCCTTACGGTTGTGGGTCATCAAGTACCGTTTTCTGGCGCCGTTGCCGGGGAGCGTAGCGCTATTGGTAAGGTGAAACTGGTAAGGAAGTTTTTATAATTCTGTTTTTATTTTCGCTATTGCTGCTCTTTGTCCTTATGGACAACCCTGTTATTGAATCGTTGCTTGCGGGAAGACGCCCCACACCTGTGGTGGTTGATCCTCCCCCTACTGAAATTGTGCCCTATAAAATACCAGCTGGTATTATCGATTATGTTTTGGCTAATCGTTATGCAGGAGACAGACATCCCGATGAACACTTGCTATATCTGTCACAACTATGTTCATTATTTAAGCTTGCAGGTGTATCAAGGGAGTTTGTCATGAGGAAATTGTTTGCCGTATCACTTATAGATAAAGCTTCAGATTGGTATAGACTTCTCGATAACTCACACTTGCTTGACTGGCAAGAGCTTATGTCTCTCTTTTATACTAAGTTTTATCCTCTTCATGAAATTCATCGAGACAGGAATTATATCTATAACTTTAGGTCTCGTGACGGAGAAAGCATTGCTCAAGCTTGGGGGAGATTGAAGTCCCTAATGCTCAAATGCCCTATTCATAAGCTTCCCAAGGAAATTATACTTACAAATTTTTATACCAGGCTTTCTCGTCAGGATAAGGAGATGCTGGATGCCTCCTCTAGTGGGGTATTTTAGAAGAAGAGTGTTGAAGAAAGGTGGGATCTCATTGAAAGGATCCAGAGGAATACCGAAGATTGGGAAATTGATAAAGGTATTGAACCCGCTATAAATTATGAACATGATTATATTGAGAGCTATGTGAAAACTGATTACTTCAATACTTTTTGCTCTAAGATTGGTCTAGATTCCCATCTAGTGATTGATTTATGTAAGAATTTTGCCTCTCACATTGATTCTTTTAAAAAGAAGAGAGACCAGCATCATGAACCTTTTAAAGAGCCACCTGTTGATATTCATGTTGCTGACCCTATTTTGCCTGCAGTTATATATGAACAGCCCCCTTTTCCCGCAAGGATAAGGGAGCACTCTCTTGTGACAGGCATAATAAATAAAAGTGAGAGAAGAGTTGATGAGCCTGAGGACCAGATCAGGGTCGATCCTCGAGTTGCATTGATTAAAGACCTTGTTACTAATGATGTTTTGGATTCCAATATAAATTTTTGTGCTGTTTCCACTAACCTTGTCACAGCCAAGAATAAAGGCCCAATTTCAGGTACTCCAGTGGTATCTGTTAAAATAGGAGATCACAATTATTATGGGCTATGCGATTAGGGATCGAGTGCAAGTGCTATCCCCTATTCACTTTATGAAGAGATCATCGGTGAGATTTCCCCTTGTGAACTTGAAGAAGTTGATGTTACCATTCATCTTGCAAACAGAACAACTATCTCTCCTATCGGAATTGTGAGGGACGTTGAAGTCCTATGTGGAAAGGTAAAATATCCTACCGACTTTCTAGTACTTGGTTCAGAGAGGGACAATTTTTGTCCAATTATATTTGGTAGACCTTTTCTTAGAACTTGTGGAGCTATAATAGATTGCAAGAAAGGTAAAGTTTCTGTTGAATTCGATGGTGAGCCATATGAATTTAATTTTTCTAAGTTCTCTAAGCAGCCTCGTGGTACCGATTTATCTAGTGATGATAAACTTATTGAAAGTATTGCTTCTATTGCTATTCCCCCTAATGACCCTTTGCAGCAATATATGGAGGACCACGAGAATGATTTGCATATGCAGGAAAGAAATGAACTAGATGAAATATTCTTGAGGCAACCTGCTATCCTGAAGCACAACCTTCCGGTTGAACCTTTGGGAATTTTATCAAAACCGAAAGAAGACCCGGTGTTCGACCTTAAACCTCTTCACGATACGCTCAAATATGCTTATTTAGATGAAAAGAAAGTATATCCTGTCATTATCAACTCTAACCTTTCAGGATATAAAGAAGAGCGACAATTGGAAGTACTTCGTAAACACCGAGGCGCAATTGGCTATACCCTTGATGACCTTAAGGGGATTAGTCCATCTATCTGTCAACATACTATCAACCTTGAGCCTGATGCTAAACCAGTTGTTGATCATCAACGACGGTTGAACCCGAAGATGATGGATGTTGTGAGAACTGAGATTCTCAAGCTTCTAGCCGCAGGTATTATCTACCCTATAGCTGATAGTAAGTGGGTAAGCCCGGTACATTGTGTTCCTAAGAAAGGAGGTACAACTGTGGTACCTAATGATAAGAATGAACTAATACCTCAGAGAATTATTATTGGATATAGAATGTGTATTGATTACAGGAAGCTGAACAAGGCAACCAGGAAGGATCACTACCCGTTGCTGTTCATCGACCAAATGCTTGAAAGGTTATCCAAAAATACCCACTTTTGTTATCTCGATGGTTATTCTGGCTTCTCTCAAATTCATGTTAACACTGCTGATCAAGAGAAGACCACTTTTACTTGTCCCTTTGGTACTTATGCTTACAGGCGTATGCCTTTTGGGTTATGTAATGCCCCTGCTACTTTTCAAAGGTGTATGTCTGCTATCTTCCATGGTTTTTGTGGGGATATTATGGAAGTCTTCATGGACGATTTCTCCGTCTATGGAACTTCTTTTGACCATTGTCTCCACAACCTTAATAAAGTTTTGCAGAGATGCGAGGAGACAAATTTGGTACTCAACTGGGAGAAGTGCCACTTCATGGTTAATGAAGGAATTGTTCTTGGTCACAAGATTTACGAAAGGGGAATTGAAGTGGACAAGGCCAAGATCGAAGCTATTGAGAGGATGCCCTATCCAAGGGACATCAAAGGTATTCGCAGTTTTCTTGGTCATGCTGGTTTCTATAGAAGATTTATTAAAGATTTTTCTAAAACTTCGAGGCCCCTCACTAATCTTCTCCAGAAGGACGTTCCTTTTGTTTTTGATGAGGGTTGTAAGGAAGCTTTTGAAGTCCTTAAGAAAGCTTTAATAACCGCTCCTATAGTACAACCACCTGACTGGAATTTACCTTTTGAGATTATGTGTGATGCTAGTGATTTTGCTATTGGAGCTGTTTTAGGGCAAAGAATTGATAAGAAATTGAATGTTATACATTATGCTAGCAAAACCCTTGATAGTGCTCAAAAGAATTATGCTACTACTGAGAAGGAATTCTTAGCTGTAGTATTTGCTTGTGATAAGTTTAGGCAGTATATTGTTGATTCCAAAGTTATTATTCATACTGATCATGCTGCCATTAAATATCTTATGACAAAGAAGGATGCCAAACCAAGGCTTATCATATGGGTACTCCTTCTTCAAGAATTTGATTTGCAGATTGTTGATAGGAAAGGAGAAGACAATCCGGTGGCGGACAATCTTTCAAGGATGGAAGATATACCGCACGACCCCATCCCAGTCAACGATAGTTTTCCAGACGAGCAACTTGCCGTTGTAAAAATACAATCTCTTTCCGATCCTTGGTATGCAGATTATGCTAATTTTATTGTTACAAAGTATTTGCCTCCAGGTTTAACATTTCAGCAAAGGAAGAAGTTCTTTCATGATTTGAGGCACTACTTTTGGGATGACCCACATCTTTTCAAGGAAGGTCCCGACGGGATCGTGAGAAGATGCATACTGGAACATGAGCAGAAGGACATTCTCAGACGGTGTCATGATAGGCCCTATGGAGGACATCATGCCGGTGAGAGAACTGCACATAAGGTTCTTCAATCAAGTTTTTATTGGCCTACTCTTTTTAAAGATGCTAGAAATTATGTTTTAGCCTGTGATAAATGTCAGAGAGTTGGTAACATTAGTAGAAGGAATGAGATGCCTATGAATTACTCACTAGTGATTGAACCTTTTGATTGTTGGGGTTTTGATTTTATGGGTCCTTTTCCTTCTTCGCACAAGTACACTCACATTTTAGTAGCTGTTGATTATGTGACCAAGTGGGTTGAAGCAATCCCCACTGAAAGTGCTGATCACAAGACATCTTTGAAAATGCTTAAAGATGTAATTTTTCCTAGGTTTGGTGTACCAAGGTATCTCATGACTGATGGAGGATCACACTTCACGCATGGAGCTTTTAGAAAAGCTTTAGCCAAATACGATGTCAATCATAGAATTGCTTCACCATATCATCCTCAAACTAGTGGGCAAGTTGAGCTCACCAATAGAGAGATTAAGTTGATCTTGCAGAAAACAATAAACAGAAATAGAAAGGACTGGTCAAATAAGTTAGGAGATGCTTTGTGGGCATATAGAACTACTTACAAAAACTCCATGGGCATGTCCCCCTACAAGATGGTTTATGGGAAGGCTTGCCATTTGCCATTAGAGTTAGAGCACAAAGCTTTTTGGGCTGTCAGAGAGCTTAATGCTGACCCAAAATTAGCTGGTGAGAAGCGTCTCATGAACTTGACTTCTCTAGATGAATGGAGAAGTGAAGCTTACGAGAGCGCTAAAATGTTCAAGGAAAAGGTAAAGAAGTGGCATGATAGGAAGATTCTGAAACGTGAATTTAATGTTGGTGATAAAGTTTTTTTGTTTAGATCCCGTTTCAGGTTTTCTCCACACAAACTACTTTCCAGGTGGGAAGGGCCATTTCATATTGAAGAAGTCTATCGGTCTGGTGCAATTACGATTAACAATTTTGAAGGCACCAAACCTCAAGTTGTGAATGGGCAAAGACTTAAACATTACATAGCAGGAGACCATGTCAATGTTGATGTGAATATACTATACACAACAACTCACGAAGAACATGTTGCAGCCCTGTTTCAGACGCCAGCAGAAGCAGAATAAAGAAAAGGTATATATTAGGTAAGGAAACATCGCGAACCGCCATAAAAGTTCCATATTATGAGTTTTTGCAAAATTAATAAAATTCTGAGCCTAAGCGGAACCGGAGACGAGCTCCAGGGGGTCCAGGCGCCCCCCCTGGCGCGCCCTACCTCTTGGCTGCGCCGCCAGGGCGCCTGCACACCCGGGAGTCCGTCTCCGACCTTGCTTTAGCCCGTTACCTTCCTTTCTGTGCATAATTTTTTGCTATATATTTTCCCGGATTGTTCCGGCAACGTATCTTGCGATTTCATGTGTTTTCTTTTCGATCTGTTTCTGCCAGGGAATCTTTCAGCTGAATCTAGGTGCCATGGCTTCTCCAAGTTCCCCCAAGGACAAGTTCGTCGTCAACGTCATCAACCCTTACCTCGCTGAGGTGAAGAAGCACCCTCAGGTTGTTCAGATGGAGGACGGTGTCCTTCGTCAAGAAGATCTGAAGGGACCTATCAAGGAGGGGAGCATCCAGGCCAGGTTGGAAGAAGTGGAGCAAGAAGTCTTCGAGTACAAGAAGATGATCGAGCGTGGTGTTGAAGCTAACCTTGACATCATCAACGAGCTGAAGAACTACTTCCTGAAGGAGATGAAGGAGATGTGGAAAAGCATCACCGCGTCTGAAGAAAGAATTATAGAGCTCCAAGGGCAAATTCATGATCTACATCGCCAAAACTGTGAGTATGAACTAAGGTTTATGCGCATGAGTATGGGTGCTGCATGCAGGATTCAGGAGACAAACTTCTCATATGAGACTGGAGAACCCCTTCCATGGAAGCGTTTCACCGAGGACTATGTGATCAACGCCAACAAGGATGAGGAGTGAAATCTCCTTGGGTAACGGCATTCCCTTGGCTTGTTCCAAGCTTGGGGGAGTGCCCGGTATCTTTATCTTCACCTTTTGTCTTTTAGAGTCAAGTAGAGTCATATCATGTTTAGGGAGGTTATTATATGAAATAGGTGTGTGCATTGAGGTCTATCACTCCTTCGGTGGAGATTGTATCCGTGAGTGTGGAGTCGTCTATGATGGAATATTAATGAGAAGTTTATTGGTTCCTTTTGCTGCACTCGGTATTCTCTTCACGCAATCGACCTTATATGATGATTCTTATGGGGAGTATTGACCTTATATCAGGTATGGCTGTAAAAACTTTATTTAATCTTGGCAAACATAGCTTTGGTCATAACAACAAGCATGATTTTCCTAAAGTATCGACATAGCCAAAACCTTTATGTTATTATGCTTGAAGTGTTATGCTGACAAGGAAGACAACTTGATGTGTTATGCTTATTTCAATGTTCATGCTTTATATTGTTTTGCATCTTAGTCATCATCAATTGTCTGTTCTCTCAAAACCTTTGCTAGCCTAACTCTGTACTAAGCGGAATTCTGCTTGTGCATCCATATCCTTAAACCAATACCTTCCATATGAGTCCACCATACCTTCCTACTCATGGTATTCCACTACCACCTCCTAAAGTACAGAATTTATGTGTTATCCTTAAATGTTCAAAATCTTTTATTTTTGTGCCTCTGCTTTAGCTCATGAGGAAGTAATAGTTAATTCATGGTCTTTTTGAGTTGGACAAGCTTCACCCCGGGATTGCATGTCTAATGTGCAAACCCATAATACGAGAAGGAACCGGCAAAGAGTGCGCCCGGCTCAAAAATAATATAACAAACAAACCCTCCTTCACGCTTTGTTCATGAGAAATCAGAAAACTTTGGCAGTAATAAACAAAGGAGAATAAGAGGATGTGATCGTCCTCGTGCGGGAGCCGTTCCTCGAAACTTGTCCAGCTCAAGAAGTAATTGAGTTATCTATTAGCATTCGTTGACAAATCATGCACCTCTCAAAACTTGTTTTCATTCTGTTTGATTTAAGGATAGCACATGAGTTTTCCCTACTACCCTAGAGCAGGGCCTATCTTCTAATTTTAGGTTGAGTCAGTTATTCCTACTCCCTTCTATTTCTCAAAGAGAGCAGACAATTGATGTTGATAAGGATTCATTCATATAAAGTTGCATTAAGATTTGTCATATCATATCCTTGTTGACATTATCATTTGATAAGTAAGTTGTTTGTCAAGCCCAGCTAAGGCAAATATCTTCCTTTGTGTTAACACTTTCACTTCTTGCCTGATAACATGTTCTTTCAAAAACTTCAGTTAATCTCATCGAAACATAAAGAGAAACAGCAAAAGTAAAAGCTATTAGTTATTCTTTGACCAAAGGACAAGTTTGCCATGATTTAATGAGTTTCCTCAGCCCTACTTCCGAATATAAGTGTTACCACTCTTTTATAAGGGCCTTATGAATTGAAGATTGCTGTTGAGGATATTTGAGTTGGTGAAGAAACTGTGATGCTTCTTGTCCGTATTCTATTTATCGACACTTCACTCTATAAACTTGTGGACAGGTTTACCGAGCTCAGTATTCGCTTGGGGACAAGTGAGGTCTAAGCTTGGGGGTGTTGATACGTCCAAAATGCATCACTATTTTGTATCATAATTTATCCTTATTCATTGATATATTTCACGTTACGATGATGTTCTTATGTTGTTTTGGTCTATTTTACACAGTTTGCAACTTTCCGATGCCGAAGTAGCAGACGCAGGATTCAGCGGTAAAAAGTGGACGCTGAGTTGCTAAAGAAGAATACCTCCAAATTACCTGAAAATCGACGGAGGATATTTTTCGGACGAATCACGAAGACATGCGAAAGGGCAACCAGAGGGGGGCCACAGGGTGCCCAGGCGCCCTGGGGGCGCGCCCTCCCCCCCCCCCTGGCCGCGCCGGGGGGGCGCCTGGAGCCCCTGTCCCACCTCCGGCTGCCCCCTTTTGCCTATACACTCTCCGTTATCCGAAAACCCTAAAACAGGGAGTTTTTACGGAGTTCCGCCGCCGCTCCGTGGCGGAAACCTACAGAGAAGAAAAAGCCATCTCCGGTGGGCAGATTCCACCGGGGAGATCACCTCCCGGAAGGGGAAATCGTCGCCATCGTCATCACCATCGTCACGGGCATCATCGAGATCATCATCAACATCATCCCCAACACCAGCACCATCTCCATCTTCATCCAAATCTCATCTCACAATTGCAACTTGTGTTGTAACTCGTACCACCTATCCTCTCTACTTCATCGGTGTTGATTACTACTTTGCGGTGAATGCTATTGAGTTTTGTTGGAGAAATATTATTATGTCCAGATTGTTTATCACCCATTTATCTCCACTGATCATGATCTCTTTTATGTCTCGTGAGTAGTTACCTTAGTTCTTGAGGACATGGGGAAATTCTTGTTGTTAGTAGTCATATGCTGTTGAAGTAACATGTGTTGTTTGATACTTAAGTTGCGTAGTCATTCTACTAGTGGTGTTGTGTGAGTCGAACACTCAACACTTCGCCTTATTAAGGACCTAGGAGAATACATTGTGTACAAAGAATGCTTACGGTGGGTTGCCGAAGTGACAGAAACCTGAACCCCAGTTCGCACGCTTTTGCATAAGGAATAATGGATCCTCGATCGTATTGCTATGGTTAGGCTTTTGCCTTAAATTCTATCTTGTATTTGCGGATGCTTGCAAGGTGTTTAATCATAAGAGTGCACTCATCTTAGTCTAGAGAGTGTACTAGCATAGATCCACCCACTCAACACTTATCAACACATAACATAGTATCGATACGGAATATGGCGAAAGCACATGACTACCTCTCCCGTGTGTCCTCAGGAACGCTTTAGCCTTTATAAGTTCAGTTGCTAGGCCTCTCCTTTGCTCAGAAAGGATTGGGCCACTTGTTACTCTAAGTGCCTTTTACATTGCTTGCTTTTACTTTCCTTTTGCTTGTATCGAGAAAACCCCTAAAAAGTTATCTTTCAGTGCTTGCAGTAATTTCTTGCTCAGAATCGCTTATCAATACCTTCTGCTCCTCGTTGGGTTCGACACTCTTACTTATCGAAAACGCTGCAATAGATCCCTTACGGTTGTGGGTCATCAGTTGCCGGATCATAACACGTAGTAGGTGACTATAACTTGCAGGATCGGATCTAGAACATGGATATAATGGTGATAACATAAACGGTTCAGATCTAAAATCATGGCACCCGGGCCCAAAGTGACAAGCATTAAGCATGGCAAAGTCATATCAACATCAATCTGAGAACATAGTGGATACTTGGGATCGGCCCTAACAAAACTAACTAGATTACATGATGAATCTCATCCAACTCCTCACCGACTAGCTAGCCTACGAAAGAATTACTCACTCTCGGTGGGGAGCATCATGGAATTGGCGATGGAGAAGGGTTGGTGATGACAGAGAACAAAGATCCCCCTCTTCAGAGCCCCAAACGGACTCTAGATTTGGCCTCCCAATGAAGAACAAGAGGTAACGGCGCCTCAGTCTCGTGGATCGCGATAATTATTTCTCCCTCATTTTTTTCTAGAAAAATAGGATTTTATAGCGTCGGTATCAGGGTCAGCGGGGCCACCAAGTGGGGACAACCCACCTGGGCGCGCCAGGAGGGGGGCGCGCCCTGGTAGGTGATAACCCTCAACCGTAAGGGATCGAGATAGTCTTCGCGGGTAAGAATAACCCAATTTATTGATTCGACACACGGGGAGCCAAAGAGTATTTATAAGCTTTGACAGTTGAGTTGTCAATTCAACCGCACCTGAAATATACTCCCTCCGTCCCATAATGTAAGACGTTTTTTGACACTACACTAGTGTTAAAAAACGTCTTACATTATGGGACGGAGGGAGTACTTACTTGCAACAAAAGATAAGTGGTAACGGTGATATGATAGCGATGGTGGTGATAGTAAAAGTAAACAGCGAAAGTAAATAGCAAAAGTAACAACTAGTAACTAGCAGGATTTAAAACACTGTAAGCTAGGGAGATGGATGGTTGGGCGCTGCATGGATGAGATACATCATGAATCTAACTTGGGGCAAGGCACACGAAAAATTAATGATCATCTAGGCAAATATCAAACATTAGGCATGTATCCCATAGGTAGTTGTACGTGCTTGCAATAAGAACTTGCACAACATCTTTTCTCCTACCATCCCGCTACGAACGGGGCCAAAAGGAACTTATGGAGATTAAGGTGCTCCTGTCAAAGAGCACCGGAACAAAGCAATAAACTCAATGGATACATGTAATCCTCAAACTACAGACCATCCCCTTTGGTGTCCCAAGCTGTCACTTTTGGGATCGCCGGTTCCGGACCGTAATAGGTGCAAACAACTCATAGGTAGGATCAAGAACACAAATATATTCATGCAAACACATATGGTTCAGATCTGAAATCATGGCACTCGGGCCCTAAGTGACAAGCATTAAGAGTAACAAGTTGAAGCAAAGATGATAAACACCATAGTAGATGATAGGCAACATGCCCCCAACGATCTGACAAACTATTACATGATCTAAATCATCCAATCCCTACCATCCCCTTTGCCTACAGCAGGGAATTACTCACACATGGAAGGAGAAGTCATGGAGGGAGGATGGAGTGGTGATGATGATGACGATGGCGACGATCTCCCCTCTCCGGAGGCCAATTCAGCCTCCAGATTAGCCCTCCCGAAGAAGAACAGAGGGCGGCGGCGGCTCCACGACGAAAACTGGGAAAACAACTTCTGATCTGGGATTTTCTCGTCACGGGCTAAATACGGGTCAAAGTAGGGCACCAGGGGAGGTGGGGCCCACCCAGGCGGCCTCCCGGCGCGGCCAGGGGGTGGGCCGCGCCACCAGGGCGCCTGGAGCCCCCCTGGCCCCCCCTCTGGCCCCTCTTCTGGCAACAGGTTCCTTCGGGTGCGTGGATTTTCTGTGATTTTTCGTGGAATTTTCTGAGATACCTAAAAATCCGTTTTCCTGCACACAATAAAACCATACAGGCAGCTCTGCTGAAAACATCATCAGTCCGGATCAGTTTAGTTCAAATCATGCAAGAATGAGGTCAAAACAATAGCAAAAGTGTTTGGAAAAGTAGATACGTTTGAGACGTATCAACTCCCCCAAGCTTAGCATATTGCTTGTCCTCAAGCAATTCAGTTCAACGAACTGGACGCGACAAAGAAAGCTTTGACAAACTCTTTTTCTTATTAGATGTATATAAGCATGTACTACGAAAAGAGTCTAGCAAGTATTGAAACAATGCTATGAGGACAATGCACGGAGCAATCCTTCTTTCAAGTGACCAGTCACAAATACCTAAAAGTGAATAATATACTACTGAAAATCAAGACAAGATTACTTTGCACATAGCTTGAGCATATTAGGGTGGTATCTCGCTAGCCTCCATGAGTGAAGCAAAACATAAATGCAGAAACTCCTCCAGAGTTTTAAAGGAGACTAGAACTAAGAATTTCAGAATAAATAATATCACAAGCATGCAGAAGACAATGTAATACTTTGGGACAATGCACATTACACTCAGAATGACAATTATGCTCTCCTAGTTGGTGCTTTGAAGAAAGAAGGTGGAGACTCTCGAACCGTGGCGTTTGATGGCAAGGTTGAAAACCCGTGGTCGGAAACAAAAACTAAACATGTACCAGAGCTCTTGGTTTTAAAAACAGAGGTAAAAATGTTTTTGAGAGGTGCATATTTCGTCAACGAATGCTAGTAGATAACCCAATTACTTCTTGAGCTGGACAAGTTTCGAGGAACGGCTCCCGCACGGGGACGATCACATCCCCTTAATCTCCTTTGTTTATCACTACCAAAGTTTTCTGATTTCTCATGAACAAAGCGTGAAGGAGGGTTTGTTTGTTGTATTATCTTTTATGAGCCGGGCGCACTCTATGCCAGTTCCTTCTCGTATTAGGGGTTTGCAGATTAGACATGCAATCCCGGGGTGAAACTTGTCCAACTTAAAAAGATCATGAATTAACTACTACTTCCTCATGAGCTAAAACAGAGGCACAAAAAGAGAAATGCTTTTGATTAATTTCGAGATGGTACACAAAAGTCTTCGTTAGGAATGGCAGGTAAATACCATGTATAGGAAGGTATGGTGGACTCATATGGCATAACTGGTTTAATGGATTTTGGATGCACAAGCAGTCAGTCCGCTTAGTACAGGTGGAGATTAGCAAAAGACTGGGAAGCGACCAACTAGAGAGCAATAACGGTCATAATCATGCAGAGCGACAAAGCAACATTGAATCGGGTATGGAAGTGATATAACTATTCTGAAACTCAAAGATCATCAAGGCAGAGCAGACTTTTTAGTCTTAAACATGTGTAAACATGCGCCAAGTCAATCCAAGAATCCTCCAAAGGGAAATACCACCTTAGTATACCAAACTATGAACATTGCAATTCATGTAAATCATTTCAATAACACATTATATACTCTAGCTATTCGAGACTAGGCACAAGGAAAGCATGAACCACTGGGAGAGCATTGTAAACATAGCACTATGTCGCTACAAGCTGGTCTCTAGATCATAAGTACAGGCATATGTACAAAAGTAGAAACAAGAAGAGTTCATACCGGTTTTCCCTTGTTGCTTCCCTTCAGTCGATCTTCGTCATTACTGCCTCGTCACTTGCACGATCCAACGTAGGAAATATAATTAAATGCCATCACGGACTCGAGCTGAACTCTGAAAACAAAGCAAACTAAAGAGAGAAAGGAAATCTTTTTGGATTATTTCAAAGGTTTAACGAAAGCAAAAGAAAGAGAAAATCTTTTTGTTGTTTTTGCAAAGAAAGAAATAAAGAAGAACGGGCAAAAACTTCGTAAAGATCAAAGCGAATAAAACGGATAATACAATGGAAAGGTGAGAGGGGCACGTAGTCCCCCAAGCTTAGGCTTCTGGCCTAAGTTGGTAGTAGCTACTGCCCCAGGAGCCTCCTGCTCCGGGGGAATGGTGGTGAGTCCAAGGATCGTAGAAGGATTCTGGCGCGTACACCGAACTCCTCGGATCCTCCCACGAGGAAGGGTCCGTACTCCAAGCAGAGGAAGACCCTTCACCAAACTGGGTGACGGTCTCCCCCTGAAAAGGTGGTAACTCACCGTGCTCCTCCTCGTCGGGCACAACCCCCTCCATGGGGTTATGAAACTGATGCTGGGCCATGAACTCATCGAACTGGATAACATCAAAGGACCATCCGTTCCTGCGAGAAAAATCAAACAAAAGAGGTGCAGGTGGACGGATCTCGCGTTTCGCGGTAGTTCCGAAACACAAGATATAAACAAGATTATCAAGCTCAGAAGTCATGGTAACGAACTTATGCCTTTTCATAGCAGCAAGATCAAAACTTAAATAAGTAAAAGGCTTATCATCAGGGTGTGGGGTGCCTTCAAGATATTCTAAGATAAGTGTGGCATAAACGCCACCAAATAAATCTCCCCTATTACCGTTCATAGCAAGGCGTCGAGCAATTAAGGCACCCAGATTATAATCAAACCTCCCTGAGAGGGCGGTTGCCAGGATAGCAATATCCGGCGCAGAAGTGTTGCTCGTGTTGTCACGAGCTAACACCCCTCTAGCAACATAATATGCAAAATACCTGAGGTGAGGGAATAAGATGCTGGAGATTTTTGACCGATGAATATCCCTCGTACCCATGCTGCAGAAAGAGTTGAAGACGGTTTTCAGCTCGGAGGGCTGAGAGGTCATCCTAGTCGTCCGCCCAACGTTTGGCACACCTATTATTTCACAAAACTTTCCCAAGGGCATGGTGATAAGATCATTGTAAATTTTAAACTCAATAGCACCAGAATCAGGATTATATCTAAAACTGTTAATGAAACCGGAGGTGAGTTTTTTATACTGAGTAACACGGCACGTGACGAGCCGTGTCAGACCTGCATTAGCACAAAGATTATAAAACTCATCCTTGATTCCCGCAGCTTCAAGGAATTCATTGTTGGGGAACGTAGCATAAATCAAAAAATTTCTACGTCTTCACCAAGATCCATCTATGGAGACATCTAGCAACGAGTAACTGAGAGTGCATCTACATACCGTTATGAAGATTGCGTGCGGAAGCTTTCAGCGAAGCAAGGATGAAGTAGTCGTACTCTTCACGTTCTTCGTCACCGATGATCTAGCGCCGAACGGACGGCACCTCCGCGTTCAACACACGTACGGTGCAGCAACGTCACCTCCTTCTTGATCCAGCAAGGGGGGAGGAGAAGTCGTCAGAGATCCGGCAGCACGACGGCGTGATGACGGATGCAGTGGAGATCGCAGCAGGGCTTCGCCGGGCTGCCCTGCGGAGGAGATGGGAGGTGTGACGGGAGGGGGGAGGCGCCAGGGCTGAGGTGCGGCTGCCCTCTCCCCCCCCCCACATATATATAGGGGGCCAGGGGGGCGCCAGCCCCTTGCAGATCCAATCTGCAAGGGGGGGCGGCGGCCAGGGAGGAGTCCCCCTCCCCCAAGGCAAGTGGTGGCCCCCCTCCCCTTAGGGTTTATCCCTAGGCGCAGGGGAGGTGGGCCTCCCTTGGTGGTGCGCCAGCCCAGGGGGCTGCACACATCCCCTTGCGGCCTGGGGGCCCCACCGGGAGGGGTGGCCCCACCCGGTGGACCCCCGGGGCCCCTCCGGTGGTCCCGGGACGCTCCCGGTGACCCCCGGAGATCACCCGTTGGCCGAAACTGGACTTCCCATATATCAATCTTTACCTCCGGACCATTCCGGAACTCCTCGTGATGTCCGGGATCACATCCGGGACTCCGAACAACTTTCGGGTTTCCACGTGCATTAATCTCTACGACCCTAGCGTTACCGAACCTTAAGTGTGTAGACCCTACGGGTTCGGGAGACACGTAGACATGACCGAGACCACTCTCCGGTCAATAACCAACAGCGGGATCTGGATACCCATGTTGGTTCCCACGTGTTCCTCGATGATCTTCATCGGATGAACCACTGTGTCAAGGATTCACTCAATCCTGTATGTTATTCCCTTTGTCCATCGGTACGGTACTTGCCCAAGATTCGATCGTCGGTATTCCCAATACCTTGTTCAATCTCGTTATGGCAAGTCTCTTTACTCGATCCATAATTCATCATCCCGTGACTAACTACTTAGTCACATTGAACTCATTATGATGATGACTTACTGAGTGGGCCCAGAGGTACCTCTCCGTCATACGGAGTGACAACATCCCAGTCTCGGTTCGTACCAACTCAACGGACACTTTCGGAGATACCCGATGCGTACCTTTATAGCCACCCAGTTACGTTGTGACGGTTGGCACACCCAAAGCACTCCTACGGTATCCGGGAGTTGTACAACCTCATGGTCTAAGGAATAAATACTTGACACTGAAAAGCTTATGCATTACGAACTATACGATCTCTTGTTATGCTCAAGTTTGGGTCTTGTCCATCACATCATTCTCCTAATGATGTGATCCCGTTATCACCGACATCTCATGTCCATGGTCAGGAAACCATGACCATCTGTTGATCAACGAGCTGGCTACTAGAGGCCTACCAGGGACTCATTGTGATCTGTGTATTCACACATGTATCGCTGTTTCCGTACAATACAATTCAAGCATGAATAACAGACAATTATCATGAACAAGGAGATACAATAATAATGCTTTTATTATTGCCTCTAGGGCATATCTCCAACAGTCTCCCACTTGCACTAGAGTCAATAATCTAGTTACATTGTGATGAATCGAACACCCATAGAGTTCTGGTGTTGATCATGTTTTGCTCGTGAAAGAGGTTTAGTCAACGGGTCTGCTACATTCAGATCCGTATGCACTTTACAAATATCTATATCTCCATCCTGAACATAATTCCGGATTGAGTTGAAACGGCGCTTGATGTGCTTGGTCTTCTTGTGAAACCTGGGCTCCTTGGTAATAGCAATAGCACCAGTGTTGTCACAGAAGAGAGTCATCGGGCTTGACGCGCTTGGAATGACTCCTAGGTCGGTGATGAACTCTTTCATCCAGACTCCTTCCTGCGCTGCTTCATAAGCAGCTATGTACTCCGCTTCACATGTAGATGCTGCCACCACGCTTTGCTTGCAACTGCACCAGCTGACTGCCCCTCCATTCAAAATATACACGTATCCGGTTTGCGACTTAGAGTCATCCAGATCTGTGTCGAAGCTAGCATCGACGTAACCCTTTACGACGAGCTGTTCGTCACCTCCATAAACGAGAAACATATCCTTAGTCCTTTTCAGGTACTTCAGGATGTTCTTGACCGTTGTCCAGTGTTCCGTACCGGGATCACTTTGGTACCTCCCTACCAAACTTATGGCAAGGTTCACATCAGGTCTGGTACACAGCATGGCATACATGATAGAACCTATTGCCGAGGCATAGGGAATGACACTCATCTTTTCTCTATCTTCTGCCATGGTCGGCGACTGAGTCTTACTCAATCTCATACCTTGCAAAACAGGCAAGAATCCTTTCTTTGACTGGTCCATATTGAACTTCTTCAATATTTTGTCAAGGTATGTACTTTGTGAAAGACCAATGAGGCGTCTCGATCTATCTCTATAGATTTTGATGCCTAATATGTAAGCAGCTTCTCCAAGGTCCTTCATTGAAAAACTTTTATTCAAATAGGCCTTTACATTTTCCAAGAATTCTATATCATTTCCCATTAGCAATATGTCATCCACATATAATATGAGAAATGCTACAGAGCTCCCACTCACTTTCTTGTAAATACAGGCTTCTCCATAAGTCTGTATAAAGCCAAACGCTTTGATCACCTCATCAAAATGAATATTCCAACTCTGAGATGCTTGCACCAGCCCGTAAATCGAGCGCTGGAGCTTGCATACTTTGTTAGCGTTCTCTGGATCGACAAAACCTTCCGGTTGCATCATATACAACTCTTCCTTGAGGAAGCCATTAAGGAATGCTGTTTTGACGTCCATTTGCCATATCTCATAATCATAGAATGCGGCAATAGCTAACATGATTCTGACTGACTTCAGCATCGCTACGGGAGAGAAAGTCTCGTCGTAGTCAATCCCTTGAACTTGTCGATAACCCTTAGCGACAAGCCGAGCTTTATAGATGGTCACATTACCATCTGCGTCTGTCTTCTTCTTAAATATCCATTTATTTTCTATGGCGTGCCTATCATCAGGCAAGTCCACCAAAGTCCATACTTTGTTTTCATACATGGATTCTATCTCGGATTTCATGGCTCCAAGCCATTTATTGGAATCTGGGCCCGCCATCGCTTCTTCATAGTTCGAAGGTTCACCGTTGTCTAACAACATGATTTCCAGTATAGGGTTGCCGTACCACTCTGGTGCGGAATGTACCCTTGTGGACCTTCGAAGTTTAGTAGTAACTTGATCTGTATCTTCATGATCATTATCATTATCTTCCTCCCTTGTCGGTGCAGGCACCTCGGGAAAAGTTTCCTGCGTTGCGCTACTTCCCGGTCCAGGAGTGGTGACTATCACCTCATCAAGTTCTACTTTCCTCCCACTCACTTCTTTCGAGAGAAACTCTTTCTCCAGAAAGTATCCATTCTTGGCAACAAAGACTTTGCCTTCGGATCTGTGGTAGAAGGTGTACCCAATAGTTTCCTTTGGGTATCCTATGAAGACGCATTTCTCCGATTTGGGTTCGAGCTTTTCAGGTTGAAGTTTCTTGACATAAGCATCGCAACCCCAAACTTTCAGAAACGACAGCTTCGGTTTCTTGCCAAACCAAAGTTCATACGGAGTCGTCTCAACGGATTTTGACGGGGCCCTATTTAAAGTGAATGCGGCAGTCTCTAAAGCATAACCCCAAAATGATAGCGGTAAATCGGTGAGGGACATCATAGATCGCACCATGTCCAACAGAGTACGATTTCGACGTTCGGACACACCGTTACGTTGAGGTGTTCCGGGCGGTGTCAATTGTGAAACAATTCCACAGCTTCTAAGGTGTGTGCCAAATTCATGACTCAAATATTCACCCCCACGATCCGATCGCAAGAACTTTATTTTTCTGTCACGTTGATTCTCAACCTCATTCTGAAATTCCTTGAACTTTTCAAAGGTCTCAGACTTGTGTTTCATCAAATAGATATACCCATATCTACTCAAGTCATCTGTGAGGGTGAGAACATAACGGTAGCCTCCGCGAGCCTCAACACTCATTGGACCGCACACATCGGTATGTATGATTTCCAACAAGTTGGTTGCTCGCTCCATTGTTCCGGAGAACGGAGTCTTGGTCATCTTTCCCAAGAGGCATGGTTCGCACGTGTCAAATGATTCATAATCAAGAGACTCTAGAAGTCCATCCGAATGGAGCTTCTTCATACGTTTGACACCAATATGACCAAGTCGGCAATGCCACAAGTATGTGGGACTATCATTATCAACTTTACATCTTTTGGCATCTACACTATGAATATGTGTATCACTACGTTCGAGATTCATCAAAAATAAACCATTGACCAACGGGGCATGACCATAAAACATATCTCTCAAATAAATAGAACAACCATTATTCTCTGATTTGAAAGAATATCCATCTCGCATAAGACGAGATCCAGAAACAATGTTCATGCTCAAAGCTGGTACTAAATAACAATTATTGAGGTTTAAAACTAATCCCGAGGGTAGATGTAGAGGTAGCGTGCCGACGGCGATCACATCGACCTTGGAACCATTCCCGACGCGCATCGTCACCTCATCCTTCGCCAGTCTCCGTTTATTCCGCAGCTCCTGTTTTGAGTTACAAATGTGAGCAACTGCACCGGTATCGAATACCCAGGAGCTACTACGAGTGCTGGTAAGGTACACATCAATAACATGTATATCATATATACCTTTGACGTTGCCGGCCTTCTTGTCTGCTAAGTATTTGGGGCAGTTCCGCTTCCAGTGACCCGTTCCCTTGCAATAAAAGCACTCAGTCTCTGGCTTGGGTCCATACTTTGGCTTCTTCCCAGCAACAGGCTTGCCAGGCGCGGCAACTTGCTTGTCGTCCTTCTTGAAGTTCTTCTTACCCTTGCCTTTCTTGAACTTAGTGGTTTTATTGACCATCAACACTTGATGTTCTTTCTTGATGTCTACCTCCGCTGATTTCAGCATCGAATACACCTCGGGAATGGACTTCTCCATCCTCTGCATATTGAAGTTCAGCACGAAGCTCTTGAAGCTTGGTGGGAGCGACTGGAGGATTCTGTCAACGACCGCTTCATCTGGGAGAGGCATTCCCAGCTGAGACAAGCGGTTGTGCAATCCTGAAATCTTGAGGATGTGCTCACTGACAGAACTGTTCTCCTCCATCTTACAGCTGTAGAATGCGTAGGAGACATCATATCTCTCGACTCGGGCATGAGCTTGGAAAACCATTTTCAGCTCTTCGAACATCTCGTATGCTCCATGGTGCTCAAAACGCTTTTGAAGCCCCGATTCTAAACTGTAAAGCATGCCGCACTGAACCAGGGAGTAATCATCACTACGCGACTGCCAGACGTTCAAAACGTCTTGGTCAGCATCGGGAGCAGGTGCATCACCTAGCGGTGCTTCTAGGACATATGATCTCTTGGCAGCTATGAGGATAATCCTCAGGTTAGGGACCCAATCCGTATAGTTGCTACCATCGTCTTTCAGCTTGGTTTTCTCTAGGAACGCGTTGAAGTTGAGGGAAAGCTGAGCGTGGGCCATTTGATCTACAAGAGATATTGTAAAGAATTTAGACTAAGTTCATGATAATTAAGTTCATCTCAATCAAATTTTAATGAACTCCCACTCAGAATGACATCTCTCTAGTCATCTAAGTGATACACGATCCGAATCGAGTAGTCCGTGTCCGATCATCACGTGAGACGGACTAGTCAAAAACGGTGAACATCTTCATGTTGATCGTATCTTCTATACGACTCGTGTTCGACCTTTCGGTCTTCCGTGTTCCGAGGCCATGTCTGTACATGCTAGGCTCGTCAAGTGAACCCTAAGTGTATCGCGTGTGTAAATCTGTCTTACACCCGTTGTATGTGAACGTTAGAACCTATCACACCCGATCATCACATGGTGCTTCGGAACAACGAGCTTTAGCAACGGTGCACAGTTAGGGGAAACACATTACTTGAAATTTCAATGAGAGATCATCTTATTTACTACCGTTGTTCTAAGTAAACAAGATGCAAAAACATGATAAACATCATATGCAATCAATTATAGTGACATGATATGGCCAATATCATCTTGCTCCTTGGATGTCCATCTTCGGGGCACCATGATCATCTTGTCACCGGCTCGACACCGTGATCTTCATCATCATGATCTCCATCATCGTGTCTTGAGGAAGTCGTCACGCCAACTATTACTTCTACTACTACAGCTAACGTTTAGCAACGAAGTAAAGTAATTACATGGCGTTATTCAGTGACACGCAGGTCATACAATAATAAAGACAACTCCTATGGCTCCTGCCGGTTGTCAAGTTCATCGACATGCAAGTCGTGATTCCCTATTACGAAAACATGATCAATCTCATACATCACATATATCATTCATCACATCTTCGTTCTTGGCCATACCACGTCACAAAACACATGCTGCAAAAACAAGTTAGACGTCCTCTAATTGTTGTTGCAAGTTTTACGTGGCTTCTATAGGAATTCTAGCAAGAACGTTTCTTACCTACGCCAAAACCACAACGTGATTTGTCAACTTCTATTTACCCTTCATAAGGACCCTTTTCATCGAATCCGATCCGACTAAAGTAGGAGAGACAGACACCCGCCATCCACCTTATGCATCTAGTGCATGTCTGTCGGTGGAACCAGTCTCACGTAAGCGTACGTGTAAGGTCGGTCCGGGCCGCTTCATCCCACAATACCGCCGAATCAAGATTGACTAGTAACGGTAAGAAAGTTGAACAAGATCATACGCCCACAACTGCTTTGTATTCTACTCGTGCCAAGATGCTACGCATAAAACCTAGGCTCAGATGCCACTGTTGGGGAACGTAGCATAAATCAAAAAAATTCTACGTCTTCACCAAGATCCATCTATGGAGACATCTAGCAACGAGTAACTGAGAGTGCATCTACATACCGTTATGAAGATTGCGTGCGGAAGCTTTCAACGAAGCAAGGATGAAGTAGTCGTACTCTTCACGTTCTTCGTCACCGATGATCTAGCGCCGAACGGACGGCACCTCCGCGTTCAACACACGTACGGTGCAGCAACGTCACCTCCTTCTTGATCCAGCAAGGGGGGAGGAGAAGTCGTCAGAGATCCGCCAGCACGACGGCGTGATGACGGATGCAGTGGAGATCGCAGCAGGGCTTCGCCGGGCTGCCCTGCGGAGGAGATGGGAGGTGTGACGGGAGGGGGGAGGCGCCAGGGCTGAGGTGCGGCTGCCCTCTCCCCCCCCCCACATATATATAGGGGGCCAGGGGGGGGCGCCAGCCCCTTGCAGATCCAATCTGCAAGGGGGGGGGGCGGCGGCCAGGGAGGAGTCCCCCTCCCCCAAGGCAAGTGGTGGCCCCCCTTCCCTTAGGGTTTATCCCTAGGCGCAGGGGAGGTGGGCCTCCCTTGGTGGTGCGCCAGCCCAGGGGGCTGCACACATCCCCTTGCGGCCTGGGGGCCCCACCGGGAGGGGTGGCCCCACCCGGTGGACCCCCGGGGCCCCTCCGGTGGTCCCGGGACGCTCCCGGTGACCCCCGGAGATCACCCGTTGGCCGAAACTGGACTTCCCATATATCAATCTTTACCTCCGGACCATTCCGGAACTCCTCGTGACGTCCGGGATCACATCCGGGACTCCGAACAACTTTCGGGTTTCCACGTGCATTAATCTCTACGACCCTAGCGTTACCGAACCTTAAGTGTGTAGACCCTACGGGTTCGGGAGACACGTAGACATGACCGAGACCACTCTCCGGTCAATAACCAACAGCGGGATCTGGATACCCATGTTGGTTCCCACGTGTTCCTCGATGATCTTCATCGGATGAACCACTGTGTCAAGGATTCACTCAATCCCGTATGTTATTCCCTTTGTCCATCGGTACGGTACTTGCCCAAGATTCGATCGTCGGTATTCCCAATACCTTGTTCAATCTCGTTATGGCAAGTCTCTTTACTCGATCCGTAATTCGTCATCCCGTGACTAACTACTTAGTCACATTGAGCTCATTATGATGATGACTTACCGAGTGGGCCCAGAGGTACCTCTCCGTCATACGGAGTGACAACATCCCAGTCTCGGTTCGTACCAACTCAACAGACACTTTCGGAGATACCCGATGCGTACCTTTATAGCCACCCAGTTACGTTGTGACGGTTGGCACACCCAAAGCACTCCTACGGTATCCGGGAGTTGTACAACCTCATGGTCTAAGGAATAAATACTTGACACTGAAAAGCTTATGCATTACGAACTATACGATCTCGTGTTATGCTCAAGTTTGGGTCTTGTCCATCACATCATTCTCCTAATGATGTGATCCCGTTATCACCGACATCTCATGTCCATGGTCAGGAAACCATGACCATCTGTTGATCAACGAGCTGGCTACTAGAGGCCTACCAGGGACTCATTGTGATCTGTGTATTCACACATGTATCGCTGTTTCCGTACAATACAATTCAAGCATGAATAACAGACAATTATCATGAACAAGGAGATACAATAATAATGCTTTTATTATTGCCTCTAGGGCATATCTCCAACATTCATCACATGGAAACATCATAGCACGTGCTGGACTCGTGTCTTCCAACAACTCTAGGGGCACATGATCTTCATTGTAGCTCACCCTAGCAGTCGAGGGTGAAGTTGCGGCTCTAGTAACTCGATCGGAGTGCGTGGGCCTCCTCTTCTCAAGCCACCCCTTTGCCCTTCCTAACAAACTCATTTTTGAAATTTTTGGCAAATTACAAAAACAAGGATTTAAACAAAGTGGGTTAACGCAAACTACTCAACTTACTTACCTAAGGTATAAACTTGCATCAAAACTTGGAAAATAAATTTCTACACATGCATGCAAGCTTGTCTACACAGCACCCAGAACTACTAAATACTCACAAATGAAGCCACCAATCAGAAATCTAATTGGAGGGGTGGAGGAGTTACATACCAGGGAGTATTTGTTCAAAATCTCAGCTCAAATGATAGGTTGTAGAGAGAGATCGAAGAATCGCCTCCAAGAGCAGCAAGAATGCAAGAACAAGTGTAGAACTCGTGTTTTTGGAGAGAAAGAGAGAGGGAGGAAGAAGACTTACCTGGAGGGGGGCCTTGTGGGCCCCAGGCGCCTTGTGGGCGCGGCCAGGGGGCAGGCCGCGCCAGCTGGCCGCCTGGGCCACTGGTGGGTCCCCCTGGTCGGCCCCAGGTACCTCTGGGTCACTCCCGACATGGAATTTTTATTTTATTTTTCTGGAATTTTTCTGAAAACTTCACTGTTGAAGAATTTTCGAAGTTCAAAAAGGCTGCAAGACTTTCTGAAAACTTAAAGCGGTGATTAGTATTGTGAAGCTTCAAAACATAAACACTTGGTACAGCAAGGAGAACAAAAACTAAAACAAATGAAAACATAACAAGCTCAACTTTTTATCTATATAAAACATGTTCACTAGTAAGGTTGAACAAGTCTTACCAACAAACAGGTGATATATAGAGCAAAAAGTCTCACCTCTTACGAAGCGATCACTGAACCTTTACTTTAATGGACATTGTCCCCACCATAATAGTTTTGTATTTGTGGTGCACATGTAGTGGACAGTCCCATTCTCCAACCTTCACTGTCTCGATATTTTCTATAGAGTTGAGGCCATGCCTCCTGTCGGTCTTCTTTGGAAAATACACCGTGTGTTCTTTATCATTCACATTGAAGGTAACCTTCCCTTTATTGCAATCAATAATAGCACCTGCGGTGTTAAGAAAAGGTCTACCAAGAATAATGGACATGCTCCCATCCTCGGGCATGTCAAGCACAAAAAAATCAGTAAGGATCAAACAATTAGCAACTTCTACGGGAACATCCTCAGAAATACCTATTGGAACGGCGGTTGACTTGTCAGCCATCTGAAGTGAGATATCTGTAGGAATTAGTTTCTCTAAACAAAGCCTCTTGTAAAGAGAGAAAGGCATAACACTCACTCCTGCTCCAAGATCACATAAAGCAGTTTTGACATAATTATTCTTTATGGAGCAAGGAATGGTGGGTATAACTGGATCACCAAGCTTCTCGGGAATCTTGCCACTGAAAGAGTAGTTAGCAAGCATAGTGGATATTGCTTCATTAGGAACTTTTCTTTTATTAGTGACAATATCTTTCATATACTTTGAATAGGGAGGTAGCTTAATAGCATCAGTCAAAGGGATTTGAAGAAAAAGAGGTTTAATCCACTCACAAAACTTATTGTAATGCTCTTCTTCTTTAGATTTGATAGACTTACCTGGAAAGGGCATGGGTTTCTGTATCCATGGTTCTCTTTCCTTCCCTTGTTTTCTTGCGATGAAGTCTTCTCTAGTGTACCTCTTATGTTTGTCAGGTGCTTCTTCTTCTCGAACTTCAGGCGGATCATTCTTCTCATTATCCTTACCTTCAGGTTCTGCATCGTCTTCAGTCTCAGCATCGGAGATAGATACGCTGTTGGGATCAACAGCTGGCTCTTCATCTGCAATAGGATCATTGGAATTGTCAGCCTCCTTATGTTTCTTCTTCTTCTTCTTTGGAGAGCCAACAATTTCTTCTTCCTGCATTTGAGAATCTTGCTCGATTCTCCTCGGATGCCCCTCTGGATAGAGAGGATCTTGAGTGCTAGTTCCTCCTCGGGTCTTAATCCCGAAGGCCTGCAAATCATCTTGTTTGGCATTGTTAGCAAGCAAATCTTTTTGCACATTAGAAATTTGTTCAAGCTGAGTTTGAACCATATGAAAATGCTTCACAAGACATTGAACATCATTAACTGTTCTACCTAGAACATCAAGCAAACTTTTGATAGCAAGGGAATTATCATGCAATTGACTTTGTATCCTCTCATTAAAATGAATTTGTTTCATAATAAAATTATCAAACTCATCTAAACATTGATCAGGAGGCTTACCATGAGGGATTTCACTTGCATTGAAATCTAAAAGAGAGTGTACCTCTACCATAGGAGGGTGAGTGGTAGGCTCACACAACTTCTCAGTAGGGGGTAGATTCTTCACGTCTTCAGCTTTAATACCCTTCTCTTTAATAGACTTTTTTGCTTCTCGCATATCTTCTGGGCTTAGAACAAACATGCCTCTCTTCTTTGGTGGTGGAGGTGGTTCAGGGACGGACCAATCTTCATGGTTTTTGGCAATCCTGCCCATCAAATCCTCTGCATCGTCCGGTGTTCTTTTCCTGAAAACACAACCAGCACAACTTTCCAAATAGGACCTGGATTCATCAGTTAGACCAGCATAAAATATATCGATTAATTCATTCTTAGGGACTCCATGTCCTGGTCTAGCCCGAATCAGACCACAGTACCTCCCCCAAGCTTTAGGGAGGTGCTCATCCTGCAACTGTTTAAAGTTATAAATTCTTTGTAAAGCAGCATGTTGCATATGAGCAGAAAAGTACTTATCAACAAAAGAGTAAGCTAAGTCTTGAGGACTCTTAATGGAACCACATGGGAGTGAATCATACCATGTTTTAGCACCTTCCTTCAAAGAGAAAGGAAGAAGCTTGGTCACATAAAAGTTTCGTTTCTTCTCATCTGTGGTAAACAAGCCACCCAACTCAGTGAGTTTAGTCAGGTGTGCAATAGCATCATCATTTTCTCTGCCATAAAAGGGGTCAGCTTCAACCATAGGTATAAGTGAAAGATCAACAGAGAAATCATAATCAGGATCATCGATGCATATAGGAGATGTAGCAAATTCAGGATCAGGAACAGTCTTGTTCTTCAAAGAGTGTTTTTCAAATAGCGTCTTAATAACTTCAGGGTCAGAGCCGGCAAACTATGTCAGTTCCCTGCATAAATCATCATCAAGCACAAAGTAATCATCATCAAGGAGTCTCTCCTTGAGTTTACTCAAATCAGGATAATCGTAAGTTCCACCAATACGGTAGCGAGTGACAGGAATTTCAATTCCAGACTTTTTTGCAGCAGCAGCGATCTGTTTCTCAAGAGCATAACCAAGTGAACTAATATCATCAAGAGTAGTAGAAGCATCATCAAGAGTATCGGACATAGTAACAGATTCAGTAGGAGCATCATGTGGTGGCGGTGAGGCAAACTTACTCATAACAGAAGGTGAATCAAGTGTAGCACTAGTGTTCAGAACAGTACCTCTTCTTGTAGTGGATAGTAAGATCGGAACCTTGGGGTCTCCTTTCTTACCCATAGCGGATGAAGTGCAGCAGATAGGATACTTCAAGTAGACTTGTAAATATTGCTATGCTCCCCGGCAACGGCGCCAGAAAACGGTACTTGATAACCCTCAATTGTAAGGGATCGAGATAGTCTTCGCGGGTAAGAATAACCCAATTTATTGATTTGACACACGGGGAGCCAAAGAGTATTTATAAGCTTTGACAGTTGAGTTGTCAATTCAACCGCACCTGAAATATACTTACTTGCAACAAAAGATAAGTGGTAACGGTGATATGATAGCGATGGTGGTGATAGTAAAAGTAAACAGCGAAAGTAAATAGCAAAAGTAACAACTAGTAACCAGCAGGATTTAAAACATTGTAGGCTAGGGAGATGGATGGTTGGGCGCTGCATGGATGAGATACATCATGAATCTAACTTGGGGCAAGGCACATGGAAAAGTAATGATCATCTAGGCAAATATCAAACATTAGGCATGTATCCCATAGGTAGTTGTACGTGCTTGCAATAAGAACTTGCACAACATCTTTTGTCCTACCATCCCGCTACGAACGGGGCCAAAAGGAACTTATGGAGATTAAGGTGCTCCTGTCAAAGAGCACCGGAACAAAGCAATAAACTCAATGGATACATGTAATCCTCAAACTACAGACCATCCCCTTTGGTGTCCCAAGCTGTCACTTTTGGGATCGCCGGTTCCGGACCGTAATAGGTGCTAACAACTCATAGGTAGGATCAAAAACACAAATATATTCATGCAAGCACATGTGGTTCAGATCTGAAATCATGGCACTCGGGCCCTAAGTGACAAGCATTAAGAGTAACAAGTTGAAGCAAAGATGATAAACACCATAGTAGATGATAGGCAACATGCCCCCAACGATCTGACAAACTATTACATGATCTAACTCATCCAATCCCTACCATCCCCTTTGCCTACAGCAGGGAATTACTCACACATGGAAGGAGAAGTCATGGAGGGAGGATGGAGTGGTGATGATGATGACGATGGCGACGATCTTCCCTCTCCGGAGGCCAATTCAGCCTCCAGATTAGCCCTCCCGAAGAAGAACAGAGGGCGGCGGCAGCTCCGCGACGAAAACTGGGAAAACAACTTCTGATCTGGGATTTTCTCGTCACGGGCTAAATACGGGTCAAAGTAGGGCACCAGGGGAGGTGGGGCCCACCCAGGCAGCCTCCCGGCGCGGCCAGGGGGTTGGCCGCGCCACCAGGGCGCCTGGAGCCCCCCTGGCCCCCCTCTGGCCCCTCTTCTGGCAACAGGTTCCTTCGGGTGCGTGGATTTTCTGTGATTTTTCATGGAATTTTCTGAGATACCTAAAAATCCGTTTTCCTGCACACAATAAAACCATGCAGGTAGCTCTGCTGAAAACAGCGTCAGTCCGGGTTAGTTTAGTTCAAATCATGCAAGAATGAGCTCAAAACAATAGCAAAAGTGTTTGGAAAAGTAGATACGTTTGAGACGTATCAGTAGGTTGTGCCCACCCAGGTGCCCCCCTCCGGTAGTTCTTCGCTACAGTATTTTCTTTTATTGTATGAAAACTCCTCACAAAGTTTCTTTCCATTCCATGAACTTTTATTTCTGCACAAAAACAACACCATGGTAGTTCTGCTGAAAACAGCATTAGTCTGGGGTTAGTTTCATTCAAATCAAGCAAATTAGAGTCCAAAACAAGAGGAAAAACATTAGGAAAAGTAGATACATTGGAGACATATCACAATATAACATCTCTTAAAATCCCTAACATCATCTATCTAAAATCCATGTCCAATTTGACATGGTATTCTCCGTGTTCAGGTATGACATGGTCAACAAAGAATCCCGCCAATTACTCTTGAATTGCCCGTATGTGATCATTTGGTAGGAGTTCATCCCGCATCTGCCAAATCTAATTTAAGGAAGGGGTCAATATACATATATATGAATGAAACTCAACACAATTGATGGTAATAAAATAAAATTGTGAATTTTGTTTACGTACATCAAATTGTTTGTCAGTGAAGCCCCGCTCAAAGGTCGAGTGGCGAATGAACTCGCAAACGTAGTATCCACATAAATCATTCCCAGGTAACTGGTACAAACACCTTATGAGAATAGAGTTCAATCAAACTGATAAGATAACATGATAATGGTATTGATGAAACTAGAATCAGCGCGGAACTCTTAGTACTACTTACTTTGGGATGTGTAAATCGTAGCTCCTTCTTCAGACCCGGATCCATTCCGATGAACTTTTTCCAAACCCTGCGCCATGCAAAGAAAATGATTACTTGATATCAAGAAATGAACGAAAGTTGCAGATATGGTGCGATAATGATTGAACTTACTTCTAGAGCATTGCAGTCATGTCTGCATAATCCTTGGGATCTTTATGTCTCAAGTCTAAGACAGTTACTACTGCCGCATCGAGCTTAATGGATAGCAGAATGAAGTGAAAGCTATGCACGCATAACTCATCAATTACATTACTTGAGTAACCTCGAGTAAGTGAAACCAGATATGCACAAGATAGTAACACTCACGTGAAGTTGTAATGAAAGAGTATTTCCCTTTCATTTTTATGTTTAAGGAATGCATTTAGCAAGCTTTCCTCGGTATCTTTAACTCTATTTTTTTACCGACCATTTATGTACAGTATTTGGGTTAATGAACCCAATGTCATAGATTCGTCCTTTTTTGCATTCGACGATCTTCAATCTGCATAATATAGTTAGGATAATTATATATACATGCAATGAGCGAGATGAGCTAAAGACTTAATTACATAAGTAATACTTACAGACAGTAGCAAGTCATGAGTTGTTTGTCGAGGGCCTGTTGATTGAATAACTGAAATAATCCACAAATTCAACAGGAAGCAGGTCGGTTCCAAAGAGGTCGTGCTCATCTTTTGTTTTGATCATCAAACTATAGACCCCACTCTCCCTGCTAGTTTCCAAGTACCAGTCATGCAATTTTCGCATCATCGTTGTTAGAGGAGGATGATCAGGTTTGACGAGAGGCTTCATGTGCTCGTATCTAAAGACCTCTACTACATCCATAGTTTCAAATTGTACATCATCTCCCATGTAGTCACCAAGACTGGTACCGGGCAGTAGCCCGAGATGTTCACCGATGATATCGCTTGACACGTTGAGCGGGGGGCACGATTGCTTCTCCTGTTCGCCGAGTTGGGGAATTGTTTTCCCACCTCTTCGTTTTGCTTCTCTTGCAACACTGTTGGTACTTCCCGACCGCTGCGCTTCCTGAAATGTCTTTGAGATAATGCGGTCATAGTTGATTTTGGCGGAGACAGTGGTGGTCACTTAAGGGCATCCAGAGTGCACTTCGCTTTCACCGGATCCACCTTCGGAGGTGAAAATTTTGTTTTTCCAATGGGCCTTCACTTTGTCTTGCACGATGACATTAGTTTCCTTGTCGGTCCTCTCATATGTTAACTTTGGAAGAGGCTTGACGCTTGGAAAAGATTTGAATTTCTTCCCGCCTCTTGTACTTCTAGCCGCCGAAGCGGAGGCGTCTCTCTTCTGCCCTTGCCGAGGCGGCGGAGTCCACTGACGCGCCAGAGGAGGCAGAGTGGATTGATGCGCTGGAGGAGGCGGAGGAGGAGGCGGAGTGCCTTGACACGACGGAGGAGGCGGAGTGTCCTGATGCGATGGAGGAGAAGGCGAAGTGCCCTGACGCGATGGAGGAGGAGGCAGAGTGCCCTGACGCGACGGAGGAGGAGGAGGCGGAGTGCCCTGACCCAGCGGAGGAGGAGGAGGAGGCATCCAGTTTGGAAGATTGATGTACTCCTTTCTCCATAGACAGGTACTCTTTAAAGCATTTTCCAGATGATTCTCCCCTTCACCTGTAGGGTACTCAAGCTCCAACTCCTCAAATCCCTCCATTATTTCATCCACCATGACAATAGCATAGCCATGTGGAATCGGAAGGCAATGAAAAGTTCCCTCAGCTTGAGAAGGTACAACAGAGCTGACCGCCGCCTTCAAGGTCAGGTTCTGCCATTTCGGCATTAGCTCACAAAGTTCAGCCTCCGTGATACTATCCATGGGGTAACGAGGAGCCGTGAAATCAGCAGACTGAACGAGCTCCATGGAAGCCACACTACTTCTCCGCTGAGATGGTAGGGTAGCTTCTGGGGCAGCATCAAAGCAAGGATCTTCGCCCCGCTGAGATGATTGGCCGCTAGCTTGCTGCCACTCAAGTTCCTCTAGTTTTGCTAATCCTGCACTGATTATCTGCATTTCGGTTGCCTCCTCTTTCCTCTTTCTCTCTCAGCTTCTATAACCATCGCTGTCGGGAAACCCAAGCACCCACAGAATGGAGCCTGGTGTGCCTTGTGTTCGTCCAGGGTGTTCAGGATTCTCGAGGGCCTCTATCAGCTCGTCCTTCTCTCTGTCGAGAATGAACGTCCCTTCCTACCCTGCCCTGATTGCTGCCTGAAGCTTCTGGATGGGTATTGCAAGTTGCTCATATGTCCAAACATACTCCCCTGTTTCTGGGTCCAAAGTTCCCCCAACCCCGAAGAACCAAGTCCTACACCGATCTGTCCAGTGCAATGTCGCTGGTTGGACCCCTTTAGCTAGCAGGTCTTGCTCAGCTTTATCCCACAATATCCGGGCTTTCAAGTAGCCACCTGATCCCGTGTGATGGTGATACTTCTCCTTTGCAGTATTTTGTTTGTTTGTCAGTGACCTTTTCTTACCCTTCTCCGATTTCTTGTAGGCCACAAATGTGGGACGGTGATCTCTTATCTTCTCAAATCGACTGACGAATTCTGGAGTCTCACCTTTGTCGACAAACTTGTTCAACTCTTTCTTCCAGTTCCTGAATAGTTCTACCATTTTCTTCAGAGCAAACGCCTTGACCTTTGGCTTCATAACTGGGTAATGAGGATCCTCCTCTGGCGGTAGGCTGAAATTTGTCATCAGTGAGTTGAAAAGATCGTTCTTCTGTCTATCCTGGACATAAGAAACTTTAGGGTCCTTCTTATTCTTATTCCATTGCTCGGTGTTGATTAGGACGCTATCCCTAACAACAACTCTGCACTAATGTACAAATGTGTCCTTGGTCCGCTTGGGAGCAATTGGTTGACCATATTTCGCGATTTCTGTGACCATTAACCTTTCCTCTAGGCATAAACATTTCTTCGGCCCTCGTCTCCTTGCGGAAGTTTGTCTCGATCTGGAGGGCTAAAAGAAGAAAGAAGCGTTAATACCAAAACAATTAATGCATCAAGTCAGCATAGGCTTAATTGCGGACTGCCTCTCTCATATATATACCTCGCTGGAGTTTTCAATAGTTAAGGCTCCCTCCTCTGTTTGGTCACCGGAGTCGTCATCATGATCTCCTTCCTCCGCCATTTCGTCACTGGAGCCATCATGATGATCTCCTTCCTCCTCTCCTTCCTGACCATCGGTGTCGTTGAGAAACGACAAGGGATCAGCTCCGGCGAGGATTATATCCCCCAACAACTATTCTTGTACTAAGTCTCTTTCCATAGTTTCTGCAAATATTACAACTTGGCAATATACAAACATGAGAGATGGATATATTAGTGGCAAACATAGACCTATCTAATCACAACAAGTAATCATATGCATATATGAGCAATGGATTAGTTGTAGACTGCCTCTCTCATGCATGTTCCATGCCCCCCTCATGTCGAAGTTATCGGGTCGGGGTTATACTTTCAAGGTTTGGGTGGCCTCGATAGTTGGTCGGGTGAGCGGACCGCCTCTCTCTCATGCATGTCCGACGTCCCCCCTCATATGTCCATCGTGAGAGGGGGTAGGAGATCGACAACGCTCTTTCTTCCAGGGGTTTGGGTGGCCTCGAGAGTTTGTCGGGTAAGGGCGGGCAGGGGTAGGAGATCGACAACGCTTTTTTCTAGGCTTTTTTTACATGTACTCCTACAACATGAAAATTTCCAAGTGATTGCTAAACGGTTTGCTAAACTTTTATGCTTCATTTATATGAAGATTAATTGTCCAATATAACTATGTTCACGATATGAGGCATTGGACATTATCTAGAATCATATGCCTCAAAATCAAAGGAAAAACTCCTCTCACAACTCCCTGCGGTGCCGAACAGTCTGAAAAATTTCTATGTTCACAAAAATATATAAGCCCGAGGGGAATTGAACTGCGGTGGCTCACACAACGGGGTTCACAAAAATTCTCTATGCAAATTTCCCTAAAAAAATGTCTTTGGTCATCTTTGATAACAACCTATGTGTGCAGATATCTCTAACTTTGATTAATGGCCTATGCAAATTTCTCTAAAGAAATGACTTTGATCATGCATATCTCTAACTGTGCAAATATCTCTAACTATGTAAATATTTTTCTTTTATTTAATAAATTCCAAAGTTGGAATTTCAATTATTCATAGTTCCTTTGATTCGCAAAGGAGCTAGATTCTCCCCTTCTTTTGCACTCACAAAAATTACTCCATCTATTTGATAGTACCCATAACCCATTCCACCAAAAACATTTGGTTCCATAGTTCAAAATTTTCAAATTTCATTCAGGTAAACTTGGACCAGATTCAAACTCCATGGTCAAAGCCCAATTTAAATTGGACAAAAAATTCTGAAACTTTGCTAGACTCTCTTTTGTGCATCAAAACCTCACCACAAAAATTCTCAAAAATTCCTAAAATTCCTAGAGCCCTTTGGCGTTTAATCATACACTTGATGCACATTGTTTAGCACTGTCAAAAAAATTAGTAAATTTAGAAAAATTCGGAGAGAGGGGGGAATCGATTCCATGCACTCCTCATCCTCCTCTCTTCCGCATGGCGTCGCCTCCTTTGAGCTTGGTCAGTGGCTCGCCGCCGATGGCACCTGGCACCGGCCTTGTCGTCGGGGTCGACGGCGTCGGCGTCCAGTAGGGGGGAATAGGAGGAGGAGGGGATCGGGCGGCGCTCACAATGAGGACGCATCTGCGACGAGGAGTGGGCTCGGGGCGGTGATGACAAGGACAGGCTTGGAGCAGGGCGTAGTGACGGGGCAGGGCGCAGGGCGTCGGGGGAGAACGTCGGGGCGTAGGGCAACGGTGACGGCGACGAGGAACAGGCGGCGCTCAGTATCGGGGCAGGGCGTCGAGAGGAGAATGGGAGATGGGGGAAATTTTCCGAAGTGTTGGCTTATATAGCCACAACTTTAGTCCCGGTTTGTGCCACCAACTGGGACCAAAGGCCCCCATTGGTCCCGGTTGGTGGCACAAACCGGGACCAAATGTCAATTTCCAACAGCGGAGAGGGCAGGAAGCAGAGCCCTTTGGTCCCGGTTGGTGCCACAAACCGGGACCAAAGGTGGGTATTGGTCCCGGTTGGTGCCATCGACTGGGACGGAAGGGTGGTGCTGCCCGCGGCCAAAAGTTTAGTCCCACCTCGCTAATTGAGAGGGGCTCGGAGTGATTTATAAGCACCACTGCTGCTGCCCTCTCGATCTCCTCTCTAATGCAGGCCTACGGGCCTAAAGTCGCTCACTTTGCCTGTGGGCCTACTGGGCCTGCTGTGGGCCTGCGTCCTGGCCCAACTCGCGGTTGGTTTTCTAGTCGTATGCAGGACGGGGTGGCCAAGTAGGCGGTAATTTTTTTCCAGTAATTTTCTTTTGTTTTTTGCTTTATTTATTTCCTTTTGTTTCTAGTTACAGCTAAATACTTTGAGTTTTTGAGTGATTCTTTTTGCTTTAGGTCACAAAAATTATAAACTTTCTGTTAGTGCCATTAGTGTTCAAATTTGAATTCTTTAAAATTTGTGTGAATGACTATTTTGTGAATAACTTTACTTTAAAAATAGATTTTTGAATGATTCTTTTTCCTTATATTTAATAATAGTGTGTTCTATCATTATATTAAATTTGCTAATTTTTAGGTTAATTTAAATGGGTGTTTTAATCAAAAGTGGATTTTCTTATTTTCGTTTGCTATTGAAGTTTCCAACAAAAAATATTGTATGAACATTTTTGGCATGGTATCATCATTTCACCCACATAGTATGTTATAAAAAGTTGAGAGGGTTACGGCAAAAACTGGATGCACTTAGTGTACAAAATGGATAGTCTCTTTCGAAGTATGAGGGTTTCGGACGAAAACTCATCTGTTACAAAAGGCATTTCATTTTTTTGAACTTATTTGAACTCCAGCTTTTGTGTGTTCAAAATGCACCATTCAAAGCCACATCATAAAATTTCAACCCTTTCTAAGTTCATTTGGTATTTTTGATGCATTTACTGATTTTTTTTAGCTAAATGACCCTAAAATTGTAAAGCACTACAAATGAACTCCGAAAAGGTTGAAAGTTGGCATGGTATCATCATTTCACCCACATAGCATGTTATAAAAAGTTGAGATGGTTATGGCAAAAATTGGATGCACTTCATGTACAAAATGGACAATCTCTTTCGAAGTACCAGGGTTTCGGACGAAAACTCATCTGTTACAAAAGGCATTTCATTTTTTGAACTTATTTTAACTCCAGACTTTTAGTGTGTTCAAAATGCACCATTCAAAGCCACATCATAAATTTTCAACCCTTTCTGACTTCATTTGGTATTTTTCATGCATTTACTGATTTTTTGAGCTAAATGACCCTGAAATTGAAAAGCACTACAAATGAACTCTGAAAAGGTTTAAAGTTGGCATGGTATCATCATTTCACCCACATACAATGTTCTGAAAGTTGAGAGGGTTACCGCAAAAACTGGATGCACTTCGTGTACAAAATGGACAATCTCTTTCAAAGTATGAGGGTTTGTGGAGAGAAAGTCTTCACTTTTTCTTCGCTTGTGTCCTTTGCTTATTGCGCTATAACCATGGATAATCTTCACCATTTAACAGGGTGCTTGGGTCAGCCTTGACTTTGAAGGGAGGAATTTCAAGAAACTTTTCATAAACTCCGACATGTCTGCCTTGCCCTCCACCCCCACGATGTCTCTTTTCCCTAAAAGAACTTTGTGTCGCTTTCGCTCATCGTATGATGTATTCACTTCCTTATCTTTTCTTTTTCTCGGTTTGGTAGACATGTCCTTCACATAGAAAACCTGCGCCACAAGATTGGCTAGGATGAATGGTTCATCTGTGTACCCAAGATTGTTCAGATCCACTGTTATCATTCCGTACTGCGGGTCTATATGTACCCCACCTCCTGAAATATTGACCCATTTGCACCGAAACAAAGGGACCTTAAAATCATGTCCATAGTCAAGTTCCCATACGTCCACTATGTAACCATAATATGTGTCCTTTCCCCTCTTGAATGCTGCATCAAAGAGGACACCATTGTTTTGGTTGGTGCTCTTTTGATCTTGGGCAATCGTGTAAAATGTATTCCCATTTATCTCGTACCCTTTGTAAGTCAATACAGTCGAAGATGGTCCCCTGGCCAACAAGTACAGCTCGTCAGAAACAGTGGTGTCACCCATGAGATGTGCTTGCAACCAATTGCTGAAAGTCTTGATGTGCTCACATGTAATCCAGTCATCACACTGCTCCGGGTGCTTGGAGCACAGAATATTCTTGTGTTCATTGACATACAGGGTCACCAAGGTAGAATTCTGTAGAATTGTGTAGTGTGTGTAATGCCCAGTATGTGACTATGTCTCCCACGTGTCGAGGCACGACTTAAAGACATAATCACATACTAGAATGATCTCAAGTATGGTATCTTTGCACAACTCATGTAAAAGCAGGGATGAAAGTGTAAAATAGTAGTTGGCTTACACTCGCCACATCACACAATGAATACAATAACAATACATCATCCAAATAACATAGGGTCCGTCTACGGATGAAATACAAACGAGAAAGATACCATAAAACACAAGGCCTGGTCGCCCCTAGTAGGAACCACTACTGATAGTCGAAAACGTCACATACATATGGCCAAGCTCTTCATCGAACTCCCATTACAACTCTGAACCACCACATGTGTAGATCTCAACGGTACCTGCATCTGGTGTTGTGTAGAAACTATGAGCCACGGAGGACTCAGCAATCCCGTTCCTGGGTAGCAATACTATCAAAACCTTAGGTGTGGAAAAGGCTTAAACAAGGTTGCAGCAGCACTAGCACTAGCTTACGTGTATAGAGCGAGAAGAGAAAGTGCCAACGATCGTCAAAGTGATCACGAAGTGATCCTAACTACTCAGGTCAAACATAACCCCACCGTGTTCACTTTCCGAACCCCTTCGGAAAGAGACCATCACGGTTACTCACGCAGGTAGTGTATTATGAACATGGTGTCAAGTTATCTACAACCGGATATTAACAAATTCCCATCTGCCACATAACCGCGGGCACGACTTTCGAAAGATCAAACCCTGCAGGGGTGTCCCAACTTAGCCCATCACAAGCTCACGATCTGCGGAGTCGCAACTCCAAGGTGGGAAGACCCGAGTATTCTTGGAATCCCGTGCTCAAGATATTTAGACAAAGGTAAAACTAATCCAGCAAGACCTCCCGGTGTGCCGACACCCTGATAGTAGCCGCGCGTATCTCATCTCAGGCCACGACCGGATGGGACAAGCTACGGGTGTATACCAGCCCTTGAGTTTCCCCGAGGTGGCCCCGCAGCACGCCCAGTTTGGACCAACACTCAAGACGAGCACTGGCCCGGGGGGTTGATTAATAAATCCTCGGGTTAATTACTCCCTCGGCAAGTTTTAGTTGTTAGGCAAATGTAAAACCAATGTTGGGCCTTGCTGGAAAAGCTTTAGCACTAAGCGAGTTATCAAGGGGGGCCCATAAACCCCAACCGTGTTAGGGACGCAAAATCAAGGAACATAACACCGGTTTATCGGTTCCTAGGGTGGCATGAATGGAACAAAACACCAAGCAAGAGGCTTAGCCTTCCACCCATTACCAATATATAGGTGATTTAGTTTAACGGATTATATATTGTGATATCCAGACAATAACTTCATCATGAAGCAAGAATCTTCAAATCTTCAGTACAACTAACAATGCTATAAAAGGGGCTGAGCGATGCGTACTTAGCCAAACAACGGTTTGCTAGGAGGGTGGTTAAGGAGTTTCATGGCAACAATAGGAGGGCTGACAAACAGACATAGGCATCGAGGCAATATCTAAAGAGCGAGACATCTAGCATAGGCAAAGATAGTAGTGATATCTGGGAATGGTCATCTTGCCTGAGATTCCGCAACGAAGAAGAACGAGTCCATGAAGTAGTCGAACAAAACCTCACAACTCCGGAACGAAACCTAAGCTAACGAGAGAAGCCAACCGGAAAGAAGCAAACAACAAGGTAAACACACAAGCATAAGTATGTAATGATGCACAAGCAAGTATGATGCATGTCCGGTTTAAATATGCATGGCATGGCATGGCAGAGTGCACAAGCAACACTACAATTTAAGCGGAGCTCAATATGCAATGAGTTGCCTATTGATAAAAGACCACATTATATTTATTTAGTTGACTCTCATTTATTTACAAGTCAAGATTAAATGTTTTTTATTAAACATGGCAAGAGGTGAAGCATGAGCAAAACTACACTATCTAGTCTTTTTAAATGAGGCCGGAAATAACAACAACAATTCCAGAAAATCCCCACATGTCATTTAGCAATTTTAAAGCAAACAACAATTAAAACATCTTAAATGTTGTTATCATGATGCGGATGATAAATGCAAGTTTTAAGCAATTTTAGAAAAAGTTAACATGAAGAGATATGAAGTATTAGTCACCGTGGTGGAAAGAAAGGGTGCCACGGCGACGATCGAAAATGATGCCACGCAACATATTGGTTCCGATAACTCATTGAGAGTCTGGTGCAAAGATGACGGAGAGCGTGTCATGCAAGAAGAAAGGTGGGGTGATCCCGTTACCGGGTTCCCACGGGTTGGCGACGAGGCAAACGAGGGGCATTTTGACTCGATGCAACAAATGAACATCTCATACACCACACATTCACATGCTTCATCCACGGGGTCATCGGCTCAACAGTTATACCTTCGAAGCGTTCGTTTTCGAAGCGGTTCGAGTTCGTAGTGGAAGTAGTCATACACGGTGCCAGTAGTTGTACATGGGTCTTCGGCGATGGTAGAGGAACACGTTTTCATAGATGTCACGGCGGCGGTAGTCGTTCACGAGCCGTAGAGGAACTTGGCGGTTCCGAGGGCTCCGGGCGTCGTGGTACTTTCCGCGTTCCGGATGTGTGGTCGTTCACGAGTCTTCGGCGAAGGTAGTCGTTCGGGCGTACACGCTTGCCGATGTGGTACTTGGCGAATCCATGTAGTCGTACATATCTTCGTGCTGTAGTCGAACTTGGCGTAACCGAAAACAGCGGTAGACGAACTCGGCGGTCCTTGGGGGTCCTGGTACTTGATGAGGTTTTCGAAAGAAAACACACACGGGGTTACAGCCTCGAGTGGAAGCTTGAGAAGCAGAACAGCGGCTTGGAGGTGAAGGACCCTTGGCCGGAGCAGGAGGCGGGGCAGGGAGCTGACGATGGCGGCTGTGGAGACGGGGGCGAGGCGCGCGCTGGAGAGGCAGGGACCTTGGCGATCTGATCTGGGCGCGATGGGGCTCGGGCGCCCGCCGGCGAGGAACTTGCGAGGCGAGGTGGCGGCCAAGGCGCTTGGGGCTCGGGCGCGTCCATGAAGGCGACGTGCGGAGAGGCCCCGGAGGAGGCGAGCCAGGCGTGGGGCGTCGTTGCAGCTGGACGTCGCGGACACCGGAGGGAGTCGGCGACGAGGCCAGCTCGGCCGGCGGCGGTGGAGAAGGCGCGGGCGGCGGACAAGGTTGGCGCTCCGGGAGGAGGCAGGGGAGGCCGGAGGCGCGGCGCTGGAGGCGGGCTCGAAGCAGAGGAGGACCTAATGGCGACGTCGGCGTGCTACTGGACGGCCGGTGGTGCTCGCGAGGGCGGTGGCGACCATGGCGCGCGGAAGGAGGAGGGCCGACGAGGTGGCCTCGGCCTCCTGGCGCGACGGGAAAGGAGCAGGAGGTGGTGTCGGACGAGGTCGAGTCGGTCGGCGAGGGGGGCCGCGAGCGAGAGAGGTGGAGGGATCGAGAGGGAGAAGAGATCAAGCGGCGCTGAGAGAGATGGGGATCGGGCAGAGGAGGGTGCGGCACTGGGAAAGGGACGAGGGGAGAGGCTCGGGCTGCATGGCTAGGGTTAGAGTGGCTGGGGCCAGCGGGCCTTGAGCCAGATGGGCCGGACTGAGAGAGGGCTGCGGCTGGACTCTCTTGCCTCTCTCGCTAAAATAAAAAAACAGAAAAAGAGAAAGAAAAGAAAGGGATGTTAGGGAAGGAATTTGCACATGAGGTTATTTTTCTCGGGCTCATAAAAATGAGCGTAATCCAAGAAAAATAGAAGTGCATGATCGAGATATAATTCAAACATATTTGAATTTACTTCAAATGGGTTTGAACTAAGACTTGGTTTTTGAAGTGTCCAAAAATGTTCGGATTTTTGGAGCAACCTTGGCAAAAGAGATAAGAATCGATGGTGGGGTTTGGGAGTCAAAACTTGAAGTAGAAATACATGGGGAATATTGCAAGTGTGTTAAAGGTGATTCCAAAGAATGGAATAATTTATAATAGCTCCATAAAATATTAGGAGGATGTGTTATAAAGAGAAATCACTCTTCCCTCGATTTAAATGGACCGAAGGTCCACACAATTTATTTTGTTAAGTTGGGAAGATTAAAGACATGATGGCATGATGGCATGATGCAAGCACAAATAAAATAGATCAAGCAAAAAGAAACATGTGGCAAAACTCGGAATATCTGGAAATCTTCTGGAGCGTCGGTCTTCGGGCGTCACAGTGTGCTTGAGACCAAGAATGTCCATCCTTGCATATTATTGAGTCCGCTCCTAGAGTGCCTTTTCTAGTTAGTCTCCCCTCATACCGCGATTGAGGGAGACCAATCTTCTTAAGGTTAAGACTGAAGTGAACACAAAACCCAATGACCTCCTCTGTTTGATGGCCCGTGGAGATGCTTCCTTCTAGCCTAGCACAGTAACAAACATATTTCTTTAAGACTCCCATGAACCTCTCAAAGGGAACATATTGTGTAAAAATACAGGGCCCATAATGGCAATCTCGACAACTAGATGAACTAGGACGTGTGTCATGATATTGAAGAAGGATGGTGGGAACACCAGCTCGAAACGGAGAAGACATTGCACCAAATCACTCCTTAACCTTGGTAGGATTTCCGGATCGATTACCTTCTGAGAGATTGCATTGCGGTATAGATTAGACGAGATTACCCAGGTGATGTTGAGGGCGAGTGCCCCAGGAAGAGGGTTCATGCAAAGGTGATGTGGTATGCTCCTACAATACCACAGTTGAAACATCTGTTCAGAAACAAAGAGCATGCCAAGTTGATGCAATGGCACAAAGAGGGCTGTAAGAAAGACGGGAACTTGAGAGCACCCGCTGATGGGTCGCAGTGGAGAAAAATCGAGAGAGCGTGGAGGGACTTTGCAGGTGACGCAAGGAACATATGGTTTGGTTTAAGCGTAGATGGCATTGATCCTTTTGGGGAGCAGAGCAGCAATCATAGGACCTGGCTCGTGACTCTATGTATCTATAACCTTCCTCCTTGGTTGTGCATGAAGCAGGAGTTCATTATGATGCCAGTGCTCATCCAAGGCTCTAAGCAACCCGGCAACGACATTGATGTGTACCTAAGGCCATTAGTTGAAGAACTTTTACAGCTGTGGATTGGAAAAGGTGTATGTGTGTCGGATGAGCTCGACCTGGAGGAATTTGACCTACATGTGTTGCTATTTGTAACCATCAATGATTGGCCTGCTCTCAGTAACCTTTCAGGATAGACAAACAAGGGATACCACACATGCACGAACTGTTTAGATGACACCAAAAGTTTATATTTGGACAAATGCAGGAAGAATGTGTACCTGGGGCATCGTCGATTTCTTCCGACAAACCATCAATGTCGAAAGAAAGGCAAGCAATTCAAAGGTGAGGAAGATCACCGGAAGAAGCCAGCCCTCCGTACTGGTGATCACATACTTGCTATGGTCAATGATTTACAAGTAATCTTTGGAAAGGGTCCTCGCGGACTATCTGTTCCAAATGACGCTGAGGGACGCGCACCCATGTGGAAGAAGAAATCTGTATTTTGGAACCTACTCTATTGGAAAGACCTAGACGTCCGCTCTACAATCGACGTGATGCACGTGACGAAGAATCTTTTTGTGAACCTGCTAAGCTTCTTGGGCGTGTGTGGGAAGACAAAAGATACACCGGATGCACGGGAGGACCAGCAACGTGTGCATGAAAAAGAAGGCATGCCTCCAAAGCAGTATGAAGGTCCTTCCAGCTATGCTCTTACCAAAGAAGAGAAGGAAATCTTCTTTGAATGCCTACTCAATATAAAGGGAATAATAAATATGGTAGAGAAAAAGTTTCAGAACCTAAAGTCTCATGACTGCCACGTGATTATAACGCAACTGCTTCCGGTTGCATTGAGGGGGCTTCTACCAAAAAATGTTCGATTAGCCATCATGAAGCTATGTGCATTCCCCAATGCAATCTCTCAGAAGGTAATCGATCCAGAAATCCTACCAAGGTTACACAGTGATTTGGTGCAATGTCTTCTCGGTTTCGAGCTGGTGTTCCCACCATCCTTCTTCAATGTCATGACACACGTCCTAGTTCACCTTTCATCGGTAAAACGTATCCTCCAAGATCGCTTTCAAATTCTTTTCATGTGTGGTTCAACCTTCCTCTTTTCATTCTTCTGAAGTGTATCACAAATCTTCATGGTATTTCTCGTCGTCATTTGAAGATCGAAGAAGAGTTTCCTCTAAATCTTATCCATTCTCTTGACTATTCGTCATTCAAGATTAATGTTATCCCCTCAATATGTTCCGATCGTGAAAAATTCTTTTCATACACATACGAAGTATTTCATGAATTCTTCCATGTGATCCTTCGAAGGCCATCAATTCAGAAGATTTCTTCGTTCTCAGTTTTCAACTTTGTCCTCCAACTATTCTTAATTGATGCCTGTCCGTTCGCCTCCATATTCTTCTGGTGCTTTGCTCGAGTATTATTTATTCAGTTCATGATTTCTTCGTTCGTTTTCTAATTCTTCCCGGTCATTCATTCTTTTTCTTCACTCGGTTCCAACTCTTATGGTGATTCATTCATGATTCCTTTTCCTTTGTTATCATATCAATTTATTTGTTCTTTCCAATCCTACCGGTGGTTCATGAAGACTTTCTCAAGTTTGAGATATATCTCCGCTTAATCAATTTCAACAAGAATAAGTGTTATGCAACTCCATTGCTGCTCATCAATTTAATTTGATGAAGGATAAGCACAACATTATTCTTATTTTTTTTATCAAGTTGATTTAATCCATTCCTTAGGAGTTTGTTCATCATGAATAAATTATAATCCCAAGTGTTGTCATCTTTTATTTTCCGAAGCTCGAAGTTTTCTCGGCTATCTCATCAGAACCTCCATGTAAACTTCGCAAGAATTTAGTCTTATTCTTTTCATCCTTCATTTCTATCTCACCATCCTTTGTTTACCAAAGTTTGTCATGGTGGTTCATCATTTAATTCTTTCTTCAAGTGTTCATCAATATTCTTGTTGGAGGAGCTCAAGCATTCTTCATCTTACTTTCCGAAGTACAATTCATTCTCCCTTATCTTTTAGCTAGGTAGTAGTATATCATTCTTGATTCATAAGGAGTCATGAAGTGAAGTTGTCAAGAATGAGATATTTTAAAACCCATCAATCTCTTCGTTGGAGTTATCTTGGTATAGATAGCACCGAAAGCCTTCCATAGGGAATGTTGCTATTTGTGGTGCTTATCAATGACCCAAGTTCTCCATTTATACTCTCGGTGAAAGAAGTTTTTCGTCACCTTGTTGATCTCAATCGGATCATTTGTTTCCGTTAGTGGTCAGTTGCCACCTCATAATTTTGGGATGTTTTCCATAAGCCCACAACAAGTTTATTCTTTTGTTGTTGATTTTCTTCAACAACTCCGTTCAAGCCTTTCTCAACATCACCAGGGTCATCTCGTCTGATCTTATACCGCAATACACCGCATACCGGGCATGCATTCAATTACTCGTACTCACCGTGGTAGAGGATGCAGTCATTAGGGCATGCATGTATCTTCTGCACCTCCAATCCTAGAGGGCATATAACTTTATTTGCTTCGTACGTACTGTCAGGCAATTTGTTATCCTTTGGAAGCTTATTTTTCATTATTTTCAGTAGCTTCCCAAATCCGTTGTCAGATATACCATTGTCTGCCTTCCATTGCAACAATTCCAGTGTGGTACCGAGCTTTGTGTTGTCATCTTCGCAATTTGGGTACAACCTTTTTTGTGATCCTCTAACATGCGATCGAACTTCAACTTCTCCCTTTCCCTTTGGCATTCTCTCTTTGCATCAACAATGACCCAACGAAGATCATCATCGGGCACATCTTATGGTTCCTCTTGATCTTCAGCTTCCCCCGTTGCAGGATCACCGTATTCAGGGGGCGGATAGTTGTCATCATCCTCTTCTTCTCGTTATGTTCCATCATAACCCCTCTTTCTCCGTGCTTGGTTCAAACATTATAGTGTGGCATGAAACCCTTCTCAAGCAGGTGGATGGGAAGGGTTTTCGAGTCAGAGTAAGACTCTGTATTCCCACATATAGGGCATGCACAACACATAAAACCATTCTGCTTGTTTGCCTGAGCCACTTTGGGAAAATTATGCGGCCCTTAATGTACTCGGAGGTGCGTCTGTCACCGTACATCCATTGCCAGTTCATCTGCGTGCATTATATATAATTAAGTGTGTCAAAAACCATTATGGAACATCATGAATAGAGAAGTGACCAAATTAATAGAAGTTCATCATCACAACTAAAGTTCATACATAGTTCTCATTAAACAACATACAGCTCCCTAGAGCATGTAATTATAACATACATTGAAACTATGTAAAACATTTCAATGCAACAACAAATGTGATCATAATCGCAACTAAGTTAACAATTGATCCAACGGCATAATGATACCAAGCCTTAGTATGAATGGCATATTTTCTAATCTTTCTAATCTTCAAGCGCATTGCATCCATCTTGATCTTGTGATCATCGACGACATCCGCAACATGCAACTCCAATTCCATTTCATCCTCAGTTCTTTTCAATTTTTTCTTCAAGTAAATGTTTTATTTTTCAACTAAATTTAACCTCTCCACAAGAGGGTCGGTTGGAATTTCCGGTTCACATACCTCCTAGATAATAACATGTATGTCACGTTGATCGGCATAATTGTAATAAACACTAAATGAATTAAATAGTCATAAAAGATAATATACCACATCCGAATCATAGACAGGACGAGGGCCGATGGGGGCGGATACCAAAACCATCGCACTATATAATAACAAACAATAATAAAAGTAAGAAAATTATACAAGTATCTATCTAAATCATACAAGTAAGATTTTTTTTTAGAAATAAGATAAGAAGAAGAGGCTCACCACGGTGGTGCAGGCGACGAGATCGGCGTCGGCGATCGACGGCGGTCGGGACGAGGACGGGACAGGATAGACCGCCAAACCTAGAAAAATCTTGAGTAAAATGGAACTTGGAGGTCGAGCTTTGAGAGGAGAAAGCTTAAGATTGGCTTGGGCATTTCATCGAACACCTCATGTGCATAGGAGGTGTGAGCTAGAGCACAACACACCTACACATGTCGGCCATCCAAAAAAATAGAGCAGTGAGCGGGCAGGGGCGGGGATATATATAGGCCTATATTTAGTCCCGGTTAGTGGCTAGAACCGGGACAGAAGACTTACCTTTAGTCCTGGTTCCAGCCAGAAACCAGGACTAAAGGTGCCAGGAGCGGACAGGGGCGAGGCCCATTGGACCCGGATCGTGGCTGGAACCGGGACCAATGGCCCCCGAGGCCCGGCCGGCGCCCTGGCCTCACGAATCGGGATTGATGCACCCTTTCATCCTAGTTCGTGAGTGAACCGGGATTAATGCCCTTATCCTGGCCTCTACCAAAGCCATGTTTTCTACTAGTGTACCATGAAGGTTGATAGTCATAAATACAGATATTGCAATTTAATCGTTGTTGAACTGTAATTTTCTCACCACGCCATAGTTGTATGCTTGAGGGAGATGACTCTAGTAAACCTATGCCCCCTAGGGCTATTCTCCATTACAGAAAACTTTACAAAAATTACTATTCTTTGTTGTACCCTTTAATCTATCTATCAACTATCATTATCACTTGCAAATTAATCTTGTAACTAGCAAGACTCGAAGCTTGAGAACCTTTTTGACGTGTTGGGGACAAGTTCGTCTTGTTTTGTGTGCGCATGTACCAGTAACTTTGTTTGCTGGGAGAACTCCCTCTGGTTCGATAAACCTTGGTTTTGTAATTGAGGGAAATACTTATTGTTAGGATACATCACCCTTACACTTGGGGGATACCCAACCACTCTTATGAGAGAGCAAGCACACCCCTACCGATGTCGCCCATGGCGGACACCGCGCCCGACAAGTGTTTAGTCAAATGTCACTGAGCTTTTATTGAACTTCTTGTTGTTTTCTAGAGAAGCACAATCACAGGGTACTTGGTGTTTGAGAATGAGTTGTTGTGTGATGCGCGGTTGGCCTTTCTAAGAACTTTGAGGCATGAATAAGGACCGAACCTTTTGGCAAAGCTTGCATGCTCTGTTTCATGATCGAAAGAACTTCACACCCTACAACATGCATGTCATCCATGCACGCAATGTGGAGTCGTTAACGCATTGGTGGTACACCATCTGCAATGAACTGGCGACAAGGTGGTCATTGGGCTCGTCAAACATGGAGATCGTAGGTGTTGCTTCCTGTTTAATCTACATGTTGGTTAATTCATCCATTCACTCATTATTGGTGTTCATGTTGTATAGATTGCACGCGTCGCCATGATGTACTACAAGACCGAGGACAAGCAATTCACGCACATACATTGTTGGATGAATCTCAAGGGAGAGTTTGTGTGGGACGAGTGACGGGCCTGGCTCTAGTATCGTTGAATTCGAAAGATATGATTCCGGAAACTTGTTGAACATTCGGCTATCTCGTTGAATTAGAATTATTGTTATACTAGAGATATTTGCATGGATGAATTGTGTTATTTCTATAATGATTATGATTGTTGCGGGCTATTTTCTGTAAATTATGTCCAAACTTTGCTGAATTCCGTCGTGTTTGCATGAATTTCATCTGGTTTGTTGAAATCCGGTTTGAAATGTATGCGGGCACGGTTGGATGACCGGCTCTTGCATTGGCGTCCATGGATTGGTCTTCACCGGTCTATGGATGGATTTTGGGGGTTAGCTCTGGAGACGACCTAACATTAGTACACCACGGTCGTAGATTAAACCGAGGCAAACTTGGCCGAGAGGCAGAGGGTAAGAGCATCTACAGCCGGGCGCCGTATATTCGTCTCAAACGCCCGAGTAGGTTTGATTGGCAATCCTTAGACAATAGGGATGAAGCAAAGGAGCATAACCTACCTACAACTATGCTTTAAAGCAAATAAATCTATCGAAATTCTCATTCCAGTCTCAGGGGATATCTGAAGCTACCGATCCAGGATCTCACTCAAATCCATTCGTTCGGTTGCGGGTCTGTTACAAGATTAATTTTGATTGGATGTTGGTCGTTTACAACGTTGGGAGGTCCGGTTGGGTTTGTTCTTGGCCCTAGCTCACTCTCTCCCTCTCACTCGCTCCGTCCAATCCTCTCCCTCTTCGGTTCCGATCCCATCCACCACGATGAGCAGCTCTGGCGGTGACTCTGGCTCGAAGCTTGACTACGAGGAGGAGATGGCCCTTCGCATTGCGCTGGAGCGGTCCAAGATGGAGACCGGCAGCTCCGGATCTAGAGCGTCGCCGTAGCTCCCATGCCGGCGAAGCGCGGATGCCAGAGCTGGACCCTCCCGGCCCACGCGCAGCGACACTAGGACAGCACAGTCCGCGCCGGCCCCACGCCGTATCCTCCCCTCGCAAGGCGCTCCTCCACACGACCAGCGTTGGGTGCTTGTGCCCGCACCTCCGGCCCACATGCCCACTACGGAGTCAGAGGCACACGTCGTTCGCCGCGAGAGGCAATAGGCACGGGAGAGGGATGTGGCAGAGCAGTCCGCGCGCCGCATCCGCGGGATGCACGCGGAGCCCGACAAGGACGAGCAGCTCCTCACATGGGTCTACCGCCGGTCCCTCATGACGGTAGAGACATACACTCGCCGCCTCCGACGGAAGAGCACCAAGGCGCTCTGGATAGCTATTGAGCAGTCGGAGCGCGAGGCGAAGGACGCAACGGCGGAGAAGGCTCGGGTGGCGCTCTAAAGTGGGAGCAAGACAAGGCGGTCCGTCGAATGAAGGGGCTCATCGTCCTCTCCAACTCTAACTCCAACAGCGACAACAACCGCACCTCCTCGTCCGACGACCAAGACCCTCCATAAGCCGCGGACGCTTACAGATGCGCCGACGACCGGAAGGGCAAAGGCCCAACGAGGAAGTGGTGATTCTGCCCCCTCCTTCTCAATCTTTACACCGTTATAATTTGTACAAGTTTATGAATTTGTCCTTGGACGAACTATAATCTTTTGGATGTGGCGAATGTTGGGATCTACCATAGGGTGCGTCGACTGTAAATTAAAATTTTCCTACGCGCAGAACATCCAGGAACATGCTAAGGGAGATGGATCACAGATCGTTACCATTAGACCCGCAGTGCCGTGCAGCGGAAGTAGAGTTGGGGTAGCGCGTCTCCGGAGCCGGCTCCTCCTCGTCGATCTCCCACGTAGCCGATCGGATCACGCGGACGGGTTCGCCGGAGTGGCACAAGTGCACCGCCTCTAACGGTATCCACACGCGCAGGAGGAACATCGTGCGGCGGACTGCTAGGTCCGATCACACAATCGGCGGCGAGTGGAGGTGGCTATTCGCAACACATGCAAACCCTAATGACACCGCTGAAGCGATCAACCAAATGAGTGTGCTCCACCTCCACTATATATAGGCATCTGTCGCGGGCTCAACACTTGGGCCTCGCACAGACCCTAAAGCCCAAAGTCTGTCCGGTCTGTATTCGAGTCCGAGTAGGACTAAGTCTGACTCGTGGAGTTGGATCCAACCTCACAGGTTCCTTCCCTTAAGCACGCGACCCCTTAGGTTCAAGTCAGCTTGGTCATAGTTTGGTTCACCTCCGACCTGCACGCTTGGCAGCGGCCTCTAGCAAGACGTGCCGACCACCAAGCAAACTATGAAGCTGGTTAGGCGAACCTGTACAATATGTGACACTTCCATTCCCTTTGCCACACGATATATGTTATTGGTTTCAAGGCGAGTCTGTCATCCTTGTGCTAGCCCGACCTCTTTATCATTCCAGTGATGCCGACCCAAACCGGATTATCTCATAATCCTTGTCGCATGGCCATGCTTATCCTGGTCGGATCACACGAGGGGCCCAGAGTATATCTCTCCTGATCGGAGGGGCAAATCCCATCTTGCTCGACCACGTCTCGCAGCATGGGTCTGGACAAGCCCGAAACCTACCTTTGTAACTACCTAGTCACGGAGTAGCGTTTGGTCTGCCCAAAGCAAGTCTGTCACCATCCCAAGTACATGAGCTCAGGTCTTAGGATATATAATGTATGTTGTACTAGAGACTCACAGATGACATATCATTGTGTCTCATAGTTGGGTCTGTCTGACCCGGACCTTATATCAACTCAGATCCGACTACGTCGAACCCGACCAGACCTTTCCAAGTCCATATTATCCGGTTAGCATCCAATGCTCCATGGCTAGTGAGACCGAGCCATCCACCGTGTCATATGCTAGTCTAGTCCGACGTGTGTCCACACATCACTTACGATTAGGGACCATTTTAGGATGTATCATACAACACAAGATCTCACAGACAAGTCATGTAGTTGCCAACAAGTATCATTGATTACATCCAAGGACTATCATTATTCATAAACACATAGGAGATATCATCATACATGATTGCCTCTAGGGCATATCTCCAATAGTCTCCCACTTGCACTAGAGTCAATCAAATAGACATCGTATGCCCATAGCTCTAACGTGTCCCTCATGCTTGGGTTGTGGAAGCGGCTTAGTCAAAGGATCTGCAACATTTGCATCCATGTGAATTTTGCATAACTCTATATCACCACTCTTTACGATCTTTTGTATCAGGTGATATTTCCGATCTATGTCTCTGGTCTTGTGGTGGTTCCTCGGCTCCTTGGCTTGTGCGATGGCACCAGAATTATCACAATAAAGATCCAACGGTTTCACCGAGGCTAGGAAAATACCAAGATCATCTAGAAAGTTCTGGATCCAAACACCTTCCTTTGCAGCTTCACAAGCCGCAATGTATTCGGCTTCTGTGGTAGAATCGGCCACCGTATCTTGCTTGGAACTCGTCCAGCTCACTGCTCCTCCATTCATGACATACACGAATCCAAACTGTGATCAACAATCATCTCTATCGGTTTGGAAACTAGCATTGGCGTAACCCTTTACGACAAGCTCCTCCTCACCTCCATAAACTAGGAACATCTCTTTAGTCCTTTTCAGGTACTTCAGAATAGTCTTTACCACCGCCCAGTGACTCTCACCTAGGTTGGCCTGGTATCTACTTGTTAGGCTTATTGCAAAAGCAACATCAGTCTGTGTACATATCATGGCATACATGATGGATCTGATTGCCGAGGCATATGGAATCCGACTCATCCTGCTTCGCTCATCGGATGTCTAAGGACTCTGAGTCTCGCTTAGCCTTATACCATGTGAGACAGGCAAGAACCCTTTCTTGGCCTTACTCATGTTGAACCGCTTCAAAACTTTGTCTATGTACGTGCATTGGCTCAAGCTGAGCAGCCTCCTCGATCTATCTCTATAGATCTTAATACCCAATATGTAAACTGCTTCATCGAAAACTTTCCATTCAATGATTCCTTGACCGAGTTCAGCATTGAAACATTGTTTCCGATCAACAATATGTCATCCACATATAGTATCAAAAACACTATCGAGCTCCCACTCAACTTCTTGTATAAACAAGCGTCCTCTTCTCTTTTGATAAAACCGAGACCAGTGACGACCTCATCAAAACGAATGTTCTAGCTCCGAGATGCTTGTCTCAACCCATAAATGGATCTCTTGAGCTTGCATACCTTACTAGTGCTAGTCGGATCGACAAAACCCTCGAGTTGTATCATATACATATCCTCGGTTAAATTTCCATGAAGGAAGGCCGTTTTGACATCCATCTGCCATATCTCATAATCGAAATAGGCAGCTATAACTAGTATGATCTTCACCGACTTCAGCATCGCTGCCGGTGAGTAAGTCTCATCATAGTCAATTCCTTGAACTTGTCCATAACCTTTAGCGACAAGCCGAGCTTTGTGCATCTGAGCATTTCCATCCACATCGGTTTCTTCTTAAAGACCCATTTGCAACCTATGGCTTTTACGCCAGGTGGCAGATCAACCAAGTCCCAAACTTGATTTTCATCCATGGACTTTAATTCGGACCTCATGGACTCCAGCCATGCCTCGGAATCTGGGCTTACCATCGCTTCCGCATACGTAGCTGGCTCGTCGCTTTCCAGCAACAACACATCGCACACACTGCGCAATCTTTTCGACCTCCGTGGTTTCGGTGCCACTTCCACCTCGGGTTCCCTGACAGACTCTGGTATGATCACATCACCCGCCGAGTTGTCCCCAAGTGGTGCTCGAACTTCTTCGAGTTGCACCTGCCTCCCACTAGCCTCCCGCCTGAGAAACTCTTTCTCAAGGAAGACCCTGTTTTGAGCAACAAACACTTTGTTCACTTAGCGGTTGTAGAAGCTATATCCCAAGGTTTCCCTCGGATATCCCACGAATATGCATTTATCCGACTTAGGTGTAAGCTTGTCTGACATAAGTCATTTGACAAATGCTTCACAACCCCAAATCTTCAGAAAAGACAAACTAGGACTCTTCCCAGTCCACATCTCATGTGGTGTCTTATCTACGGATTTAGATGGTACTCTGTTGAGTGTAAAAGCTGCAGTTTCTAGAGCATATCCCCGGAATGACAATGGTAAATCCGATTTGCTCATCATATATCGAACCATGTCAAACAAGGTACGATTCCTCCGTTCCGACACGCCATTTCTCTGTGGTGTACCCAGAGATGTGAGCTGAGGTACTATACCTCGACTTTTCAGATGATCATCAAACTCCTGGCTCATGTACTCACCTCCACGATCAGATCGTAGAAGCTTTATAGTCTTGCCGAGCTGATTCTCTACCTCGTTCTGAAACTCTTTGAACTTTTCAAAAGTTTCCGACTTGTGCCTCATCAAATAGATATAGCCATATTTACTCAAGTCGCCGGTTTAAGTCATGAAGTACTGATAGCCACCTCTAGGAGTTGTGCTCATTGGACCACACACATCGCTGTGTATAAGCTCCAACAGCTCGGATGCCCTCTCGCAACTCTTTGCAAAAGGAGACTTAGTCATCTTGCCGAGCAAGCATGATTCACATGTCTCGAACGACTCGAAGTCGGGTGAAGTTAGGAGCCCATCACTATGGAGCTTCTTCATGTGTTTCAGACTAATGTGTCCAAGCCAGCAATGCTAGAAGTATGTCGGATTTATCTCATTAGGCTTATGCCTCTTGACATTCATATTATAGACACGTTCCGTTTCCAGATTCAAAATAAATAGCCCATCAGTAATGGGTGCATAGCTGTCGAACATACCATTCAAAAATATTGAACAACCATTGCCCTTTAAATTGAATTCATAACCTTGACTCATCAAACATGAGGCACAAATAATGTTTCGACTAAGTGCAGGAATATAATAACAATTATTCAATTCCATAATGAATCCGGAAGGAAGCTGGAGTTGCATCGTGCCGACCTCCAATGCAGCAACTCTTGCTTTGTTACCGACCCTCATGGCAGTCTCCCCTTGTGCCACACGCCTAGTTCTTAGCAGCCCCTGCATCGAGTTGCAAATATGAACAACCAATCCGGTATCAAATACCCAAGAGCTACTAGGTATGTTGTCGGTGTCAAAACCGGCAGATCTCGGGTAGGGGGTCCCGAACTGTGCGTCTAAGGATCGAAGGTAACAGGAGGCAGGGGACACTTTGTTTACCCAGGTTCGGGCCCTCTTGATGGAGGTAATACCCTACTTCCTGCTAGATTGACTTTCATGAGTATAGGGGTTACAAGAGTTGATCTACCTCAAGATCGAGATGACTAAACCCTAGATGTCTATCATGTATGATTATGAATGCCTCTACAAACTAAACCCTCTGATTTATATAGACACCGGAGAGGCTAGGGTTGTACGGAGTCAGTTTACAGAGAAAGGAATCTTCATATCCGCACGCTAAGCTTGCCTTCCACGCAAAGGAGAGTCCCATCCGGACACGGGGGAAAGTCTTTTGTCTTGTATCTTCATGGCCCATTAGTCTGGCCCACGTTACGTAGCACGGACGCCCGAGGACACCGTAATCCAGGACTCCCTCAGTAGCCCCTGAACCAGGCTTCAATGACGATGTGTCCGGTGCACAGATTGTCTTCGGCATTGCAAGGCGGGTTCCTCCTCTGAATTTTCTAAAGTAGTCCTCCGGACAAGAGATCTATATCCGGCTCTGCATATAATAGGTCAACCTCCTGATCATAAAAGCACAAAAAAAATATCCAGTGACAGCTTTATTCGACGAAACGTCACGTTTTAGCTCCATCATCATCTCGAACCGTTTTTTGGGTCTCCTGCCTCGCGACTCCCATTAACATGTCTTGTCGAAGCAGGGATCATGTCCCCTTATTTCGGGATTCTCATCAATACAAGCTTTGGTAAATTAATCATGCCGCTCGCACGACCCCTTGGGAACAGGCGAGTTTTAAGGCTTGAGGGAGGGGGGCGCTTGATATTCGCAGTCCATATAAGCGGATGGAATCTAATTTCTCCGCCCTACGCCTCATTCTCTCTATGCCTCTCCATCCTCGAGCTCCAGCGCCCAAGTTCCAAGCTCCTCTTCCCCTTGCAACTCCCCCGACCATGGCCGACTCTCAAGGAAAATTGATGGCCTCCTCTGTTACGGAGGAGAACATCAAGGAACTACGGGAGGTGCGGTACCTAACCGCGGAGATCAAACACAGGCTTCCCAATCTGGGGCAGGTCATCCCTACCCCGAAGCCTGGCGAGAGGGTGGTGTTCATCCCCCACTTCCTCCGCGGACTCGGATTTGCCCTTCACCCCTTTGTAAGGGGCCTCATGTTCTACTATGGGCTGGATTTTCACGATCTGGCCCCAAATTCATTTCTTCACATCTCGGCGTTTATCGTCGTGTGTGAGGCCTTTCTCCGTGTCCGTCCACACTTCGGCTTATGGCTCAAGATTTTCAACGTGAAGCCGAAGGTGGTCGACAAGAAACACGCGGACTGTGGTTGTGCCATGGTGATCAAGCTCCCCAAAGTTAATTGGCCAAAGGGGTTTTTTGTGGACACCGTCAAGGTATGGCAACAGGAATGGTTCTATATCACAGAACCCCGTGGCTCCAAATGGGCAGTGGCTCCGGCCTTTAGATCCGGACCCCCGCTGAGGCTCACATCCTGGACCGACAAGGGTCCGGACTGGGGGTCGGTTTCTGAGGTGTTGCTATTGCAAAAACACATCAGGAGTATGATAGCCAAGGATATTACCCTTGCTGATGTAATCCAAGTGATGTTGATTCGTCGCGCACTTCCCTGCCAACAGTGGCCCCTCAAGATGTGGTAGTTCAATCCGGAAGGATCGTGGACCCTACAGCGGTTCTACGGCACGACGCATAAGGGGATTTGGAAGCTACTTTTCAAGAAGCAGAAAAGGTGGCCAAAGTCATCAGACGACACTAGCCTCGATTGCAACCATCCACCCACCGAGGTAAATTCTTAAAACTCCGAACATCAATAGGTTCATTGCTCCAAAAGGAGAAATAATAAGTAGTCCATTCCCAAAACACGTTTGGATCAAGAAGGCGTAGCAAATGAGGTGTCTGGCTCCGCTCCCCGGAGACCCAACCAATCCTCTATTAATGAGGGTGACGGTTAAAAAGGACAAGCAGAAAAAAGGGAGGGTACTTCGAACGCAATATCCGGAGAGGCTGATGCCCCATCCTCCCACGAGCGCGACAACGACGATGAGGGGGGGGAAGAAGATCCTCCCCGCAAAGGTAAGAAGAGGGCAGCCTCCGAAGACCTGGAAGCCGAGGCTTCTAAGAGGGACAAAATCATTATCCCTGATGACTCGGAGTCAGATGCCGAGGTCATCTGTGACGCCCGAAGACCGACGTCCCAGAAGATTCCAGAAGATTCCAGATGTTCCGGGTCCTCCCGTGTGTTCTTTTGTGCTTGTGTTATTTATTTTTGCATTGCATCATGTCATCATGCCATCATGTCATTTTAATTTTTGCATCTCAACTTAAATAAATCGTATGGACCTTCGGTCCATTTAAATCGAGGGAAGGTGACTTCTCTTTATAACATATAAAAGTCTCTCACTATTTAGGGAGCTATATAAATAAATATTCCATTGTTGGAATTACCCCAACACACTTGCATTTTCCCCATGTCTTTTCACTTCGAGTTTCTCCTTTTGAAAACCTTGTCTAAAATTCTTTTCCGGTGTTTCGAGGCTCCTCCAAAATTCCGGACATTTTTGGACACTTCAATAATCTCGTCTTAGTTCAAACCTATTTGAAGTATATTCAAATATGTTTGAATTATTTTTCCGTTCATGCCTTTCTTATTTTTCTCGGACTTTGCTCTTTTATGCTGCCCGAGAAAAAATACTTCCTTGTGCAACTTTTTCACTAACCCTCCCTCCTTCTTCCTTCCTTTTCTTTTCTTCTGGTTGTTTCTGTTTTTTTTAGAAACAACCGAAATGCAGAGAGGCCCAGCCTGCTGCCTCCTTTTAGCCAGGCCATTCAGGCCCAGCTCTTCCATCCGGCCCATCTCCCTCTGGCCCAAGGCCCGTTTCCCCCTAACCCTAGCTAGCGGAGCCTCGCTCCCGTTTTTCTTCCCGAGCCGCCGCCAGGAGTCTTCTCTCGCTCGCTACAGTACCGATTCCCTCGATCTCCCATCTTTTTCCTCCCGCCCGACCCAGTCTCGCTCCTCTCTCCCTCGGCGCCCCGCACTCCTCTCGATCTCCCTGCGCGCGCGAGGCCTCTGCCTCGCCAGCAGCCGGCGACCGCCCCGCGCTGGCTCCCTCCCCGTCCTCCAGGGCCGCAGCGGCGTCCAGGCCCGAGCGCCCCGAGCCCTCGTTCAGCGCGCGGCCAGGAGCCCAAGGCCGGCGCCCCTCTTCTCTCCCTGCGCGCCCCGAGCCGGCGTCTCTCTCCGCCCCGTCGGCCTCCCTCCAGTCCTCCTCGCCTCCTCGCCCGCATCGACGGGGCCGGCCAGGAGCACCGGCTGCGCCGGCGGCCGCCACCTCCCCTCGAGCAGTTCCCCTGCCCCGACGCCAGGCCGCATGCCTTCCTCCTCGCCGCGCCCGGCCTCATCCCTCCTGCGGCCAGGCCGCCTCAGGCCGCCCCGAGCCGCTTCACCAGGAGCTCGATGAGCTGCAGCAACCCAGGCCGCCAGCGACGCGGTGCTGCACCCCGTCGCCAGCTCCAGGGGGGCCCTCGTCCGCATCGTCCGTCGACCCCAGGCCTTGTCCGTCCGCACTCCAGCAGCAGGCCACGCCCCTCCCTTCGGGCCGCCACCTCCAGCACAGTTGTCGCGGCTCCTTCGTCCTCCAGAGCACCCGTCCTTTCCAGCACATCCTCGCCTAGTTGACGCTGCTACGAACTCGTCGCCGTGCTGCCCCTTTTGTTTGCTCTTGTGTTTTGTGTTGTGTTGCCTTGTACTGTTGAGTTGACAGGAGAACCGTGTACGAGACCGAGATCCGTGTACCCCTTCGAGTCGCCGACGACCTTCAAGTTCGACTACACGGCGACAAAAGAAGTGTACATCTATGTAACGAGTTCGACTACCGTCGACAAGACCGGGACATCAAGTACCACGACGACCCGAATGCCCAAGATGGGACTATACCTCCTACGTGTCGAGGCACGACTTAAAGGTATAAGCCCATCCTAGAATGATCTCAAGTTTGGTATCTTTGCACAACTCATGTAAAAGAGGGATTAAAATACAAAAGGAGATAGTTGGCTTACACTCGCCACTTCACACAAAACATTACATAAGCATAACATCATTCAAAACATCACAACCCGACTACGGGTGAAGAACCAAAAGAAAGATACCAAAACAACGTAAAGCCACAGGTCAGGATCGAATCCTAGTAGAAACCACTACTAATCGTCGAAACGTCGCAAGCAAACGGTCAAACTCTTCATCGAGCTCCAAGTGAAGAACTTGAACCAGCTCCTGCATCGAACTCGGCTGAACCTGCATCTGGTGTTGTAGTAACTGTGAGCCACGAGGACTCAGCAATCCCATAACCATGGGTAACAAGACTAGCAAAGCTTTATGGGTAGGAAGAGGTAAAGTGGTGAGGCTGCAGCAGCGACTAAGCATAATATGGTGGCTAACTTACGAGTACCAGAATAAGATGAGAAGCTACGCAAACGGTCGCAAAAGAGGTGATCGCTAAAGATCCTAACCACATACGGTCAAACATAACCCCACCGTGTTCTCTTCTCAAAGTGAAAAGAGACAGTCACGGTTACTCACACAGTTGTGTGTTTTACTTCGGATCATCTGTCAAGTTTTCTACAACCGGACATTAACAAATTCCAATCTGCCACATAACCGCGGGCACGGCTTTCGAAAGTTCATAACCCTGCAGGGGTGTTCCAACTTAGCCCATCACAAGCTCTCACGATTAGCTGAAGTGATAAATATAATATCATCACCCCTTATCTTAGGGAAAATCCGATCAGGCTCGGCATCCCGGTAGCACAAGTCATTTCGACAATGGTAAAACAAGTCCAGCAAGACCTCCCGGTGTGTCGACACCCTGATAGTAGCCGCACGTATCTCGTCTCAGGACACTACTGGATGGGTGATCCTACAGGTTATACCAGATACCTCGGGTTTCCCCAAGGCGGCCCCGCAGTCTCCCCGTTTGGGACCAACACCATCAGCACTGGCCCCCCCTGCTATGTAGAATTAAGAATCCTCGGGTAGCGCTAACTCCCTATGCAAATTTAATTATTTAATTAAGTTGTTATTATGAGCAAATTAAAAACCAATGTTGGGCCTTGCTGGAGGAGTTTTATTCAAAGTCGAACTGTCAAGGGGTCCCCATTACACCCATCGTGTTAGGAACGCAAAATCAAGGAACATAATGCCGGTTTATCGGCGCCTAAGGTGGCATGAGTGGAACAAAACACCGAGCAAAAGGCCAAGCCTTCCACCCATGCCCAGTGTATAGGTGTGTTAATAATATTAATAGATATTGTGATATATCCAACAACAAGTTCCCACCTGGAACGGACTTCATCTTCACCTGCAACTAACAACGCTATAAGAGGGACTGAGCAAGCGAGGCTGAGCAAGCGAGTAACATAGCCAAACAGTGGTTTGCTAGGAAGGTGTCAAGGTTAGAGGTTTCATGGCAACAAGGAGAGGCTGACATAAAAGATGGGTATCGCGACATGTAACGATAGCATCGAGACAACTAAGCATGGCAATGGTAGTAAAGGTATCCAAGGGTATGATCATCTTGCCTGGAATTCCACAAGGGAGAAGAACGGATCCATGAAGTAGACGGAGCAACAGACGAGCGGATCCTCACAACTCCGGAACGAAACCGAAGCTAACAAGAGAAGCAACCGGAAAGAAGCAAACAACACGGTAAACACACAAACTCAAACATGGCATACGATGCACAAACAAGTATGATGCATGTCCGGTTTAAATATGCATGGCATGGCAAAGTGCACAAACAACACTACAAGTTAAGTGGAGATCAATATGCAACGAGTTGCATATTGACGAAACACCACATTTATTATTTAGTTGACTCTCGTTATTTACAAGACAAGATTAAATGTTTGTTAACATGGCAAGAGGTGAAGCCTAAAGAAACTACACTATTAAGACATTTTAAATGAGGCCGGAAATAACGACAACATATCCGGAAAATCCCCATGAGCATGTTTAATAATTATAAAGCAACAACAATTAAACATTTTAGTGTTGTTAACATGATGCGGATGACATGATCAAGTTTATGCAATTTTTATTTAAAGGTTGACAAGAGAGATGATATGAGGTATTTGTCACCGTGGTGGAAAGAAAGAGGGTGCCACGGCAACGGTCCGAAAATGATGCAATGACATCATATCGGTACCGGTAACTCGTTGAGAGTCCGGTGCAAAAGATAGAAGGCGGAGTGATCGAGTCAAACGAGATGATGGGGTGATCCTGTTGCCGGGTTCCCACGAGTCGGTGACGAGGCAACCAAGGAACATGACAAAAGGGACGAAACGGACACGGAGCACACACGGGAAACATTTCATACAACACAACAAGCATCACACGGGTCATCCACGGGGTCGTTTCGGTATACCTTCGAAACACTCGTTTCGGGACGGTTCGAGACGTAGAGGAACGTAGCGGAAGTAGAGGAAGTAGTCGTTCCGTCGGCGGTAGTTGTGCTCAGGCGACGGTAGTGGTACTTGGTGCATCTCCGAGACGGTAGTTGTTCACGTACGTAGTGGTACTTGTTCCGTAGCCGTTCACGAGCTCGTTTCTCCGTAGATGTTCGGTTCGTCGAGGTACTTGGGGTTCTTGTTTGCGACGGTAGTCGTTCGGGTCGTCGTGGTACTCGATGTCCCGGTCTTGTCGACGGTAGTCGAACTCGTTACGTAGATGTACACTTCTTTTGTCGCCGTGTAGTCGAACTTGAAGGTCGTCGGCGACTCGAAGGGGTACACGGATCTCGGTCTCGTACACGGTTCTCCTGTCAACTCAACAGTACAAGGCAACACAACACAAAACACAAGAGCAAACAAAAGGGGCAGCACGGCGACGAGTTCGTAGCAGCGTCAACTAGGCGAGGATGTGCTGGAAAGGACGGGTGCTCTGGAGGACGAAGGAGCCGCGACAACTATGCTGGAGGTGGCGGCCCGAAGGGAGGGGCGTGGCCTGCTGCTGGAGTGCGGACGGACAAGGCCTGGGGTCGACGGACGATGCGGACGAGGGCCCCCCTGGAGCTGGCGACGGGGTGCAGCACCGCGTCGCTGGCGGCCTGGGTTGCTGCAGCTCATCGAGCTCCTGGTGAAGCGGCTCGGGGCGGCCTGAGGCGGCCTGGCCGCGGGAGGGATGAGGCCGGGCGCGGCGAGGAGGAAGGGATGCGGCCTGGCGTTGGGGCAGGGGAACTGCTCGAGGGGAGGTGGCGGCCGCCGGCGCAGCCGGTGCTCCTGGCCGGCCCCGTCGATGCGGGCGAGGAGGCGAGGAGGACTGGAGGGAGGCCGACGGGGCGGAGAGAGACGCCGGCTCGGGGCGCGCAGGGAGATAAGAGGGGCGCCGGCCTTGGGCTCCTGGCCGCGCGCTGAACGAGGGCTCGGGGCGCTCGGGCCTGGACGCCGCTGCGGCCCTGGAGGACGGGGAGGGAGCCAGCGCGGGGCGGTCGCCGGCTGCTGGCGAGGCAGAGGCCTCGCGCGCGCAGGGAGATCGAGAGGAGTGCGGGGCGCCGAGGGAGAGAGGAGCGAGACTGGGTCGGGCGAGAGGAAAAAGATGGGAGATCGAGGGAATCGGTACTGTAGCGAGCGAGAGAAGACTCCTGGCGGCGGCTCGGGAAGAAAAACGGGAGCGAGGCTCCGCTAGCTAGGGTTAGGGGGAAACGGGCCTTGGGCCAGAGGGAGATGGGCCGGATGGAAGAGCTGGGCCTGAATGGCCTGGCTAAAAGGAGGCAGCAGGCTGGGCCTCTCTGCATTTCGGTTGTTTCTAAAAAAAACAGAAACAACCAGAAGAAAAGAAAAGGAAGGAAGAAGGAGGGAGGGTTAGTGAAAAAGTTGCACAAGGAAGTATTTTTTCTCGGGCAGCATAAAAGAGCAAAGTCCGAGAAAAATAAGAAAGGCATGAACGGAAAAATAATTCAAACATATTTGAATATACTTCAAATAGGTTTGAACTAAGACGAGATTATTGAAGTGTCCAAAAATGTCCGGAATTTTGGAGGAGCCTCGAAACACCGGAAAAGAATTTTAGACAAGGTTTTCAAAAGGAGAAACTCGAAGTGAAAAGACATGGGGAAAATGCAAGTGTGTTGGGGTAATTCCAACAATGGAATATTTATTTATATAGCTCCCTAAATAGTGAGAGACTTTTATATGTTATAAAGAGAAGTCACCTTCCCTCGATTTAAATGGACCGAAGGTCCATACGATTTATTTAAGTTGAGATGCAAAAATTAAAATGACATGATGGCATGATGACATGATGCAATGCAAAAATAAATAACACAAGCACAAAAGAACACACGGGAGGACCCGGAACATCTGGAATCTTCTGGAATCTTCTGGGACGTCGGTCTTCGGGCGTCACAACTCTCCCACACTAACAGAGGATCTCGACCCGAGATCCTAGAGATATCACCGGGTAAAAACGGAAGAGGAAGGTAAAACAAAGTTGCTTCTTTGACAGACGATTGAAACCAAAGAACCTTGAGAGGTTAAACAAGTTGAAAGAAAGAAAGCAACGGAGATGAACGAAGTTAAGTGCCTCCGTTAGAAAAGAGTAACTAGGAGCATTATGAGAATCTTGAAGGTTGAAAGACATGAAACAAGAGCTTACGGACGGAAAGAATATGAAACCGCAATGGTATAGCCAAGGAAAAAGAATGACAGAATTTGGACAGCACTCCATCTGAAAATGGAAGGAAATGAACAACAACTTTAGAAGAAGGATGATAGTTGATGAAAACAACAGCATACAGCCTCCGAAACAATTGAAAGAATGGCACAAGGGGTAAGAAAGATTTCAGACAGCACTCCGGTTAAAAGAGAGTCAAAACATCAAAGGATGACGAAACTAGAATGAAGAATACAACACTCCGGTTAAAATGATAAGCAAGGGAGAATATGATCTTGATACAAACGAGATGATGGTTTGGAGAGAGCAACATCACAATACCTCCGGAATGAAAGAATAGCATATAATCAATGAAAGAAATGAATGGAGAGAAAAGACAACTTCTCTCAAAATTGAATTTGAAAGAGCATCCTTAGGAAGAAGGGTTGAACGGAGTTGTTGGAAAGATCAACAACGAAAACGAATAAGCTTGATGTGGGCTTATGGAAACATCTCAAAATTAAGGGGTGACAACCAGCCACTAATGGAAAACAATTGATTGGATTGAGATCAACAAGGAGATGAAAAACTTATCTCACCGGGAGGATAAATGAAGAACTTGGGTCATTTATAAGCACCACAATAACAACAATCCTTAGGGAAAGCTTTTAGGTGAAATACAACCCAAGATTACTCCAATGAATAATTGAAGGGTTGGAAAGATCTCCTGAACAAAGAAAATGATGGGTTTAAATATCTCATTCTTGAAAACTCGTGAATCATAAAACATGAAGGAATTGTCAAGAATGACATAACACCATCTCAAAGAATAAGGTAGAAAGAATTGCAATTGGAATGCATGATGAAGAATGCTTGAGCTCCAACAAGAATCTTGATGAAGACTTCAAGGATGAATTAAAACATGATGATGAACCATCATGAAGAACTCCGGTAATGAAAGCATGAGAAGTGAAAGATGAAAAGAATAAGATTCGAGGCATGTGATGAATTAGATGGAGCTTGAAATGATATAAATGAAACAACATGGATCTCCGAAAAACAAGATGAACAACTTGGAACTGAGAATATGATATGATGAACAAGCTCCAGACAAAGAATTAATTCACCTTGAAGGAATAAGAATAAGAATTATGTAATGCATCTCCTTCACCAATTAAATTGATGACAACCAAGGATTTGGCATACTACTTATTCTCGTTGCAAAGAATTAAAGATAGATCTCGCACAAGCTCGGATTCAACGAACCACCGGTAGGATTATGAGAAGAACAAATGAATTGATATGGTAACAAGGAAGAGTAAACTTGAATGAACCACCGTAAGAATATGGAGACGAACGAAGAGGCATCAATGAAGAATAGTTGGAGGACGAAGTTGAAAACTGAGAACGAAGAAATCTTCTGAAATGATGGCCTTCGGAGGATCACAAAGGAAAAGAATTCATGAAGTGCTTCGGACGGTAAGAAAAGAATTCCTCACAATCAAAACGATAATGAGGATGGCATGAAGCTAGAACCACGAATCTTCAAGAGAACGGGCCAAGATTAAGAGAAACTCTTCTCCGATCTTCAAAATCTGAGAAGACGACGAGAAATGGCATGAAGGATTGTTGAGCACTCCGGAATGAAGAATTAAAAAGGTTGAACCAATGATGAACAAGAATTTGAAAGCGAACTTGGAGAATGCATGTGACTGATGGAAATCATTCTTACGTCACACTTTGGAAAGAATTTCAGAATAACTCCGGAAAAAATAGAAGAGTCAGGTAAGATCTTGGGAAAAGACCTGTGGGTTAGGGCCCACTCAAAGAAATCACCGTTGGGAAAGATTGCTTAAGAGATATTGCACCGTTGAATTAAATGACTTGAGTAAGATAGCAATCTCAAAATAGCTTGAATGGATTAAGAATGGAATTATGAATCTTCTGAGATATCCTGAGCTCTCCGGATATGAATAGCAAGAGGAGGGTGGCTTGAATTAAGAATGATGAACTTGAAGCTCTTGAACATCTTCACGATAAATCACCGGATAAGAACATTGAAGGAAAAGAATGAAGAAATATCACATGAATAAAATGGATACTTCATTAGAGACTCTGGCTCCAAGAAGAAAAGGGTGGGAGGGCGGGGAAAACAAAGACAACTTGGGATGAAAGAACATACACCGTTGAGAAAAGACTGAGAGTTTATCTTGCAGACGATGAAAAGATCTGATTAACTCGAAGAAAAGGACGCCGGTTGAGAAGAATTTAACATGACCATCTTGATGATCAAGAAGAATTAGCACTCCCATAGAAATATGAGAACACCAATTAGGAAGGTTATGGAATCAACATTTGACATCGAAGCAACTCGAATACCAGAATCAAAACAAGAACAAAGGATAGATATGCAACATGATCTTCACAATATCATTCGAACAGAGAATTGAACGAATAAATTCCGCCTGTACATCCGCTTGACGAGAAGCCACTTGGAGAACAAAAGGTAAATAAAAAGGAACAAGGTGCAGAAGAACAAATACAAGATAGAAGCTTCGTTCGACATCTTCGTGCTGAAAGCTCATGGAACGTGTTACAAAAGGGTTTTGCAATCCCTGGATCAGCATAGCCAAGGACCCTTTAAGATGCAACTCCCGATCAAAACAAGTCCATAAAACCACTTCACTCAATGTAGAACCCCAAACTTCATATCGAGCATCCGTTGGAAGAATGCCTAGAACTACTAGATGAACCCACCTATAGATTTCCGAAAGTTTCCAGTTATGCAATCAGGTGTTGGGGATACACGGGAAGCACCGCGCAATCAACTCTAAACCTACATCCAGGTGTATCCATCCTTCAACACATAACCAGTCTTTCTCGGAAACTGTGTACCTCGGACCTTCGAAAAGCATCCACTATAACAAGCTATGGCAATACTCTCGAACTACCTCCCCAGTACTGGGTGATGTCGGGGTTATCTTGCCACTGGCCGTATAGGAGAGATTTTCGATGTCGGCCGTCTTAAGTATTTAGTACTGCCGCGATAAGCTTGTGTCAATGATACCCCGAAGCTCAACTCCTCGGTAACAGGAGGCATCGAGAACAATATCCTTGTCACAAGAACATCGAAACAATCCCAGAATACTCGCGGGATCCTAAAAAAAATTTGGTGCAATTTTTGAAAGTAGAAGAGAAAAGAGTAATCGTCAGGAGTCCTCACCAGAGAGAAAGGGGATGAGAAGCAAAGAAATCCTACTCTCCGATATAATATAGGACTCAAAAAGTTTTCAGTGTGTGCCTAGACTCAACCGTCAATGATTCGATCAATCAGTGGGGGCTTCTAGGTCGGAGAAGGCTCTGATACCAACTTGTAATGCCCAAGATGGGACTATACCTCCTACGTGTCGAGGCACGACTTAAAGGTATAAGCCCATCCTAGAATGATCTCAAGTTTGGTATCTTTGCACAACTCATGTAAAAGAGGGATTAAAATACAAAAGGAGATAGTTGGCTTACACTCGCCACTTCACACAAAACATTACATAAGCATAACATCATTCAAAACATCACAACCCGACTACGGGTGAAGAACCAAAAGAAAGATACCAAAACAACGTAAAGCCACAGGTCAGGATCGAATCCTAGTAGAAACCACTACTAATCGTCGAAACGTCACAAGCAAACGGTCAAACTCTTCATCGAGCTCCAAGTGAAGAACTTGAACCAGCTCCTGCATCGACTCGGCTGAACCTGCATCTGGTGTTGTAGTAACTATGAGCCACGAGGACTCAGCAATCCCATAACCATGGGTAACAAGACTAGCAAAGCTTTATGGGTAGGAAGAGGTAAAGTGGTGAGGCTGCAGCAGCGACTAAGCATAATATGGTGGCTAACTTACGAGTACCAGAATAAGATGAGAAGCTACGCAAACGGTCGCAAAAGAGGTGATCGCTAAAGATCCTAACTACATACGGTCAAACATAACCCCACTGTGTTCTCTTCTCAAAGTGAAAAGAGACAGTCACGGTTACTCACACAGTTGTGTGTTTTACTTCGGATCATCTGTCAAGTTTTCTACAACCGGACATTAACAAATTCCAATCTGCCACATAACCGCGGGCACGGCTTTCGAAAGTTCATAACCCTGCAGGGGTGTTCCAACTTAGCCCATCACAAGCTCTCACGATTAGCTGAAGTGATAAATATAATATCATCACCCCTTATCTTAGGGAAAATCCGATCAGGCTCGGCATCCCGGTAGCACAAGTCATTTCGACAATGGTAAAACAAGTCCAGCAAGACCTCCCGGTGTGTCGACACCCTGATAGTAGCCGCGCGTATCTCGTCTCAGGACACTACCGGATGGGTGATCCTACAGGTTATACCAGATACCTCGGGTTTCCCCAAGGCGGCCCCGCAGTCTCCCCGTTTGGGACCAACACCATCAGCACTGGCCCCCCCTGCTATGTAGAATTAAGAATCCTCGGGTAGCGCTAACTCCCTATGCAAATTTAATTATTTAATTAAGTTGTTATTATGAGCAAATTAAAAACCAATGTTGGGCCTTGCTGGAGGAGTTTTATTCAAAGTCGAACTGTCAAGGGGTCCCCATTACACCCATCGTGTTAGGAACGCAAAATCAAGGAACATAATGCCGGTTTATCGGCGCCTAAGGTGGCATGAGTGGAACAAAACACCGAGCAAAAGGCCAAGCCTTCCACCCATGCCCAGTGTATAGGTGTGTTAATAATATTAATAGATATTGTGATATATCCAACAACAAGTTCCCACCTGGAACGGACTTCATCTTCACCTGCAACTAACAACGCTATAAGAGGGACTGAGCAAGCGAGGCTGAGCAAGCGAGTAACATAGCCAAACAGTGGTTTGCTAGGAAGGTGTCAAGGTTAGAGGTTTCATGGCAACAAGGAGAGGCTGACATAAAAGATGGGTATCGCGACATGTAACGATAGCATCGAGACAACTAAGCATGGCAATGGTAGTAAAGGTATCCAAGGGTATGATCATCTTGCCTGGAATTCCACAAGGGAGAAGAACGGATCCATGAAGTAGACGGAGCAACAGACGAGCGGATCCTCACAACTCCGGAACGAAACCGAAGCTAACAAGAGAAGCAACCGGAAAGAAGCAAACAACACGGTAACCACACAAACTCAAACATGGCATACGATGCACAAACAAGTATGATGCATGTCCGGTTTAAATATGCATGGCATGGCAAAGTGCACAAACAACACTACAAGTTAAGTGGAGATCAATATGCAACGAGTTGCATATTGACGAAACACCACATTTATTATTTAGTTGACTCTCGTTATTTACAAGACAAGATTAAATGTTTGTTAACATGGCAAGAGGTGAAGCCTAAAGAAACTACACTATTAAGACATTTTAAATGAGGCCGGAAATAACGACAACATATCCGGAAAATCCCCATGAGCATGTTTAATAATTATAAAGCAACAACAATTAAACATTTTAGTGTTGTTAACATGATGCGGATGACATGATCAAGTTTATGCAATTTTTATTTAAAGGTTGACAAGAGAGATGATATGAGGTATTTGTCACCGTGGTGGAAAGAAAGAGGGTGCCACGGCAACGGTCCGAAAATGATGCAACGACATCATATCGGTACCGGTAACTCGTTGAGAGTCCGGTGCAAAAGATAGAAGGCGGAGTGATCGAGTCAAACGAGATGATGGGGTGATCCCGTTGTCGGGTTCCCACGAGTCGGTGACGAGGCAACCAAGGAACATGACAAAAGGGACGAAACGGACACGGAGCACACACGGGAAACATTTCATACAACACAACAAGCATCACACGGGTCATCCACGGGGTCGTTTCGGTATACCTTCGAAACACTCATTTCGGGACGGTTCGAGACGTAGAGGAACGTAGCGGAAGTAGAGGAAGTAGTCGTTCCGTCGGCGGTAGTTGTGCTCAGGCGACGGTAGTGGTACTTGGTGCGTCTCCGAGACGGTAGTTGTTCACGTATGTAGTGGTACTTGTTCCGTAGCCGTTCACGAGCTCGTTTCTCCGTAGATGTTCGGTTCGTCGAGGTACTTGGGGTTCTTGTTTGCGACGGTAGTCGTTCGGGTCGTCGTGGTACTCGATGTCCCGGTCTTGTCGACGGTAGTCGAACTCGTTACGTAGATGTACACTTCTTTTGTCGCCGTGTAGTCGAACTTGAAGGTCGTCGGCGACTCGAAGGGGTACACGGATCTCGGTCTCGTACACGGTTCTCCTGTCAACTCAACAGTACAAGGCAACACAACACAAAACACAAGAGCAAACAAAAGGGGCAGCACGGCGACGAGTTCGTAGCAGCGTCAACTAGGCGAGGATGTGCTGGAAAGGACGGGTGCTCTGGAGGATGAAGGAGCCGCGACAACTGTGCTGGAGGTGGCGGCCCGAAGGGAGGGGCGTGGCCTGCTGCTGGAGTGCGGACGGACAAGGCCTGGGGTCGACGGACGATGCGGACGAGGGCCCCCCTGGAGCTGGCGACGGGGTGCAGCACCGCGTCGCTGGCGGCCTGGGTTGCTGCAGCTCATCGAGCTCCTGGTGAAGCGGCTCGGGGCGGCCTGAGGCGGCCTGGCCGCGGGAGGGATGAGGCCGGGCGCGGCGAGGAGGAAGGGATGCGGCCTGGCGTTGGGGCAGGGGAACTGCTCGAGGGGAGGTGGCGGCCGCCGGCGCAGCCGGTGCTCCTGGCCGGCCCCGTCGATGCGGGCGAGGAGGCGAGGAGGACTGGAGGGAGGCCGACGGGGCGGAGAGAGACGCCGGCTCGGGGCGCGCAGGGAGAGAAGAGGGGCGCCGGCCTTGGGCTCCTGGCCGCGCGCTGAACGAGGGCTCGGGGCGCTCGGGCCTGGACGCCGCTGCGGCCCTGGAGGACGGGGAGGGAGCGAGCGCGGGGCGGTCGCCGGCTGCTGGCGAGGCAGAGGCCTCGCGCGCGCAGGGAGATCGAGAGGAGTGCGGGGCGCCGAGGGAGAGAGGAGCGAGACTGGGTCGGGCGAGAGGAAAAAGATGGGAGATCGAGGGAATCGGTACTGTAGCGAGCGAGAGAAGACTCCTGGCGGCGGCTCGGGAAGAAAAACGGGAGCGAGGCTCCGCTAGCTAGGGTTAGGGGGAAACGGGCCTTGGGCCAGAGGGAGATGGGCCGGATGGAAGAGCTGGGCCTGAATGGCCTGGCTAAAAGGAGGCAGCAGGCTGGGCCTCTCTGCATTTCGGTTGTTTCTAAAAAAACAGAAACAACCAGAAGAAAAGAAAAGGAAGGAAGAAGGAGGGAGGGTTAGTGAAAAAGTTGCACCAGGAAGTATTTTTTCTCGGGCAGCATAAAAGAGCAAAGTCCTAGAAAAATAAGAAAGGCATGAACGGAAAAATAATTCAAACATATTTGAATATACTTCAAATAGGTTTGAACTAAGACGAGATTATTGAAGTGTCCAAAAATGTCCGGAATTTTGGAGGAGCCTCGAAACACCGGAAAAGAATTTTAGACAAGGTTTTCAAAAGGAGAAACTCGAAGTGAAAAGACATGGGGAAAATGCAAGTGTGTTGGGGTAATTCCAACAATGGAATATTTATTTATATAGCTCCCTAAATAGTGAGAGACTTTTATATGTTATAAAGAGAAGTCACCTTCCCTCGATTTAAATGGACCGAAGGTCCATACGATTTATTTAAGTTGAGATGCACAAATTAAAATGACATGATGGCATGATGACATGATGCAATGCAAAAATAAATAACACAAGCACAAAAGAACACACGGGAGGACCCGGAACATCTGGAATCTTCTGGAATCTTCTGGGACGTCGGTCTTCGGGCGTCACATCATCCCGAAGCCTCGCCGCCGGACCAAACCCCAAGCCGACTCGTAAGTAGCCCGGGATCCTTTACTCTATCTGATCTCTATGACCCATGAGGGTAACTCTAAGTTATGTCTTTTAGTCCGCCCCGCGATCTTCCCCATCTATCCACATCCTCAGGAGATCTGGCGCCAGAGATGATGGAGAGTGAATCGCCTCCATTAGCTTCCCCGCCACCTAGGGCGGATGACGCTGAGGTGGTATTGCTACCTCTTGAGCATGCGTTGTTTTTTCCTTGAAGAGGAAAGGGTGATGCAGCAAAGTAGCGTAAGTATTTCCCTTACTTTTTGAGAACCAAGGTATCAATCCAGTAGGAGACTACGCGCAAATTCCTCGTACCTGCACAAACAAGTAAGAACCTTGCAACCAACGCGATAAAGGGGTTCTCAATCCCTTCTCGGACACTTGCAAAAGTGAGATCTGATAGAGATAATAAGATAAATATTTTTGGTATTTTTGTTGTATAGATTGAAAAGTAAAGGTTGCAAAATAAAATAACAGTAAAGATAACTAGTTGATGGAAGATTAATATGATGGAAGATAGACCCGGGGGCCATAGGTTTCACTAGTGGCTTCCCTCGAGATAGCATATTCTACGGTGGGTGAACAAATTACTGTCGAGAAATTGATAGAAAAGTGCATAGTTATGAGAATATCTAGTCATGATCATGTATATAGGCATCACGACCATGACAAGTAGACCGAAACGATTCTGCATCCACTACTATTACTCCACACATCGACCGCTATCCAGCATGCATCTAGAGTATTAAGTTCATAAGAACATAGTAACGCCTTAAGCAAGATGACATGATGTGGAGGGATAAACTCATGCAATATGATATAAACCCCATCTTTTTATCCTGAATGGCAACAATACATATGTGCCTTGCTGCCCCTACTGTCACTGGGAAAGGACACCGCAAGATTGAACCCAAAGCTAAGCACTTCTCCCATTGCAAGAAAGATCAATCTAGTAGGCCAAACCAAACTGATAATTCGAAGAGACTTGCAAAGATATTAAATCATGCATATAATAATTCAGAGAAGAACCAAATATTGCTCGTAGATAATCTTGATCGTAAACCCACAATTCATCGGATCTCGACAAACACACCGCAAAAAGTATTACATCGAATAGATCTACAAGAAGATCGAGGAGAACTTTGTATTGAGATCCAAAGAGAGAGAAGAAGCCATACAACTAATAACTATGGACCCGAAGGTCTATGGTAAACTACTCACAACTCATCGGAGAGGCTATGGTGTTGATGTAGAAGCCCTCCGTGATCGATTCCCCCTCCGGCGGATCTCACGGGTACAGAAGGTTGCGGCGGTGGAAATAGGGTTTCGTGGTGCTCCCTTCAGGATATATGAGTATATATAGGAGGAAGAAGTACGTCGGTGGAGCTACGAGGGGCCCACGAGGGCGGGGGCGCGCCTACCCCCCTTGGTGGGCCCTCCTGCCTCGTAGTCACCTTGTGGCTTCTCAGACATGTACTCCAAGTCTTCTGGGTTGCGTTTGTTCCAAAAACGATCCTCGCAAAGGTTTCATTCCGTTTGGACTCCGTTTGATATTCCTTTTGTGCGAAACACTGAAATAGGCAAAAAACAGCAATTTGCACTAGGCCTTGGGTTAGTAGGTTAGTCCCAAAAATAAAATAAAAGTGCATAATAAAGCCCATTAAACATCCAAAACAGATAATATAATAGCATGGAACAATCAAACATTATAGATACGTTGGAGACGTATCAAGCATCCCCATGCTTAATTTTCTTTATTGTGACATGAATGTTCAGATCCGAAAGATTCAAGACAAAAGTTTAGTATTGACATAAGAATAATACTACTTCAAGCATACTAACAAAGAAATTATGTCTTCTCAAAATAACATGGCCAAAGAAAGTTCATCCCTACAAAATTATATAGTTTGGTTATGCTCCATCTTTGTCACACAAAATACCCAAATCATGCACAACCCCGGTTTCAGCCAAGCAATTGTTTCATACTTCAATTTTTTTAACTTTTTTAACTTTCACGCAATACATGAGCACGAGCCATGGATATAGCACTATAGGTGGAATAGAGTGGTGGTTATGGAGAAGACAAAAAGAGGAAGATGGTCTCACATCAACTAGGCGTATCAATGGGCTATGGAGATGCCCATCAATAGATATCAACGTGAGTGAGTAGGGATTGCCATGCAACGGATGCACTAGAGCTATAAATGTATGAAAGCTCAACAAAAGAAAATAAGTGGGTGTGCATCCAATTTGCTTGCTCATGAAGACCTAGGGCATTTGAGGAAGCCCATCGTTGGAATATACAAGCCAAGTTCTATAATGAAAATTCCCACTACTATATGAAAGTGGCAAAACAAGAGACTCTCTATCATGAAGATCATGGTGCTACTTTGAAGCACAAGTGTGGAAAAAAGATAGTAGCATTGTCCCCTCCTTTTTTGGGCCCTTCCTTTTTTATTTGGCCTTTCTCCTTTTTTATCTGGCCTTTCTCTTTTTTGGTCTTTTTTCGGGACAATGCTCTAATAATGATGATCATCACACTTCTATTTATTTACAACTCAAAGATTACAACTCGATACTAGAACAAAATATGACTCTATGTGAATGCCTCTGGCGGTGTACTGGAATGTGCAATGAATCAAGAGTGACATGTATGAAAAATTATGCATGGTGGCCTTGCCACAAATACGATGTCAACTACATGATCATGCATGGCAATATGACAATGATGAAGCGTGTCATAATAAACGGAATGGTGGAAAGTTGCATGGCAATATATCTCGGAATGGCTATGGAAATGCCATGATAGGTAGGTATGGTGGCTGTTTTGAGGAAGGTATATGGTGGGTGTATGGTACCGGCGAAAGTTGTGCAGTACAAGAGAGACTAGCTATGGCGGAAGGGTGAGAGTGTGTATAATCCATGGACTCAACATTAGTCATAAAGAACTCACATACTTATTGCAAAATTCTATTAAGTCATCAAAACAAAGTACTACACGCATGCTCCTAGGGGAAGGGTTGGTAGGAATTAACCATCGCGTGATCCCGACCTCCACACAAATTATGACAATCAAAGAAATACCTCATGCTTCAAATTTGTCACACAACGGTTACCATACGTGCATGCTACGGGACTTGCAAACCTCAACACAAGTATTTCTCAAATTCACAACTACTCTACTAGCATGACTCTAATATCACCATCCTCATATCTCAAAACAATCATCAAGTATCAAACTTTTCATAGTATTCAATGCACTTTATATGAAAGTTTTTATTATACCCATCTTGGATGCCTATCATATTAGGACTAATTTTATAGCCAAAGCAAATCACCATGTTGTTCTAAAGGACTCTCAAAATAATATAAGTGAAGCATGAAAGATTAATAATTTCTATAAAATAAAACCACCACTGTGCTATAAAAAGATATAAGTGAAGCACTAGAGCAAAATCATCTAGCTCAAAAGATATAAGTGAAGCACATAGAGTATTTTAATAAATTCTGATTAATGTGTATCTCTCCCAAAGGTGTGTACAGCAAGGATGATTGTGGTAAACTAAAAAGCAAAGACTTAAATCATACAAGACGCTCCAAGCAAAACACATATCATGTGGTGAATAAAAATATAGTCTCAAGTAAAGTTACCGATAGATGAAGACGAAAGAGGGGATGCCTTCCCGGGGCATCCCCAAGCTTAGGCTTTTGGTTGTCCGTGAATTTTACCTTGGGGTGCCTTGGGAATCCCCAAGCTTAGGCTCTTGCCACTCTTTGTTCCATAGTCCATCAAATCCTTACCCAAAAACTTGAAAACTTCACAACACAAACTTAACAGGAAATATCGTGAGCTCCGTTAGTATAAGAAAACAAACCACCAATTTAACGTACTTTATTGAACTCATTCTTTATTTATATTGGTGTTAAACCTACTGTATTCCAACTTCTCTATGGTTCATACCCCCCGATACTACTCATAGATTCTTCAAAATAAGCAAACAACACACGAAAAATAGAATGTGTCAACAACAGAACAGTGTGTTGCAATCTGTAACTTTCGAATACTTCTGTTACTCTAAAAATTCTAAAATAAATTTGTGGACGTAAGGAATTTGTCTATTAATCATCTGCAACAAGAATCAACTTAAAAGCACTCTCCAGTAAAAGATGGCAGCTAATCTTGTGAGCGCAAAAGTTTCTGTTTTTTACAGCAAGATCGCAAAGACTTCACCCAAGTCTTCCCAAAGGTTGTACTTGGCACAAACACTAACTAAAACACAAAACCACATCTAACAAGAAGCTAGATGCATTATTTATTACTAAACATAAGTAAAAGCAAAGAAAAGAAAATTGGGTTGCCTCCCAACAAGCGCTATCGTTTAACGCCCCTAGCTAGGCACAAGGCAAGAATAGATCTAGGTATTGCCATCTTTGGTAGGCAATCCATAAGTGGCTCTCATAATAGATTCATAAGGTAATTTGATTTTCTTTCTAGGAAAGTGTTCCATGCCTTTCCTTAACGGAAATTGGAATTTAATGTTTCCTTCTTTCATGTCAATAATTGCACCAATCGTTCTATGGAAAGGTCTACCAAGAATAATAGGACATGTAAGATTGCAATCTATATCAAGAACAATGAAATCTACGGGTATATAATTCCTATTTGCAACAATAAGAACATCATTGATCCTTCCCATAGGCTTCTTAATGGTAGAATCCGCAAGATGCAAATTTAAAGAACAATCATCAAGTTCATGGAAACCTAACACATCACACAAAGTTTTTGGAATCGTGGAAACACTAGCACCCAAATAACACAAAGCATAGCATTCATGATCTTTAATCTAATTTTAATAGTAGGTTCCTACTCATCATAAAGTTTTCTAGGGATAGAAACTTCTAATTCAAGTTTTTCTTATCAGATTGCATTAAAGCATCAACTATGTGTTTGGTAAAAGCTTTATTTTGACTATAAGCATGAGGAGAATTTAACACAAATTGCAACAAGGAAATACAATATATAAAAGACCAATTATCATAATTAAATTCCTTGCAATCTAAAATAGTGGGTTCATTACTATGTAAAGTTTTGACCTCTTCAATCCCACTTTTAACAGTTTTTGCAACAAGATCTAAAAACTCTGAATCATTGGGACGCCTTTTAACTAAAGTTGACTCATCTCCAATCCCATCTTTATCAAGATTCATATTGGAAAACGAGGATTTAATAGGAGACACATCAATCACTTTTAGGTCTTCATCTTTATTATCATGAAAATTAGAAGAACACGCTTTCACAAAGCAATCTCTTTTAGCACGCACCCCAGCGGTTCTTTCTTTGCACTCATCAATGGAAATTCTCATGGCTTTGAGAGACTCATTGATATCATGCTTGGGTGGAATAGATCTAAGTTTCAAAGAATCAACATCAAGAGAAATTCTATCCGCGTTCCTAGCCAACTCATCAATCTTAAGCAATTTTTCTTCAAGCAAAGCATTGAAATTCTTTTGCGAATTCATAAATTCTTTAACACAAGTCTCAAAATCAGAGGGCATCTTATTAAAATTTCCATAAGAGTTGTTGTAGGAATTACCATAGTTATTAGAGGAGTTACTAGGGAATGGCCTAGAATTAAAGTTTCCTCTATATGCGTTGTTACCAAAATTGTTCCTACTAACAAAATTCACATCCGTAGATTCATTATTATTCTCAATCAACGTGGACAAAGGCATATCATTAGTATCAGAAGAAACACTCTTATTAGCAAATAATTTCATAAGTTCATCCATCTTTCCACTCAAAACATTAATCTCTTCAATCGCATGGACTTTTTTACTAGTGGATCTTTCAGTGTGCCATTGAGAGTAATTAACCATAATATTATCTAGGAGTTTAGTAGCTTCTCCTAAAGTGATTTTCATGAAAGTTCCTCCCGCGGCCGAATGTAAAAGATTTCTAGAAGCAAAATTCAATCGAGCATAAATTTGTTGTATAATCATCCATAAGTTCAAACCATGTGTAGGGCAATTACGTATCATTAATTTAATCCTCTCCCAAGCTTGCGCAACATGCTCATGATCAAGTTGCTTAAAATTCATAATATCATTTCTAAGAGAGATAATCTTAGCGGGGGGAAAATACTTAGAGATAAAGGGATCTTTGCACTTATTCCATGAATCAATACTATTTTACGCAAAGAAGAGAACCAAGTTTTAGCACGATCCATAAGCGCAAACGGAAATAGCTTTAATTAAAAATATCATTATCCACATCCCTTTTCTTTTGCATATCGCAGAAATCAACAAAGTTGTTTAGATGGGTAGCGGCATCTTCACTAGGAAGGCCAAAAAATTGATCTTTCATGACAAGATTCAACAGAGCAGCATTGATTTCACAAGATTCAGCATTGGTAATAGGAGCAATCGGAGTGCTAATTAAATCATTATTGTTGGTATTGAAAAAGTCACACAATTTAGTATTGTCTTGGGCCATAGTGACGAACAAGCAATCCAACACACAATCAAACAAGAAGCAAGCGAAAAGAGGCGAATGGAAAAAGGGTGAATAAAATGGCAAAAGTGAAGTGGGGGAGAGGAAAACGAGAGGAAAATGGCAAATAATGTAATGTGAGGGATAGGAGTTTGTGATGGGTACTTGATATGTGACTTGTGCATAGATCTCCCCGGCAACGGCGCCAGAAATTCTTCTTCCTACCTCTTGAGTATGCGTTGTTTTTCCCTTGAAGAGGAAAGGGCGATGCAGCAAATTAGCGTAAGTATTTCCCTCAGTTTTTGAGAACCAAAGTATCGATCCAGTAGGAGACTACACGCAGATCCCTCGTACCTGCACAAACAAGTAAGAACCTTGCAACCAACACGATAAAGGGGTTGTCAATCCCTTCTCGGCCACTTGCACAAGTGAGATCTGATAGAGATAATAAGATAAATATTTTTGGTATTTTTGTTGTATAGGTTGAAAAGTAAAGATTGCAAAATAAAAGAACAGTGAGATAACTAGTTGATGGAAGATTAATATGATGGAATATACCCGGGGGCCATAGGTTTCACTAGTGGCTTCTCTCAAGGTAGCATATTCTACGGTGGATGAACAAATTACTGTCCAGCAATTGATAGAAAAGCGCATAGTTATGAGAATATCTAGGCATGATCATGTATATAGGCATCACGTCCATGACAAGTAGACCGAAACGATTCTGCATCTACTACTATTACTCCACACATCGACCGCTATCCAGCATGCATCTAGAGTATTAAGTTCATAAGAACAGAGTAACGCCTTAAGCAAGATGACATGATGTAGAGGGATAAACTCATGCAATATGATATAAACTCCATCTTTTTATCCTCGGTGGCAACAATACAATACTTGCCTTGCTGCCCCCGCTGTCACTGGGAAAGGACACCGCAAGATTGAACCCAAAGCTAAGCACTTCTCCCATTGCAAGAAAGACCAATCTAGTAGGCCAAACCAAACTGATAATTCAAACAGACTTGCAAAGATATTCAATCAAGCAAATAAGAATTCAGAGAAGAACCAAATATTGTTCATAGATAATCTTGATCATAAACCCACAATTCATCGGATCTCGACAACACACCGCAAAAAGTATTACATCGAATAGATCCCCAAGAAGATCGAGGAGAACTTTGTATTGAGATCCAAAGAGAGAGAAGAAGCCATCTAGCTAATAACTATGGACTCGAAGGTCTGTGGTAAACTACTGACAACTCATCGGAGAGGCAATGGTGTTGATGTAGAAGCCCTTCATGATCGATTCCTCCTCTGGTGGAGCTCCGGAAAAGGCCCCAAGATGGGATCTCACGGGTACAGAAGGTTGCGGTGGTGGAATTAGGGTTTTGTGGTGCTATTGGATGTTTTCAGGGTATATTAGTATATATAGGATGAAGAAGTATGTCAGTGGAACTACGAGGGGCCCACGTGGGTGGGGGCGCGCCTACCCCCCTAGGCGCGCCCGCCCGCCTCGTGGCTTCCCTGGCGTGTACTCCAAGTCTTCTGGGTTGCGTTTGTTCAAAAACGATCCTCGCGAAGGTTTCATTCCATTTGGACTCCGTTTGATATTCTTTTTCTGCGAAACACTGAAATAGGAAAAAACAAAAATTTGCATTGGGCCTTGGGTTAGTAGGTTAGTCCCAAAAATAATATAAAAGTGCATAATAAAGCCCATTAAACATCCAAAATAGATAATATAATAGCATGGAACAATCAAAAATTATAGATAGGTTGGAGACATATCATGTAACTCACAGGCCCTCCCCAAACCTTGAAGAGGCACGGGGGGGGGGGGAGTTTTAACAGCACCAGAGGGTAATGCCTCGGCTGCCGGAGGGCCACGGGGTGCAGCCCCCATGGAGACCGACGACGGGAGCACCGGTCAATTTGTCCCCTAGTCGCATACTACTCCAGAGATCCGTAAGGCTCCGGAGTCTAATGAGCGACCCCCTGCCGGAGAGGAGGGAGCGGCAACCTCTGCCAATCCGGAGTGCCCCCGTCTTGGACGAGAACCATATCCTGATGGGTACGGTGTTTGATAAGATCCAGTCTGCCAAGAGCGGGCTTGATGAAGCCTTCTCCAGCCTACTGGCGGGCTTTGAGGTACACAATGTAATGTTTTTTGGTCATTTTTACGAGAAACATGCCTATATATAGATAGTAGCCCCTGAGACTATGTTCGTTTTTTGAAAGAAAAGCGAGCAGAGGATCGATAATCAGTTGTCAGGTGGTAACATACATTCTATTTGTATTAAAATAGGCTTCGCTGTTAGCGGCGACCGCTCAATCCGGGGAAGTTTCCGAACTCAAGAGGAAACTGGGGCGAGCCGATGAGGATCTAGTCCTTGTTAACATGCGGCTCGACCAGGCGCAAGGTATGATATACATCTTGCCGTGTGCTTGTTTTATGTCCATACCTTGTGGAGTTTCAAGAGCTGCAATGTGTGTGTATGTACAGATGGTGCCGCCGCGGTGGAGACCCTCAGGGGTGAGCTTTCCCAAGTCAAGGAGCAGGCAAGGGTAAGCCAGGCAACTGCTGATAAAGCGGTTGCGGATTTGACGGCTGAACAGGCCGCTCGGCACCATATTGAGGAACGGGTGACCGAGATGGAGCAACAGCTCGAGGACATCACCGCTAAGTGTGAGTCTTTGAAAAAGGAAAATAAAGAGAAGGGGACCAAACTCACCAAGGCCCTTCAAGACACTTCAGAGGCGCGGTCCGAATCTCGTGCAGTGCGCGAAGAAATCCATCAAGCCGAACAGATAGTGGCTGGTAAGCCCTTTCTTTTGCAGGCAAAATTTGGGGACCCGAAGTATGCCTTACTTAATCGACTGTGGAGTTCTCCAGACGCATATGCAGATCTGCCGAAGAGTGTTCCAGATGCTGCTCAATTCTTCCATGCCCGGGAGGGGTACGCGATGGAGAAGCTCTTCTGGTCGCAGTTTGCGGGGCCGAAGCGTCCCGAACTGCTAAATGAACAGATGGCACAATGGGCGGAGCTGCACAAGATGTCTAGTGCGGCCATGAAGGACGTTATAGTCCGGCTGTGGCCGGCCGAAGATATTCCAGGCAGCTACTTCGGCCTCGTGTGGCGTCTCGTCGATGCGTTGCCCCGACTCGACAATATCAAGAGGTGGCCGTGCATAGAAGGGGAGTGAATGGCATTTGCCCGTGTCAAGATGCATTGGGCGAAGATGAAGGCCGAAAAGGTGGCAATTGAGGGTCCGCCTGAAAGCAAGGACCACCGCACACCAGAGCGCTATTTTGAGGACGTACTAGCAGGTGCTCGCCCTATAGAAGGCCAATGCTCCAAGGATGTAGTGTTCGAATGAACGAGTCCGGGCTGTTTTGGGGGTTTGTATCATGAACTAAGTCTTTTGTGATATATTATTTTACTTATGAAGAATTTTATCCTCCTGTGCGGCCGTTTTTGTACCTGAGAGTTCCTAGTCGTTGGCTTCAATCCCCATGTAGACACTACCGGGGTGTTCGGAGTTGCACATGAATACACTTAACCCAACGTCTTGGTCCATAAAGGAGGTATCTGTGCGGCGAACCAGGCAATCAGACTATTCGGTTTTATTGCTCTCACTTAGCCATATGAGTTTTATCAATGGGTCTACGGAGTAGCCCCTAGTATGTACGCGGCTCCCAATGTGGGTGCGTTACATATGCGACCGGGAAACGGTCCTTCGTGTGACATGGGAAAGAACCGCTAAAGATTATAATAAGTTGCCGAGCGGCCGTCCGGCTCTCGCCTCATCAAGACAGTCAGTTTTCGGCTTTCTCTACCGAGGTGCTTGACCGGGTGAACCAGAAACACAATCGCAGTAGTTCTCTCTTTACTACCCTAGCCGATCAGACGGAATGTAAGGTAGCAAACACAGGAGCCGGGCAACCCAACTATTGACCAAAGACATGATTCGGAGCCGATGCATATACTACCGAGCTCGGGACACCGAATTGTGCTGTTAAGTTGTTCGGGCTATTTATTAGGCAACACATATGTTACCTTATGGAGGCCCTGGCAATTTATGCCGAGGTGTGTTCGTGAGACAACCAAAGAGACAACATTTGAGTAAAGATGATGCCGAATAAAAATTTGGCTCACTGTAATCTGATTGACACGTCAAAGCATAGCCTTACAGAGGGTACCACAATCACCAAGGTCATTTCACATGCCGGGGGTCTAGGGCTGAGGAAAAAAGCTCTATGCAGGTTCCTTGAGGGTAGTTTGCAGTCTACAAAATCCCTTGCACCTTCATGTCGCACGTCTGTGCCACTTTTGCCTTAGTAAGAAAGATTCCTTGAAGGGAATTATAATGCCCAGTATGAGATTATACCTCCTACGTGTCGAGGCACGACTTAAAGGTATAAGCTCATACTAGAATGATCTCAAGTATGGTATCTTTGCACGACTCATGTAAAAGAGGGATGAAATTGCAAAAGAGTAGTTGGCTTACACTCGCCACGTCACCCAATACATTACATAAGCAATCATCATCCGAATAACATCACAGTCCAACTACGAACGAAGATCCAAAAGAAAGATACCAAATAAATAAAGCCACAAGGTCCGACCGCCCCTAGTAGAAGCCACTACTGATCGTCGGGATAAGACACGTAGTATCGCCCATGTTCTTCATCGAACTCCCAGTACACATCTGTCACATCTCCTGTGTAGTTCACCATAGTACCTGCATCTGGTGTTATGTAGAATCTGTGAGCCACGGAGGACTCAGCAATCCCGTTCCCGGGTATCAAAACTAACAAAGCCTTTAGGTGAGGAAAGGCTAATAAAGTGGCTGCAGCAAGCGCTAAGCAACTAGCTTACGTGTTCAGAGCAAGAAGAGAGTAAGAGCCATCGATTGACAAGGTGATCAATAAGTGATCCTAGCTACTCACGTCAGACATAACCCCATCGTGTTCTTCTTCTCGAAACCCCTTCGAGAAGAGACAATCACGGAACTCACACAGGTAGTGTATTCTTAAGGATAGAGTGTCATGTTATCTACAACCGGATATTAACAAATTCCCATATGCCACATAACCGCGGGCACGTCTTTCGAAAGATCAAAACCCTGCAGGGGTGTCCCAACTTAGCCCATCACAAGCTCACGATCTGCGGAGTCGCGACTCCAAGGTGGGAAGGCCCGAGTATTCTCAGAATCCCGTGCTCAAGATATTCCGACTAAGGTAAAACTAATCCAGCAAGACCTCTCGGCGTGCCGACACCCTGACAGTAGCCGCACGTATCTAGTCTCAGTCCACGATCGGATGGGTGATGCTACAGGTTTTTACTAGCCCTCGGGTTTCCCCAAGGTGGCCCCGCAGGCTCCCCATTTTGGACCAACACTCATGTGGAGCACTGGCCCAGGGTTGTTAATTAAGAAAAGGGTTCATTACTCCCTATGCATGTTTTAGTTGTTAGGGAAATGTAAAACCAATGTTGGGCCTTGCTGGAAAAGCTTTAGCGCTAAGCAGTTTATCGAGGGGGGCCCATAAACCCCAACCGTGTTAGGAACGCAAAATCTGGGGACATAACACCGGTTTATCGGGTCCTAAGGTGGCATGAGTGGAACAAAACACCGAGCAAAAGGCCAAGCCTTCCACCCATTGCCAAGTATATAGGTGTGTTAATATATTTAAGAGATATTGTGATAATCCAACAACAAGTTCCAACATAGAGCAATCTTCATCTTCACCTGCAACTAACAACGCTATAAGAGGGGCTGAGCAAGCGGTTAGAGGTTTCATGGCAACAATAGAAGGCTGACAAACAGACATGGGCATCGAGGCAATAAGCTAAAGAGCGAGACATCTAGCAATAGGCAAAGATAGTAATGATATCTAGGAATGGTCATCTTGCATGGGATTCCGCAAGGAAGAAGAATGAGTCCAGCAGTAGTTGAACGAAACCTCACAACTCCGGAACGAAACCGAAGCTATCGAGAGAAGCATATGATACATCCAAAACGTATCTATAATTTCTGCTTGCTCCATGCCACTTTTGGGTGATATTGCTATGATATTCATACACTTCCATACACTTTTGATCATATTTGGACTAACTTACTAATCCAGTGCACCCCAGTGCCAGTTTCTGTTTTCGGCTGTTTTTGTATTTCAGGTTTTCACGTTTCGAGAACTGTCGTGAAAAATACAGAAAAAATATATAAAAAATCAGCGTTCCAGGAACGACACTGCTTCCGAAGGGGAGCCTGGGGGGCCACAGGGGCTCCAGGCGCCCTGTGGGCGCGCCCCCCCTGGGCCGCGCTGGGGGGGCGCCTCGGCCCCCCGAGAGCCCCCCGGTGCCCTACTTTGGCAGATATTTAAAGGGTCCCCCGTAACCCTTGAAACAGGACTTGTTTTCGCGATCCCATCTCTGTTCCGCCGCCGCCGCCGCTTCCAAGATCGGGAGCACCAGGAGAACTCTTCCCGGCACCCTGCCGGAGGGGAGGATCACCACCGGGAGCTTCTCCACCACCATGGACGCCTCCCGGATGACTCGTGAGTAGTCTCCCTTGGACCATGAGTCCATGACCAGTAGCTATGTGATGTTC
>LR738711.1:588953589-588969025 GCA_902687465.1 Secale cereale | reverse complement strand
TTCTTGTGCTTCACTAATTAGTCCTCGTGAGCTGCCCTACATGATCGAGGCACCTATGTAATCCTTATACTGTTGCTATGTTGAGTTTGCTGGGATCCGATGGATTATGAGATTATGTTCAGATTGATCTTGAGTAATATATTTGATTCACCTCTTTTATATTTTAGTTCATAAGTAATTCTTGCATGTTCTCCGTTGTTATTTATTGCTTTGGCCGAGTAATAGGTAGTGACTCCAAGAGGGAACGTTATGCTCGATTGTGGGTTCATGCCCCTCGATGACTAGCTTGAGTGACAGAAACATGAGTCTAGGGGATGTGCTGTTGCCACAAGGGGAAAACAACGGTGCTTGTGCCCGCGGGTGCAAGGATTGTTTACTTTACGCAAAGTTCTTTTAATGCAGTTGTCTGTTGCATTGAGTTTACACTATGGGTGGGACTCGCAACTTAATACCAGCGAGATGTTCTAGATAGATATCTCAAGGTGGATGATTAGTAGTAGATGCAGATGGATTTCGGTCTACTTACTTTGGCGTACCGCCCATGCTTTGAACCTCAACCTTTCTTGCAATGTAATCAGCATTTGTATGCGCTCGTGGGTCCTGTCAATTGCCCAGCTGTAATTTGTTACCTCGCATAGCTGTTTTATCGTCTTTTGGGAGAGAGACATCACTAGTGAACATCATGTGACTCCGGTCCATATTACCATCATTGATCACATACACTATTTACTTTCCGCTATTTTATTTACTATTGCAAAATACTATCTATCACTACTATCATATTGCTTTTAACCCTTTGTGAACTACAAGGCCGGAGAGATTGACAACCTCTCTGTACTCGTTGGGAGCAAAGTTATTTGTATCTGTGTGCAGGTCCACGTTGATTGCTAATTGCGCCGTTAGCAGTTGACACCTACCTGTTGAACCTAGGAGTCTCTGGGGATTCGATCCTTGGCATCTTTGCTAAGGGAAAACACTTCTACTTACTTCATCTTACACCTTCCACTTGGGGTAATCCAACGAGGGGTTCGAGGCCCATCAAGGAGTATTTTCTGGCGCCGTTGCCGGGGACTCCACTCTTCAGGATAGGGGAGTTGCATGCTATCTTTTACCTTTGCTTTTTAGTCTTGTTAGTTTACCTTTCATTATTTGCTTTAGTTCCTTTTATCGAAAATCACAAAAAAAATTATTTGCCTCTTTATTAGTAGTCCTTTCTGTTTAGCCCAACATGTTAGGATTTGGTGCTTTGAGGGAATCAGAAGTTTTAGATTTCCATCAAAGGGATGGAGAAAATATGAAGAAGGCATGGGACAGAATTTCTGATGCACATAGGAGAATTATGCCTTGGATACCTATAAAAATTGTGCTTAGAAATTTTTACCATGGTCTTTTTAAATGGTGTAAACACTCCCTTGACATTATAGCTGGGGGAGATTTCTTAGAATGTGATGAAGCTAGAGCTCTTGAAATTATACATGGTCTATCTAGTTACTTTGTTTATGATCATAATTTTGATACTATCATAGATAGACTTGCTACTATTGAGAAAAGAATGGATGCTCTAGACTTAACAAAGGTAGAGAAACCCAAACCCAATAAGAGAGAAATTTTGGAAATAGATAATGACTGGGAACCTCTTGTTAGGATTAGCATCTCTAATCAAGACTTCCTTGCTTATTGTGATATTGGATCTATGGTTTCTACTATGCCAAAAATTGTTCATGATTCTTTAAAATTTAACATGGATAGTTTACAATCTTATCATGAACACACTAATGGAGATATTTCTGAAATCCAGGGAAAAATAAAAGACGTACCGGTTAAATTCCTTAAAGGGATTGCAATGATTGATTTCTTCATCATGGAGCCAAACCAAGGAAATATAGTGCTTGGAAGGGACTTCCTCCGGGCAGTTAAAGGCTTCATCGATATAGTTAAGGGACAAATCCGCTTACGCGGGAAGGCAAAAGGTGTGTACCCCTTTCCTAGAAGGAACAAGAATGAACTTGTTGAGGAATCATTTGAACCAATTTATAACTCCGATTATTATGATGAATATTGATTCCTCTATGCATTATGCCTAGCTTAAAGGCATAAAAGAAAGCGCTTTTGGGAGGCAGCCCACATGAATAATTTTTTTTTTGCTTTTGTTGTGTCTTGATGTTGTTTACTGCTGAAGCATCATCATTGTATCTTTACTTTTCATATTTGTGCCAAGTATAGCCTCTGATTGCTAGAAAGTTCAAAAGTTGTGAGGTGCTGTCCAGGAAACAGATTCTGTCCTCTGATAGAAAAATTCGTATAAAATCACCAGATCGTCTTTTTGGTCTGAATTTTCTCGAAAGCGTTCTCTATATAATTGTATTTCGTGCGTCAGTTATGAGTTTTTTGATTTGAGTTGCAGAAGTATCCCGAACAGGTCAATTACCGCCTGCTGTTCTGTTTTTCACAGATTCTGTCCTGTTTTGCCTTACCTTCACTTTGCAAATTAAGAACTTGCTTTTTCTTTGCAAAAACCTTTTGGCAATCTTGAGAAACAGTAGAACTTCAAGAATATCCTTATTTCCAGCAAGGTATAATTATTTTATTAAGGGTACTAACCTTGCTAATCAGATTATGAATGAGTTATGTATGAAGGGAGTTTTCAAGTGTGCGAGGGAAGATGATAAAAAGATTCAGGAGTGTCAAGCGCTCAAGCTTGGGGATGCCCCCGTGCACCCCCAAGAAATATTCAAGGAGACTCAAGCGTCTAAGCTTGGGGATGCCCCCCGTGCATCCCCTTCTCCATCAACATTATCAGTTCGTCTTTCGTTCCACTATATTTTTATCACTTCATGTGTTATGTGCTATGCTTGGAGCGTCTTGCTTTTAGTTTTCCTTTTAGTTTTTCATAACGAGTCGGAACCCAGAATTCCTTTATGTGGGAGAGAAACACGCTCCACCTTTACCTAGAACATTACATAGAATTTTCATGTCTATCTATGTTGTGTGTGTTCTTTATCTTCTAATAGCTACTATCATGCTTTGCTCTTAGTATTCATGCTTATCTCTTCAAGAGCTTTTGTTTAGTTGGTTGCTTGAACTCTCTTTAATTATCATGATCACCTTATTGAGAGAGTTTGCTTCCGTTGCATTGGTTAATGTGTCTATGATAAAGATGCTACTTTCATGATGGTGCTTAGTAGTTCAGGTTTTCTTTTGGTTAATCTCGAATAGCTGGGGGGTTCCCAATGTGTCATTGGAGTACCAACTTGGTTTGTTTGCCTATGATGTGGTATGGTTTAGTAATATCTTCCTTCGAGAATTTATTTTGATTGACTTGGCATATGCTCACGCATATTCAAGACTGTAAAGAAAGTCTGTCAAGCCTTGATGATCTTTTGTTTCTAAGTAGCGATATAACTACCATGCCTAATTCAATATTGCTTTGTCGCTCAGCATGATTATGACCGTCATTGCTCTCTTAGTTGGTTGCTCCCAGTCTTTTGCTAACCTCCACCTGCACTAAGCAAACCAACCATGCAATACATAGCTCATGGGAAAGTAGCCTAAAAACTATTGTGGTAAAGAATATGTTGCTTATGTATCTTATTTCTTATGAGTTGCTTGCTGAGCGGTAACCATGTTTCTGGGGACGCCATCAACTGTCACACTTTTGTTGAATATCATGTGAGTTGCTATGCATGTTCGTCTTGTCTGAAGTAAGGGTGATTTACCGTGAGTTGAATTAATATGCATATTGTTAGAGAAGAACATTGGGCCGCCAACCAAAGCCATGCATCATGGTGGAAGTTTTAGCTTGGACCTTAATCCTCAATCTCTCATGAGAGTATGCTTATGCATTAAAGAGGAGTCCATCATCTATTTTCTATGTTGTCCCGGTATGGATGTCCTCAAGTTGAGATTTATCAAAAACGAGAAATCAAATGTGATCTATCTCCTTGGACCTTTGTACAGGTGGCATAGAGGTACCCCTTTGTGACACTTGGTTAAAACATATGCAATGCAATGATAACCCATGGGGATCCGAGCTAATTAGGACAAGGTGCGAGCACTATTAGTATTCGATGCATGAGGCTTGCAACTTATAAGATGTTTTATGCATGACACATATGAAGTACTACTACCGTTGACACAATTGCTTCCATGTTTCATAATAAAAAGCTCTAGCACTTCAAGCACCAACTACTGAGAGCATGATTGTCATTCTGAGTGTAATGTGCATTGTCCCAAAGTAGCATTGTCTTTTGCATGATTGTGATATCGTTTATTCTGAAATGATTGTATCTAGTCATCACTTAAACCTTGAAGGTGCCCCTGCACTTATGTTTTGCATCACTAAAGGGGGCAAGCTAGATATCACTTGATCATATTTGCACATCATGATCATTGCAAATCTTTTTGATGCTTCAGTTTCATGTTGTAAAACTTTCAGTCATTTGTGATTTTCTCTTGAGACAACTTATTTACTTTAGAATCATTGTCTCAGTAAGCATTTGTCATATGACTATGAGAAAGTCTTATATGGTTAATAGCATGTCACCACAGAAATTATTCTTGTTATCATTTACCTACTCGAGGACGAGCAGGAATTAAGCTTGGGGATGTTGATACGTCCAAAACGTATCTATAATTTCTGCTTGCTCCATGCCACTTTTGGGTGATATTGCTATGATATTCATACACTTCCATACACTTTTGATCATATTTGGACTAACTTACTAATCCAGTGCACCCCGGTGCCAGTTTCTGTTTTTGCCTGTTTTTGTATTTCAGGTTTTCACGTTTCGAGAACTGCCCAGAAAAATACAGAAAAAATATATAAAAAATCAGCGTTCCGGGAACGACACTGCTTCCGAAGGGGAGCCTGGGGGGCCACAGGGGCTCCAGGCGCCCTGTGGGCGCCCCCCCCCCCCCTGGGCCACGCCGGGGGGCGCCTCGGCCCCTCGAGAGCCCCCCAGTGCCCTACTTTGGCAGATATTTAAAGGGTCCCCCGTAACCCTTGAAACAGGACTTGTTTTCGCGATCCCATCTCTGTTCCGCCGCCGCCGCCGCTTCCAAGATCGGGAGCACCAGGAGAACTCTTCCCAGCACCCTGCCGGAGGGGAGGATCACCACCGGGAGCTTCTCCACCACCATGGACGCCTCCCGGATGACTCGTGAGTAGTCTCCCTTGGACCATGAGTCCATGACCAGTAGCTATGTGATGTTCTCCTCCCGTTCTTGTGCTTCACTAATTAGTCCTCGTGAGCTGCCCTACATGATCGAGGCACCTATGTAATCCTTATGCTGTTGCTATGTTGAGTTTGCTGGGATCCGATGGATTATGAGATTATGTTCAGATTGATCTTGAGTAATATATTTGATTCACCTCTTTTATATTTTAGTTCATAAGTAATTCTTGCATGTTCTCCGTTGTTATTTATTGCTTTGGCCGAGTAATAGGTAGTGACTCCAAGAGGGAGCGTTATGCTCGATTGTGGGTTCATGCCCCTCGATGACTAGCTTGAGTGACAGAAACATGAGTCTAGGGGATGTGCTGTTGCCACAAGGGGGAAAACAACGGTGCTTGTGCCCGCGGGTGCAAGGATTGTTTACTTTACGCAAAGTTCTTTTAATGCAGTTGTCTGTTGCATTGAGTTTACACTATGGGTGGGACTCGCAACTTAATACCAGCGAGATGTTCTGGATAGATATCTCAAGGTGGATGACTAGTAGCTATGTGATGTTCTCCTCCCGTTCTTGTGCTTCACTAATTAGTCCTCGTGAGCTGCCCTACATGATCGAGGCACCTATGTAATCCTTATGCTGTTGCTATGTTGAGTTTGCTGGGATCCGATGGATTATGAGATTATGTTCAGATTGATCTTGAGTAATATATTTGATTCACCTCTTTTATATTTTAGTTCATAAGTAATTATTGCATGTTCTCCGTTGTTATTTATTGCTTTGGCCGAGTAATAGGTAGTGACTCCAAGAGGGAACGTTATGCTCGATTGTGGGTTCATGCCCCTCGATGACTAGCTTGAGTGACAGAAACATGAGTCTAGGGGATGTGTTGTTGCCACAAGGGGGAAAACAACGGTGCTTGTGCCCGCGGGTGCAAGGATTGTTTACTTTACGCAAAGTTCTTTTAATGCAGTTGTCTGTTGCATTGAGTTTACACTATGGGTGGGACTCGCAACTTAATACCAGCGAGATGTTCTGGATAGATATCTCAAGGTGGATGATTAGTAGTAGATGCAGATGGATTTCGGTCTACTTACTTTGGCGTACCGCCCATGCTTTGAACCTCAACCTTTCTTGCAATGTAATCAGCATTTGTATGCGCTCGTGGGTCCTGTCAATTGCCCAGCTGTAATTTGTTACCTCGCATAGCTGTTTTATCGTCTTTTGGGAGAGAGACATCACTAGTGAACATCATGTGACTCCGGTCCATATTACCATCATTGATCACATACACTATTTACTTTCCGCTATTTTATTTACTATTGCAAAATACTATCTATCACTACTATCATATTGCTTTTAACCCTTTGTGAACTACAAGGCCGAAGAGATTGACAACCTCTCTGTACTCGTTGGGACCAAAGTTATTTGTATCTGTGTGCAGGTCCACGTTGATTGCTAATTGCGCCGTTAGCAGTTGACACCTACCTGTTGAACCTAGGAGTCTCTGGGGATTCGATCCTTGGCATCTTTGCTAAGGGAAAACACTTCTACTTACTGCATCTTACACCTTCCACTTGGGGTAATCCAACGAGGGGTTCGAGGCCCATCAGCATAACGGAAAGAAGCAAACAACACGGTAAACACACCAGCATAAACATGGCATATGATGCACAATCAAGTATGATGCATGTCCGGTTTAAATATGCATGGCATGGCAAAAATGCACAAACAAAGCTACAAGTTAAATGGAGCTCAGTATGCAACGAGTTGCATATTGACGAAACACCACATGTTATTTATTTAGTTAACTCTCGTCTATTTACAAGACAAGATTAAATGTTTGTTAACATGGCAAGAGGTGAAACTTAAGCAAACTACACTATCTAGTCATTTTAAATGAGGCCGGAAATAACAACACCAATTCTGGAAACTCCCCATGTGCATATTTATGAATTTGATACTGTTCTGCCTATTACCACATTTTAAAGTTGTTAAACAGCAAAACAAAGTGCATCATGTTAAACTACACATTTTTCCTACCATATTTACATACAAAGTTAATTAAATTTGGAGCTACGGTTATTTAGTTATGAAATAAACCATTTTAGCTTGTTATTTATGCAAAACAATGCAAACAGCAATTTTAATAATTTTTATCATGGATGAAAGTAGCATATTATGAAACTAGACAAAATTTTGAGCATTTTACATATCTAAAGTTTTTACATATGATGCACTGTTTGTGAGTTATTATTTGCATGAAGACTAGGGACTTTTGTAAAACTGCAGTTCCTGGGATAATTGATAAAAAATGCTGCTCAGGAAAAAAAACAATTGGGCCGAAACTGGGCGTTGTTGGGCTGAACAGAGAGGAGGTGCTAGCTCACCTAGCTGGGCCAGTCCGGTGGGGGGGAGGAGGGCGCTCGGGCTGGGCCTCGGGCGCAGCTGTTGGCGGGCTTCGGGGAACTGCCCCGACGGAAGGAGCTGCAGGCCGATCCAGCGGATCGGGTCAACGCGGGCGAGCGCGCGAGCGGGCTTAACGGGCGCGGTCGACGGGGCGACTGGTCCACACGGGACGAGCGGGCGAGCGAGCGCCTCATCCCCTGCTCGTTAAGGCAGAGCAGTGGCGGCGCAGCGCTGATCCAAAGACGGCGTGGAGGTCCGACCTTGGCGTGGTCGCCCGCGGTGGGGTCGCCGGAGGGCGCGGCCTGTGGTGTCGGCGTGGAGGCGTGAGCGCGGAGAGCAGACGAATCTCCTCCAGAGCGGCGTTCATGGCGGTCCTGCTACTGCAGAGAGAGTGACGTGAGGAGAGAAAAAAAGAAGGGAAGAGAGCAGGCCGGCGGAGCTCATCTGCAGATCGTCGACGATGACGCAAGGGAAAATCCGGGCGTGGGAGGCTCGCGGGACCTCAGGCAGGAGAGATGGAGAACGGCGAGTAGGTGGGGCTCGGGGAAGGGGCACGGCGTCGAGGAGCTCCTCTCCTGTTGGGCTTGTGCAGATGGAACGAAGCAGAGGAGGCAACTGCCTCGACACGGCGAGGTGCTGGGTTGGGGCGATGGGGAGCAGTAGGAGGGCATCGGCAGGAAGCACGGCGACACTGGGGAAGAAGGTGGATCGAGGAACTCGAGGGAGGTGGTTGGTTGGCTCGATGAAGCGGGTGGATTGGTTGCGGGATCCGGAGGGGATCCCGAGAGGATTTGGTGGAGTGGCGGCGGGGACGAGACTGATGGGACAAGCGCCCTAGGTTTTAGGGTTGCACTGTTTATATAGTAAGTGGGTTAGGTTTAGGGGTATCTCGTCCCTCCGATCGTAATCGGACGGTTGAGAAAAAAATAGGTAGAGAGTCCAAATAAGAAAACAGTGATGTTTTAGGGTTGTTTGGGGATGATCCGGACACATCGGTAACGAAAACCCGGGTCGGGTTCTGGGCAGCTTCGGACGTGCAGTCGAGGGGTAAAAGTGGGCTGTGTAGAATGTGAGGCTGAAAAGAGAGAGAGAGATGGCAGCCCGGCAACAGGTCTCAGAGCACTGAAACGTCCGACGTTTATCCGGCTATAGTGCCGCTATAAGTTTATCGGTTGGCTATCAAACGAACTCCGAATGTGACGAAATTTGACAGGCGGCCTACCTACACTATAATAAGACCGCACGCCAAGTTTCAACCCATTCCGAGAACATTTTCTGGCCACTTATCAAATAAATATTCGGAGGTGCCGCGGTCATGTGCGAGTGTGTCTGGGATCAAAACGGGCAACAGAGAGAACTGGGAACGGACCAACTACAAACGGATGCAAGTTTTGAAAACTATGCAGATGACATGCAGATGATTACAAGGAAAAAGCAACACGCAAGCAAATGGCATGGCAACAATGACGGATAACTATCTGACACCTGGCGCATCAGTCTCGGGGCGTCACAACTCTCCCACACTAACAGAGGATCTCGACCCAAGATCCTGGAGATGGCACCGGATGAAACGGAAAAAAGGAAGAGGTAACCCAAAGTTGCTTCTTCCACAAACGAGTGAAACCACGGACCTTGAGAGGTTGAACAAATTGAAAGAAGAATAGAACAGAGATGAACGAAGATGAAAACACTCCATTAGAAAAGAGGAACCAGGTACATTACGAGAACCTTGTAGGTTGAAAGACATGAAACAAGAGCTTACGAACCAAAAGAATATGAAACCGCAATGGTATAGCCAAGGAAAAAGAATGACAGAATTCGGACAGCACTCCGACTGAAAATGGAAGGAATTGAGCATGAACTTGAGGAGATGAATTGATACTTGATGAAATCAAAAACACACTGCCTCTGAAACAATTGAAAGAATGGCACAAGGGGTAAGAAGGATTCAGACAGCACTTCGGTTAAAAGAGAGTTAAAACTTGACCAGATGAGAGAACTTGAATGGAGGACACCGCACCCTCGTTAAATGGGCAAGCAAGGAAGAATATGATCTTAACAAAGCAAGATGATGGGACGAAGAGAGCAATATTACAATGCCTCCGGAATGAAAGAAAAGATGCTAGATCGCTGGAAAGAAAGAACGGAGAAGAAAATGACAACTTCTCCCATGAATGAATATGAAAATCATCCTTACGAAGAAGGGTTGAACGGAGTTGTTACAATTACGACAACGAAAAGAATAAGCTCGTTGTGGGCTTATGAAAAGCATCTCAACATTATGAGGTGACAACCGTCCACTAGCAGAAAACAATTGGTTGGATTGAGGTCAACAAGGAGACAAAAAAACTTATTTCACCAGAATGATAAATGAAGAACTTGGGTTATTTATAAGCACCATAATTATCAACAATCCTTAGGGAAAAGCTTTTAGGTGAAATACAACCCAAGATAACTTCAAGAAATAAAAATGAGGGGTTAAAAGGATCTCCTAAAGAAAAATAAATAATGGTTTTAAATATCTCATTCTTGATAACTTGTGAATCATGAAACATGAAATAAATTGTCGAGAATGACATAACACCACCTCAAAAGATAAGGTAGAAAGAATTGCACTTCGGAATGCATGATGAAGAATGCTTGAGCTCCAACAAGAATCTTGAAGAACACTTCGAGGATGAATTAAATCATGATGAACCACCAAGAAGAACTGCGGTAACAAAAGGATGAGAAGTGAACGATGAAAATAATAAGATTGAAGCCTTGCAATGATTTAGATGGAGCTTGGAAATGATATAATAGAAATAACTTGGAGCTCCGGAAAACAAGATGAACAACTTAGAACCGAGAATATGATATGATGAACAAGCTCCGGAAAAAGAGATTAATCACTTCGGGGAAAATAAGAATAAGATTTATTGTATGCTTATCCTTCACCAAATTAAATTGATGACAAGCAATGGATTGGCATACTACTTATTCTTGTTGCAAAGAATTAAAGAGAGATCTCGCACAAACTTAGGAAAGTCTTGAACGACTCACCGGTAGGATTTTGGAAAGAACGAGTGAAATGACATGATAACACAGTAAAGAATGTTTAACGAACCACCGTACCAATTGAAATGGAGTGCTGACAGAGAACAAGCCACCGTAAGGAATTGAAATTGAGTGAATATAAAAGAATGAATCACCGGGAAGAATATGGAGACGAACGAAGAGGCATCAATTAAGAATAGTTGGAGGACGAAGTTGAAAACTAAGAACGAAGAAATCTTCTGAAATGATGGCCTTCGGAGGATCACAATTGGAAGAATTCATGAAGTGCTTCGGATGGGTATAAAAGGAATTCCTCACAATCGCAACAATAATGAGGATGGCATGAAGATAGAACCACGAATCTTCAAGAGAATGGGCCAAGATTTAAGAGGAACTCTTCTGCGGTCTTCACAATTTTAGAATGACGATGAGATACACCTTGAAGAATTTTTGATATATTCCTAAAGAATGAAATATAAAGGTTGGAGCAACAATGAATGAAAACAATCTTGGAGGATACATTTGACCGATGAGAGATCCATTCTTATGTCAAATATGAAAAGAATTTGAGAATAACTCCGGAAAAATAGAAGAGACAGGTAAGATCCTGGGAAAAGACCTGTGGGTTAGGGCCCACTCAAAAGAAACACCGTTGGAATGATTACTTGAGAAATTTTGCACCGGTTGAATTAAATGTCTTTGATGAGATAACAATCTCAAAATATATTGAACAGGTTAAAAATGGAAACACGAGTCCTCTGAGATCTCTTGTACACTTCGGATAAGAATTAGAGAGAGTTGAATAATCAAGAGAGACTTTGGATAAGAATTCCCACAAAAGAAAACAAGTGAAACAAGAGGCACAGATATGATCAATACGGAAGCTTGGATTTAGTCCACCAGAGAAGAATATTAGAATTAAGAATGATGAACTTGAAACTCTTGAGCATCTTCACGATAAATCACCGGATAAGAACATTGAAGGAAATGAATGAAGAAACATCCCATGAATAAAATGGATACTTGATTTGAGATTTTTGGCTCCGAGAAGAAGAGGGGTGGGAGGGTGGGGTAAACAAGGACAACTTGGGATGAATGAAACAGACACCGTTGAGAAAAACCAAGACTTGATCTTGCACGAATTAAAAGGAACGGGTTAACTTGAAGAGAAGTACACCAGTTAAAAGAATTAACATGACAATCTCGATGATCAAGAAGGACTAGCACTCTCATAGAAATATGAGAACACCGCTTAGGAAAGGTATGGAATCAACTCTTGACATCGAAGCAACTCGAATACCAGAATCAAATCAAAACAACGGATAGATATGTTGCAACATAATCTTCACAATATCATTCGAACAGAGAATTGAACGAATGAATTCCATAGCTTATTGGTACAACACTTGTCGAGAAGCCAATTGGGAGAACAAAAGGTAAAATTAAAAACAACAAGGAGCAGATAGAACAAATACAAGATAGAAGCTTCGTCCCACATATTCGTGCTGAAAGCTCATGGAACGTGTTACAAAAGGGTTTTGCAATCCCCGGATCAGCATAGCCAAGGACCCTTTAAGATGCAACTCCCGATCGGAACAACGCCCATAAAACCACTTCACTCAATGTAGAACCCCGAACTCCATATCATGCATTCGTTGGAAGAATGCCTACGAGCTACTAGATGAACCCACCTTTTAATTTCCGAAAGTTTCCAGTTATGCAATCAGGTGTTGGGGATACAGTGGAAGCATCGCGCACTCAACTCTAATCCTACATCCAACTGTATCCATCCTTCAACACATAACTAGTTATTTTTGGAAACCGTTTAGCTCGGACCTTCGAAACGCATCTGCTATACAAGCTATGGCAATACTCCCGAACTTCCTCCCCAGTACTGGGTGATGTCGGGGTTTTCTTGCCACTAACCGCATAGGAGAGTTTTCAATATCGGCCGTCTTAAGTATTCCAGAACTGCTATGATATATTTGTGACGACAACACCTCGGAGCTCAACTCCCCGGGACACTGCCACAACCCCTAAATGACAGGAGGCATCAAGAACAATGTTCTCGTCACAAAGACATCGGAACAATCCAAACAATACTCGCGTGATCCTAAAAAAAAATTAGTGAAATTTTGAGAGTAGAAGAGATAAAGTAATCATCAGGAGTCCTCACCATAGTGGTAAAGGGATGAGGATTAAAAAGAAATCCTACTCTCCGATATATATATAGGACTCAAAACATTTTCAAGTGTGTGCCTAGACTCAACCGTCAACGATTCGATCAATCAGTGGGGGCTCCTAGGTCGGAGAAGGCTCTGAATACCAACTTATAATGCCCAGTATGAGATTATACCTCCTACGTGTCGAGGCACGACTTAAAGGTATAAGCTCATACTAGAATGATCTCAAGTATGGTATCTTTGCACGACTCATGTAAAAGAGGGATGAAATTGCAAAAGAGTAGTTGGCTTACACTCGCCACGTCACCCAATACATTACATAAGCAATCATCATCCGAATAACATCACAGTCCGACTACGGACGAAGATCCAAAAGAAAGACACCAAATAAATAAAGCCACAAGGTCCGATCGCCCCTAGTAGAAGCCACTACTGATCGTCAGGATAAGACACGTAGTATCGCCCACGTTCTTCATCGAACTCCGAGTACAGATCTGTCACATCTCCTGTGTAGTTCACCATAGTACCTGCATCTGGTGCTGTGTAGAATCTGTGAGCCACGGAGGACTCAGCAATCCCGTTCCCTGGTATCAAAACTAACAAAGCCTTTAGGTGAGGAAAGGCTAATAAAGTAGCTGCAGCAAGCGCTAAGCAACTAGCTTACATGTTCAGAGCGAGAAGAGAGTAAGAGCCATCGATCGACAAGGTGATCAATAAGTGATCCTAGCTACTCATGTCAGACATAACCCCGCCGTGTTCTTCTTCTCGAAACCCCTTCGAGAAGAGACAATCACGGAACTCACACAGGTAGTGTATTCTTAAGGATAGAGTGTCATGTTATCTACAACCGGATATTAACAAATTCCCATCTGCCACATAACCACGGGCACGGCTTTCGAAAGATCAAAACCCTGTAGGGGTGTCCCAACTTAGCCCATCACAAGCTCACGATCTGCGGAGTCGCAACTCCAAGGTGGGAAGGCCCGAGTATTCTCGGAATCCCGTGCTCAAGATATTCCGACTAAGGTAAAACTAATCCAGCAATACCTCCCGGCGTGCCGACACCCTGACAGTAGCCGCACGTATCTAGTCTCAAGCCATGACTGGATGGGTGATGCTACAGGTTTTTACCAGCCCTCGGGTTTCCCCAAGGTGGCCCCGCAGGCTCCCCATTTTGGACCAACACTCATGTGGAGCACTGGCCCAGGGTTGTTAATTAAGAAAAGGGTTAATTACTCCCTATGCATGTTTTAGTTGTTAGGCAAATGTAAAACCAATGTTGGGCCTTGCTGGAAAAGCTTTAGCACTAAGCGGTTTATCGAGGGGGGGCCATAAACCCCAACCGTGTTAGGAACGCAAAACCCGGGAACATAACACCGGTTTATTGGGTCCTAAGGTGGCATGAGTGGAACAAAACACCATGCAAAAGGCCAAGCCTTTCACCCATTGCCAAGTATATAGGTGTGTTAATATATTTAAGAGATATTGTGATAATCCAACAACAAGTTCCAACATAGAGCAATCTTCATCTTCACCTACAACTAACAACACTATAAGAGGGGCTGAGCAAGCGGGTAACATAGCCAAACAACGGTTTGCTGGGAAGGTGTCAAAGGTTAGAGGTTTCATGGCAACAATAGAAGGCTGACAAACAGACATGGGCATCGAGGCAATAAGCTAAAGAGCGAGACATCTAGCAATAGGCAAAGATAGTAATGATATCTAGGAATGGTCATCTTGCCTGGGATTCCGCAAGGAAGAAGAACGAGTCCAGCAGTAGTTGAACGAAACCTCACAACTCCGGAACGAAACCAAAGCTATCGAGAGAAGCATACCGGAAAGAAGCAAACAACACGGTAAACACACCAGCATAAACATGGCATATGATGCACAATCAAGTATGATGCATGTCCGGTTTAAATATGGATGGCATGGCAAAAATGCACAAACAAAGCTACAAGTTAAATGTAGCTCAATATGCAACGAGTTGCATATTGACGAAACACCACATGTTATTTATTTAGTTGACTCTCGTTTATTTACAAGACAAGATTAAATGTTTGTTAACATGGAAGAGGTGAAACTTAAGCAAACTACACTATCTAGTCATTTTAAATGAGGCCGGAAATAACAACAACAATTCCGGAAACTCCCCGTGTGCATATTTATGAATTTGGTACTGTTCTTCCTATTACCACATTTTAAAGTTGTTAAACAGCAAAACAAAGTGCATCACGTTAAACTACACATTTTTCCACCCCATTTACATATAAAGTTAATTAAATTTGGAGCTACGGTTATTTAGTTATGAAATAAACCATTTTAGCATGTTATTTATGCAAAACAGTGCAAACAGCAATTTTAATAATTTTTATCATGGATGAAAGTAGCATATTATGAAACTAGACAAAATTCTGAGCATTTTACATATCTAAAGTTTTTACATATGATGCACTGTTTGTGAGTTATTATTTGCATGAAGACTAGGGACTTTTCTGTAAAACTGCAGTTCCTGGGATAATTGATAAAGAATGCTGCTCAGGAAAAAAAACAATTGGGCTGAAACTGGGCGTTGTTGGGCTGAACAGAGAGGAGGGGCTAGCTCACCTAGCTGGGCCAGTCCGGTGGGGGGGGGGGGG
>LR738711.1:588835034-588953531 GCA_902687465.1 Secale cereale | reverse complement strand
GGGGGAAGGAGGGCGCTCGGGCTGGGCCTCGGGCGCAGCTGCTGGCGGACTTCGGGCAACTGCGCCGGCGGAAGGAGCTGCAGGCCGATCCAGCGGATCGGGTCAACGCGGGCGAGCGGGCGAGCGGGCTTAACGGGCGCGGTTGACGGGGCGACTGGTCCACACGGGACGAGCGGGCGAGCGGGCGCCTCGTCCCCTGCTCGTTAAGGCAGAGCAGCGGCGGCGCAGCGCCGATCCGACGACGGCGGGGAGGTCCGACCTTGGTCGTGGTCGCCGCCGGTGGGGTCGCCGGAGGGCGCGGTCTGCGGTGTCGGCGTGGAGGCGTGAGCGCGGAGAGCAGACGAAGCTCCTCCAGAGCGGCATTCATGGCGGTCCTGCTACTGCAGGGAGAGTGACGTGAGGAGAGAAAAAAAGAAGGGAAGAGAGCAGGCCGGCGGAGCTCATCTGCAGATCGTCGATGATGACGCAAGGGAAAAGCCGGGCACGGGAGGCTCGCGGGACTTCAGGCAGGAGAGATGGAGAACGGCGAGTAGGTGGGGCTCGGGGAAGGAGCACGGCGTCGAGGAGCTCCTCTCCTGTTGGGCTTGTGCAGATGGAACGAAGCAGAGGAGGCAACTGCCTCGACGCGGCGAGGTACTGGGTTGGGGCGATGGGGAGCAGTAGGAGGGCATCGGCAGGAAGCGCGGCGACACTGGGGAAGAAGGTGGATTGAGGAACTCGAGGGAGGTGGTTGGTTGGCTCGATGAAGCGGGTGGATTGGTTGCGGGATCCGGAGGGGATCCCGAGAGGATTTGGTGGAGTGGCGGCGGGGACGAGACTGATGGAACAAGCGCCCTAGGTTTTAGGGTTGCACTGTTTATATAGTAAGTGGGTTAGGTTTAGGGGTATCTTGTCCCTCCGATCGTAATCGGACGGTTGAGAAAGAAATAGGTAGAGAGTCCAAATAAGAAAACGGTGATGTTTTAGGGTTGTTTGGGGATGATCCGGACACATCGGTAACGAAAACCCGGGTCGGGTTCTGGGCAGCTTCGGACGTGCAGTCGAGGGGTAAAAGTGGGCTGTGTAGAATGTGAGGCTGAGAAGAGAGAGAGAGATGGCAGCCCAGCAACAGGTCTCAGAGCACTGAAACGTCCGACGTTTATCCGGCTATAGTGCCGCTATAAGTTTATCGGTTGGCTATCAAACGAATACCGAATGCGACGAAATTTGACAGGCGGCCTACCTACACTATAATAAGACCGCACGCCAAGTTTCAACCCATTCCGAGAACATTTTCCAGCCACTTATAAAATAAATATTCGGAGGTGCCGCGGTCATGTGCGAGTGTGTCTGGGCTCAAAACGGGCAACAGAGAGAACTGGGGAACGGACCAACTACAAACGGATGCAAGTTTTGAAAACTATGCAGATGACATGTAGATGATTACAAGGAAAAATCAACACGCAAGCAAATGGCATGGCAACGATGACGGATAACTGGCTGACACCTGGCGCATCGGTCTCGGGGCGTGACAACTCTCCCACACTAACAGAGGATCTCGACCCGAGATCCTGGAGATGGCACCGGATGAAATGGAAAAAAGGAAGAGGTAACCCAAAGTTGCTTCTTCGACAAACGAGTGAAACCACGGACCTTGAGAGGTTGAACAAATTGAAAGAAGAATAGAACAGAGATGAACGAAGATGAAAACACTCCGTTAGAAAAGAGGAACAAGGTACATTACGAGAACCTTGTAGGTTGAAATACATGAAACAAGAGCTTACAAACCAAAAGAATATGAAACCGCAATGGTATAGCCAAGGAAAAAGAATGACAGAATTCGGACAGCACTCCGACTGAAAATGGAAGGAATTGAGCATGAACTTGAGGAGATGGATTGATACTTGATGAAATCAAAAACACACTGCCTTTGAAACAATTGAAAGAATGGCACAAGGGGTAAGGAGGATTCAGATAGCACTCCGGCTAAAAGAGAATTAAAACTTGACCAGATGAGAGAACTTGAATGGAGGACACCACACTCTCGTTAAATGGGCAAGCAAGGAAGAATATGATCTTAACAAAACAAGATGATGGGACGAAGAGAGCAATATTACAATGCCTCCGGAATGAAAGAAAAGATGCTAGATCGTTGGAAAGAAAGAACGGAGAAGAAAATGGCAACTTCTCCCACGAATGAATATGAAAATCATCCTTACGAAGAAGGGTTGAACAGAGTTGTTAGAATTACGACAACGAAAAGAATAAGCTTGTTGTGGGCTTATGGAAAGCATCTCAATATTATGAGGTGACAACCGTCCACTAGCAGAAAACAATTGGTTGGATTGAGGTCAACAAGGAGACAAAAAAACTTATTTCACCGGAATGATAAATGAAGAACTTGGGTCATTTATAAGCACCATAATTAGCAACAATCCTTAGGGTAAAGCTTTTAGGTGAAATACAACCCAAGATAACTCCAGGAAATAAAAATGAGGGGTTAAAAGGATCTCCTAAAGAAAAAGAAATGATGGTTTTAAATATCTCATTCTTGATAACTTGTGAATCATGAAACATGAAATAAATTGTCGAGAATGACATAACACCACCTCAAAAGATAAGGTAGAAAGAATTGCACTTAGGAATGCATGATGAAGAATGCTTGAGCTCCAACAAGAATCTTGAAGAACACTTCGAGGATGAATTAAATCATGATGAACCACCAAGAAGAACTCCGGTAACAAAAGGATTAGAAGTGAAGTATGAAAATAATAAGATTGAAGCCTTGCAATGATTTAGATGGAGCTTGGAAATGATATAATAGAAATAACTTGGAGCTCCGGAAAACAAGATGAACAACTTAGAACCGAGAATATGATATGATGAACAAGCTCCGGAAAAAGAGATTAATCACTTCGGGGAAAATAAGAATAAGATTTATTGTATGCTTATCCTTCACCAAATTAAATTGATGACAAGCAACGGATTGGCATACTACTTATTCTTGTTGCAAAGAATTAAAGAGAGATCTCGCACAAACTTAGGAAAGTCTTGAACGACTCACCGGTAGGATTTTGGAAAGAACGAGTGAAATGACATGATAACACAGGAAAGAATGTTTAACGAACCACCGTACCAATTGAAATGGAGTGCTGACAGAGAACAAGCCACCGTAAGGAATTGAAATTGAGTGAATATAAAAGAATGAATCACCGGGAAGAATATGGAGACGAACGAAGAGGCATCAATTAAGAATAGTTGGAGGACGAAGTTGAAAACTGAGAATGAAGAAATCTTCTGAAATGATGGCCTTCTGAGGATCACAATTGGAAGAATTCATGAAGTGCTTTGGATGGGCATAAAAGGAATTCCTCACAATCGGAACAATAATGAGGATGGCATGAAGCTAGAACCACGAATCTTCAAGAGAATGGGCCAAGATTTAAGAGGAACTCTTATGCGGTCTTCACAATTTTAGAATGACGATGAGATACACCTTGAAGAATATTTTATATATTCCGAAAGAATAAAATATAAAGGTTGGAGCAACAATGAATGAAAACAATCTTGGAGGATACGTTTGACCGATGAGAGATCCATTCTTATGTTAAATTTGAAAAGAATTTGAGAATAACTCCGGAAAAATAGAAGAGTCAGGTAAGATCCTGGGAAAAGACCTGTGGGTTAGGGCCCACTCAAAAGAAACACCATTGGAATGATTACTTGAGAGATTTTGCACCGGTTTAATTAAATGTCTTGGATGAGATAACAATCTCAAAATATATTGAACAGGTTGAAAATGGAAACACGAGTCCTCTGAGATCTCTTGTACACTCCGGATAAGAATTAGAGAGAGTTGAATAATCAAGAGAGACTTTGGATTAGAATTCCCACATTAGAAAACAAGTGAAACAAGAGGCACAGATATGATCAATACGAAAGCTTGGATTTAGTCCACCAGAGAAGAATATTAGAATTAAGAATGATGAACTTGAAACTCTTGAGCATCTTCACGATAAATCACCGGACAAGAACATTGAAGGAAATGAATGAAGAAACATCCCATGAATAAAATGGATACTTGATTTGAGATTTTTGGCTCCGAGAAGAAGAGGGGTGGGAGGGTGGGGTGAACAAGGACAACTTGGGATGAATGAAACAGACACCGTTGAGAAAAACCAAGACTTGATCTTGCATGAATTAAAAGGAATGGGTTAACTTGAAGAGAAGTATGTCGGTTAAAAGAATTACCATGACAATCTCGATGATCAAGAAGGACTAGCACTCTCATAGAAATATGAGAACACCGCTTAGGAAAGGTATGGAATCAACACTTGACATCGAAGCAACTCGAATACCAGAATCAAATCAAAACAACAGATAGATATGTTGCAACATAATCTTCACAATATCATTCGAACAGCTCGGAGTGCCCCCTGACTTGTGCCCTACGCCAAAAAATCCTATAAATACTGAAACCTTCGGAAATTAACCTAGATCGGGAGTTCCGCCGCCGAAAGCCTCTGTTGCCACCGAAAACCAATCTAGACCCCGTTCCGGCACCCTGCCGTAGGGGGGAACAATCACCAGTGGCCATCTTCATCATCCTCGCGCTCTCCATGATGAGGAGGGAGTAGTCCACCCTCGGGGCTGAGGGTATGTACCATTACCTATGTGTTTGATCTATCTCTCTCTCACTCTCGTGTTCTTGAGATGGCACGATCTTGATGTATCGCGAGCTTTGCTACTATAGTTGGACCATATGTTGCTTTTCCCCCTCTACTCTCTTGTAATGGATTGAGTTTTCCCTTTGAAGTTGTCTTATCGGATTGAGTCTTTAAGGATTTGAGAACTTGATGTATGTCTTGCACGTGCTTATCTGTGGTGACAATGGGATATCATGTGATCCACTTGATGTATGTTTTGGTGATCAACTTGCGGGTTCCGTGACCTTGGGAATCTATGCATAGGGGTTGGCACACGTTTTCGTCTTGACTCTCCGGTAGAAACTTTGGGGCACTCTTTGAAGTACTTTGTGTTGGTTGAATAGATGAATCTGAGACTGTGTGATGCATATCGTATAATCATGCCCACGGATACTTGAGGTGACAATGGAGTATCTAGGTTACATTAGGGTTTTGGTTGATTTGTGTCTTAAGGTGTTATTCTAGTACGAACTCTATGATAGATTGAACGTTACTACGGACTCTTGAATAGATCGATCAGAAAGAATAACTTTGAGGTGGTTTTGTACCCTACCATAATCTCTTCGTTTGTTCTCCGCTATTAGTGACTCTTTGTTGCATGTTGAGGGCTAGTAATATGATCCAATTATGTTATCCTTATTGAGAGAACTTGCACTAGTGAAAGTATGAATCCTAGGCCTTCTCTCCTATCATTGCAACACCGTTTATGCTCACTTTTACCACTTGCTACCTTGCTGTTTTTATATTTTCTTATTACAAAAACCTATATCTACCATCCATATTGCACTTGTATCACCGTCTCTTCGCCGAACTAGTGCACCTATACAATTTACCATTGTATTGGGTGTGTTGGGGACACAAGAGAATCTTTGTTATTTGGTTGCAGGGTTGTTTGAGAGAGACCATCTTCATCCTACGCCTCCCACGGATTGATAAACCTTAGGTCATCCACTTGAGGGAAATTTGCTACTGTACTACAAACCTCTGCACTTGGAGGCCCAACAACGTCTATAAGAAGAAGGTTGTGTAGTAGACATCAAGCTCTTTTGTAGCGTCGTTGCCGGGTAGGTGAGTGCTTGAAGGTATATCTTTAGATCTTGCAATCGAATCTTTTAGTTTCTTGTTTTATCACTAGTTTCATTTATAAAAGAAAACTACAAAAATGGAATTAAGGTTGCCTCATATGCTTCATCTTTTTAATATCTTTCATGAAAATGATGGGAAGGAAAATTGTGCTCAAGTACTAGAAGAAGAATTACATAGAATGCTTGGCATAAAGTATGTGCATGATGAGCATGATTGCAATGTTGTTAGTATGAATTCTTTGAATAACCATGATGCTAATGATATGCAAAGCCACAAGCTTGGGGATGCTATGTTTGATGAAGATGATATGTTTAGTCCCCCAAGTTTTGATGAGCAATTTATCATGATGAAAGCATGCTTCCTATTTATGATGATTATATTGATGAAAGTGGATTTGAAGAGGTCATGCCTTTATTTAGTGATGAATCCACTATTTCGGAAGAGGTTCCAATTGATTAGGAGAACAAAGTTGCTATCTATGATGATTATTGTGATGACTTGTATGCTATTAAGAATAATGATAACCACGAAACTTGTCATCATGATTTTAGTTTTCAATTGGATTATGCTTCACATGATAGTTATTTTGTTGAGTTTGCTCTCACTACTATTGATGAGAATAAATTTGCTTATGTGGAGAGTAGTAAAATTTCTATGCAATTAGATCATGAAAATAATGCTTTATGTGCTAGTTATATTGTTGAATTCATTCATGATGCTACTGAAAATTATTATGAGAGAGGATCATATGCTTGTAGGAATTGCAATAATATCAAGTTTCCTCTCTATGTGCTTAAAATTTTGTAGTTGTGCTTGTTTTCCCTTCCTATGCTAGTTGATTATTGTTCCCATAAGTTGTTTGCTCACAAAATCCCTATGCATAGGAAGTGGGTTAGACTTAAATGCTCTAGTCATATTCTTCATGATGCTCCCTTTATCTTTCAATTCTTATCTTTTACGCGAGCATCATTGAAATCATCATGCCTAGGTAGGGGCGTTAAACGATAGCGCTTGTTGGGAGGCAACCCAACTTTATTTTGTTTTCTTTGTTTTTGCTTCTGTTTAGGAATAAATATTGCATCTAGCTTCTGTTTAGATGTTGTTTTGTGTTTTAATTAGTGTTTGTGCCAAGTAGAACCTTTGGGAAGACTTGTGTGAAGTTTATATGATCTTGCTGTGAAAAACAGAATCGTTAACGCTCGCTAGAATGGTCATCGGATTTTACTGGAGCGTGCTATTTAGTTGATTTTTTTGCAGATGATTAATAGACAAATTCTTCACATTTACCAATTTAGTTTGAATTTTTTGGAGTTACAGAAGTATGTAAAACCTGCATATTACTACAGACTGTTCTGTTTTTGACATATTCTGTTTTTCGTGTGTTGTTTGCTTATTTCAATGCATCTATGAGTAGTATCGGAGGGTATGAACCATAGAGAAGTTGGTATACAGTAGGTTTAACACCAATATAAACAAAGAATGAATTCATTGCAGTACCTTTGAGTAGTGGTTTGCTTTCTTATACTAACGGAGCTCACGAGATTTTTGTCTAAGTTTTGTGTTGTGAAGTTTTCAAGTTTTGAGTATTGCTTTGATGGACTATGGAACAAAGAGTGGCAAGAGCCTAAGCTTAGGGATGCCCAATGCACCCCAAGGTAAAATTCAAGGACAACAAAAAGCCTAAGCTTGGGGATGACCCGGGAAGGCATCCCATCTTTCGTCTTCATCTATCGGTAACTATACTCAGAGCTATATTTTTATTCACCACATGATATGTGTTTTGCTTGGAGCGTCATTTTATTTTAGTTTGTTTTGCTTGCTGTTTGAATAAAAACCCAAGATCTGAAATTCTTAAATGTTAGAGAGTCTTCACATAGTTACATAGTTATTCAACTACTCATTTATCTTCACTTATATCTTTCGGAGTAGTTTATTATTGCTCTAGTGTTTCACTTATATATTTTAGATCACGGCGGTGGTTTTATATTGTAGAAATTGTTGATCTCTCATGATTCACTTATATCTATTTGAGAGTCTATTAAAACAGCATGGTAATGTGTTTAGGCTGTAAAACTAGTCTTCACATGATAGACATCCAATATCAATGTAGTAAAAACTTTCACACTAAGTGCATTGAATATGATGAGAAGTTGGATGCTTGATAATTGTTTTGAGATATGAGGATAGTGATATTAGAGTCTTGCTAGTGGAGTTATTATGAAATTGAGAAATGCTTGTGTTAAGGTTAGTGATTCCCATAGCATGCACGTATGGTGAACCGCTATGTGACGAAGTTAGATCATGAGGTATTTGTAAAGTGTCAACCTTTGTGTGGAGGTTGGGGGCACGCGATGGTTAACTCCTACCAACCTCCCCCTAGGAGCAGGCATTGATTGCTTTGTTTTGATGACTCGTAGATTTTTGCAATAAGTATATGAGTTCTTTATGACTGATGTTGAGTCCATGGATTATACGCACTCTCACCCTTTCACCATTGCTAGCCTCTCTTGTACCGCGCAACTTTCGCCGGTACCATACACCAACTATATATCCTTCCTCAAAACAGCTGTGACGCCCGAAGACCGACGTCCCAGAAGATTCCAGAAGATTCCAGATGTTCCGGGTTGCCCGTGTGTTTCTTTTGTGCTGTGTTATTTATTTTTGCATTGCTTCATGTCATCATGCCATCATGTCATTCATTTTTGCATCTCAACCAAATAAATTGTGTGGGCCTTCGGTCCATTTAAATCGAGGGAAGAATGTCTTCTCTTTAAAACATATCATCCCAATATTTTAGGGAGCTATATAATAAATATTCCATTGTTTGGAATTACCCGCTACACACTTGCAATATTTCCCCATGTCTTTTCCACTTCGAGTTCTCCTACAAAAACCTTGCCAATAATTTTTTCCGTTGTTTCGAGGTTCCTCCCAAAATTTGAACATTTTTGGACACTTCAATAATCACGTCTTAGTTCAAACCTATTTGAATTAAATTCAAATATGTTTGAATTATTTTTCCGATCATGCCTTTTATATTTTTCTCGGACCGTGCTCATTTTATGATGCCCGAGAATAATAGTCCCATGTGCTATTTTTTCCCTAACCTCCCTCTTCTTTCTTTTCTTCTCTCTTTTGTTTTATGCTAAAAGGGAAATAAAAAGGAGAGCAGCCCAGCAGCCTTCCCTCCTCCACCGCGGCCCAGCCGGCCCGGTTTCCCCTCCTAACCCTAGCCGCTACCTCGCTCGACCGCAGTCTCCTCGCTACCTCCTCGCTTCCCCTCGCGCCGCCACCCCATCGTCCCGAGCCCCGCATCTCGTTTTCTTCTCGATCCCCTCGCTCGCCCGAACCCCCCTCCTCTCGATCTTCCATCTCCCTCCTTCGATCCACTCCTCCAGCGCCTCGATCTCCCTCTCAGGCCCGAGGCCGCAGCTCCCGAGCCCGACCATCTCTCTCCCTCGCGACGCCCCAGCACGGCTCGTCCCTCGTCCGCGCCTCCCTCCGGCCCTCTGGCTCGCCGTGGCCTTGCCTCGCCTCTGGGCCTCGCCGGCCAGAGCGCCCCGCCTGCGACCTCCCTTGCCTTCGCGCGCCCTCCTCCCGAGCCCCGCTTCGCCAGGCTGCAGCGACCCCGCCAAGGCTGCATCTCTCGTCCCCTCCAGTAGCGCGACGCCGCGGCCCCGTCCTCCTCGTCAGGCGGCAGCGCCTCCGCGCGGCTCCCTCGACCAGCAAGGCCCGTGGCCTCCAGCAGCACCGAGCCCCGCGCCCTCCTCGACCAGGAGCTGCCGCACCTCTGCCTCGTCCCGTGCAGCCTCTACCGCTCCTCCTTGCCGTGACCGTGACCGTGCCGTGCTCGTGTTTGTGCTGTGTTTGCTGCTGTTTTCTTTTCAGCCAGGTTGTACATGTACATCTACAACGAGTTACGATGGCAGCCCGAACAAGTACCTCTACGCACGGATGTCTACCGACGTCACCGGAATCGTCAAGTACCTCGTCGACAAGTACCACCATTCCACTACCGTCGCCGGAAGCGCCAAGTACCACGACTACTCGGAGACCCCAAGTACCACTACCATCGCCCCGTGTACCTCTACGGAATGTGTACGACTCCGAGACGAGAACAACTACACGTGACGACGAACGCCAAGTACCACCACGTCCGACGGTGCGACATGAAACCCTACGACAAGTACCTCTCTGAACGGGATGTGAACGACTACACGTGTACCTCTACGGAACAACTACTTCCTCTTCGGAGACGTGTACCACTACTTCCGCTACCGTCGCCCGAGTACAACTACCGCCTCGTGAACGACTCCTTCCTCTACGATCTCGAACCGTCCCGAAACGAGTGTTTCGAAGGTATAACGAGATGACCCCGTCGATGACCCGTGGATGCTTGCTTGTGTTGTATGAAATGTTTCCCGTGTGTGCATCGTGTCCGTTTCGTCCCTTTTGTCATGTTCCTCGGTTGCCTCGTCGCCGACCCGTGGGAACCCGGCAACGGGATCACCCCACTTTCATCTCGTTTGACTCGCTCACACCATCTTTCTTTTGCCCGGTCTCTCAACGAGTTACCGGAACCGATATGTTGTGTGGCATCATTTTCGGATCATTGCCGTGGCCCCCTTTCTTTCCACCACGATGACTGTTTCTCCTTATCATCTATATCTCTTTTAAGTCAACCTTTTTAATAAAACTTGCATAAACTTGATCATGTCATCCGCATCATGTTAACAACATTATAGGTGTGAATTGTTGTTTGCTTATAATTATTAAACATGCATATGGGGATTTTCCGGACTTGTTGTTGTTATTTCCGGCCTCATTTAAATTGCCTAGTTAGTATAGTTTTATTATGCTTCACCTCTTGCCATGTTAAAAACAATTAATCTTGTCTTGTAAATAACGAGAGTCAATTAAATAATTAAATGTGGTGTTTTGTCAACATGCAACTCGTTGCATATTGAGCTCCACTTAACTGGTAGATTTGTTTGTGCACTTTGCCATGCCATGCATAATTAAACTGGACATGCATCATACTTGGATGTGCATCGTATGCCATGTTTATGCTTGTGTGTTTACCGTGTTGTTTGTTTCTTTCCGGTTTGCTTCTCTTGATAGCTTCGGTTTCGTTCCGGAGTTGTGAGGATTCTCTCGTCTGTGTTGCTCCGTCTTCTTCTTGGATCCGTTCTTCTCCCTTGTGGAATTCCAGGCAAGATGACCGAACCCGGATACCATTACTATCTTTGCCTATTGCTAGAGTATCGCTCTATAGTTTTGCCTCGATGCCCATGTTTTCCTGTCAGCCTCCTATTGTAACCATGAACCTGTCTAACCACCCTACCTATGCAAACCGTTGCTTGGCTAAGTACGCTTCGCTCAGCCCTTCTTATAGCATTGCTAGTTGCAGGTGAAGATCGAAGATGCTTGCTTCATGTTGAAGTTTGGTTGGGTTATATCACACTATATAAATGCTTAAATGAAATCATCTATATATTGGCAAGGGTGGAAGGCTAAGCCTTTTGCTTGGTGATTTGTTCCACTCATGCCGTTAGGAACCGTATAAACCGGTGTTATGTTCCTTGATTATGCGTTCCTAACACGGTTGGGGTGTATGGGACCCCCTTGATAAACCGCTAAGTGCTAAGTCTTTTCCAGCAAGTCCCAACTTTTGGTACTATTTGCCTAATAACAAATAAAACTTGCATGTGGACTAGCTATCCCTTTTATTCTTAATTTAACAACCCCGGGCCAGTGCTCCACATGAGTGTTGGTCCAAAACGGGGAGTCTGCGGGGCCACCACGAGGAAACTCGAGGTTTGGTAAAAACCTGTAGAATCGCCCATCCGGTCGTGTCCTGAGACTAGATACGCGCGGCTACCTATCAGGGTGTCGACACGCCGGGAGGATTTGCTGGATTAGCCTTACCTTAGTTCGGTTTAACTCGAGCACGGGATTCCGAGAATACTCGGGTCTTCCCACCTATGGAGTTGCGACTCCGCGGATCGTGGGCTTGTAATGGGTCAAGTTGGAACACCCCTGCAGGGTTTTGAACTTTCGAAAGCCGTGCCCGCGGTTATGTGGCAGATGGGAGCTTGTTAATATCCGGTTGTAGATAACTTGACACAATGTTTCAATACACTATCAGCGTGTGTACTGTGACTGTCAATTTCCGAATAGGGATTCGGGAGTTGAACACGGTGGGGTTATGTTTGTTGAGCTTTAGCTAGGATCACTTTGTGATCATCCTTCGACCGAGGCACTTCTCTTCTCGCTCTCTATTACGTAAGTTAGTGCTAGTTGCTGCTGCAGACTCTTGTTGTTCCTTCACCTCTTATTCTTTCTCCAGCCTTGTTCCACACCCAAGGCTTAAATAGTCTTGTTACCCGGGAACGGGATTGCTGAGTCCTCTGTGGCTCACAGTTACTTCACCACACCAGATGCAGGTTCAGCCGAGAATGATGCAGGAGCTGGTTCAGTACTTCACCAGGAGCTCGATGAAGAGTGTGGCCGTTTGCTTGTGACGTTTCGACGATCAGTAGTGGTTTCTACTAGGATTCGATCCTGACCTGTGGCTTTATGTTGTTTTGGTATCTTTCTTTGGATCTTCGCCCGTAGTCGGGTTGTGATGTTTTGAATGATGTTTTGCTCATGTGATGTATTGTGTGAAGTGGCGAGTGTAAGCCAACTATCTTCTTTTGCAATTTAATCCCTCTTTTACATGAGTCATGCAAAGATACCAAACTTGAGATCATTCTAGGATGGGCTTATACCTTTAAGTCGTGCCTCGACACGTAGGAGGTATAGTCCCATCCTGGGCATTACAACAGCCACCATATATCTTCCTCAAAACAGCCACCATGCCTACCTATCATGGCATTTCCATAGCCATTCGGAGATATATTGCCATGCAACTTTCCATCGTTCCGTTCATATGACATGCTTCATATTGTCATATTGCCATGCATGATCATGTAGTTGACATCGTATTTGTGGCAAAGTCACCATGCATAATTTTTCATACATGTCACTCTTGATTCATTGCACATCCCGGTACACCGCCGGAGGCACTCATATAGAGTCATACTTTGTTCTAGTATCGAGTTGTAATATCGAGTTGTAAATCAATATAAGTGTGATGATCTTCAGTATTAGAGCATTGTCCCGTGTGAGGAAAAAAAGATAAAGGCCAAAATAAAAAAGAGATGGTCCAAAAAAATAGATAGGGGCTAAATAAATAAAAAAAGAGAGAAAGCCCCTCCAAAAAATGTGAGAAAAGAGAGAAGGGACAATTGCTACTATCCTTTTCCACACTTGTGCTTCAAAGTAGCACCATGTTCTTCATGATAGAGAGTCTCATGTTTAGTCACTTTCATATACTAGTGGGAATTTTCATTATAGAACTTGGCTTGTATATTCCAACGATGGGCTTCCTCAAATGCCCTAGGTCTTTGTAAGTAAGCAAGTTGGATGCACACCCACTAGTTTCTTTTGTTGAGCTTTCACACATATTTAGGTCTAGTGCATCCGTTGCATGGCAATCCCTACTCACTCACATTGATATCTATTGATGGGCATCTCCATAGCCCGTTGATATGCCTAGTCAATGTGAGACTATCTTCCTCCTTTTTGTCTTCTCCACAACCACCACTCTATTCCACATAGTGCTATGTCCATGGCTCATGCTCATGTATTGCGTGAAAGTTGAAAGGTTTGAAAGAATAGAGTATGAAAATAAGTGCTTGGCTGAAATCGGGGTTATGCATGATATGAATATTTTGTGTGATGAAGAGGGAGCATAGCCAGACTATATGATTTTGTAGGGATAACTTTCTTTAGCCATAGTATTTTGAGAAGACATGATTGCTTTGTTAGTATGCTTAAAGTATTATTATTTCTTATGTCAATATAGACTTTTGTCTTGAATCTTTCAGATCTGAACATTCATGCCACAATAAAGAGAACTACATTGAAAAACTATGTTGGTTAGCATTCCACATCAAAAAATCTATTTTTATCATTTACCTACTCGAGGATGAGCAGGAATTAAGCTTGGGGATGCTTGATACGTCTCTAATGTATCTATAATTTTTGATTGTTCCATGCTATTATATTACCCTTCTAGGATGTTTTATGGGCTTTAGTATACACTTTTATATTATTTTTGGGACTAACCTATTAACCTAGAGCCCAGTGCCAGTTTCTGTTTTTTCCTTGTTTTTGAGTTTTACAGAAAAGGAATATCAAACGGAGTCCAATTGACGTGCCAATTTTTGATGATTTTTTCTGGACCAAAAGAAGCCCCCAAAGCAAAAGAGTTGAGACAGGAGAGCCACGGGCTGCCCACGAGGGTGGGGGCGCGCCCTGGGCAGGTGGTGGCGCCGCCCTATCTCGTGGATAGCCCGGAGGGCCCCCTGACTTGTGCCCTACGCCAAAAAATCCTATAAATACTGAAACCTTCAGAAATTAACCTAGATCGGGAGTTCCGCCACCGAAAGCCTCTATTGCCACTGAAAACCAATCTAGACCCCGTTCTGGCACCCTGCCGGAGGGGGGAACCCTCACCGGTGGCCATCTTCATCATCCCCGCGCTCTCCATGACGAGGAGGGAGTAGTCCACCCTCGGGGCTGAGGGTATGTACCATTAGCTATGTGTTTGAGCTCTCTCTCTCTCTCTCTCTCGTGTTCTTGAGATGGCACGATCTTGATGTATCGCGAGCTTTGCTACTATAGTTGGATCATATGTTGCTTTCTACTCTCTTGTAATGGATTGAGTTTTCCCTTTGAAGTTGTCTTATCAGATTGAGTCTTTAAGGATTTGAGAACACTTGATGTATGTCTTGCACGTGCTTATCTGTGGTGACAATGGGATATCATGTGATCCACTTGATGTATGTTTTGGTGATCAACTTGCGGGTTCCGTGACCTTGGGAATCTATGCATAGGGGTTGGCACACGTTTTCGTCTTGACTCTCCGGTAGAAACTTTGGGGCACTCTTTGATGTACTTTGTGTTGGTTGAATAGATGATTCTGAGATTGTGTGATGCATATCGTATAATCATGCCCACGGATACTTGAGGCGACAATGGAGTATCTAGGTGACATTAGGGTTTTGGTAGATTTGTGTCTTAAGGTGTTATTCTAGTACGAACTCTATGATAGATTGAATGTTACTACGGACTCTTGAATAGATCGATCAGAAAGAATAACTTTGAGGTGGTTTTGTACCCTACCATAATCTCTTCATTTGTTCTCCGCTATTAGTGACTTTGGAGTGACTCTTTGTTGCATGTTGAGGGCTAGTAGTATGATCCAATTATGTTATCCTTGTTGAGATAACTTGCACTAGTGAAAGTATGAACCCTAGGCCTTGTCTCCTATCATTGCAACACCATTTATGCTCACTTTTACCACTTGCTACCTTGCTGTTTTTATAATTTCTTATTACAAAAACCTATATCTACCATCCATATTGCACTTGTATCACCGTCTCTTCGCCGAACTAGTGCACCTATACAATTTACCATTGTATTGGGTGTGTTGGGGACACAAGAGACTCTTTTTTATTTGGTTGTAGGGTTGTTTGAGAGAGACCATCTTCATCCTACGCCTCCCACGGATTGATAAACCGTAGGTCATCCACTTGAGGGAAATTTGCTACTGTACTACAAACCTCTGCACTTGGAGGACCAACAACGTCTACAAGAAGAAGGTTGTGTAGTAGACATCAAGCTCTTTTCTGGCTCCGTTGCCGGGGAGGTGAGTGCTTGAAGGTATATCTTTAGATCTTGCAATCGAATCTTTAAGTTTCTTGTTTTATCACTAGTTTTGTTTATAAAAGAAAACTACAAAAAATGGAATTAAGGTTACCTCATATGCTTCATCTTTTTAATATCTTTCATGAAAATGATGGGAAGGAAAATTGTGCTCAAGTACTAGAAGAAGAATTACATAGAATGCTTGGCATAAAGTATGTGCATGATGAGCATGATTGCAATGTTGTTAGTATGAATTATTTGAATAACCATGATGCTAATGATATGCAAAGCCACAAGCTTGGGGATGCTATGTTTGATGAAGATGATATTTTTAGTCCCCCAAGTTTTGATGAGCAAATTTATCATGATGAAAGCATGCCTCCTATTTATGACGATTATATTGATGAAAGTGGATTTGGACAGGTCATGCCTTTATTTAGTGATGAATCCACTATTTCGGAAGAGGTTCCAATTGATTATGAGAACAAAGTTGCTATCTATGATGATTATTGTGATGACTTGTATGCTATTAAGAATAATGATAACCACGAAACTTGTCATCGTGATTTTTGTTTTCAATTGGATTATGCTTCACATGATAGTTATTTTGTTGAGTTTGCTCCCACTACTATTGATGAGAATAAATTTGCTTATGTGGAGAGTAGTAAAATTTCTATGCAACTAGATCATGAAAATAATGCTTTATGTGCTAGTTATATTGTTGAATTCATTCATGATGCTACTGAAAATTATTATGAGAGAGGATCATATGCTTGTAGGAATTGCAATAATATCAAGTTTCCTCTCTATGTGCTTAAAATTTTGAAGTTGTGCTTGTTTTCCCTTCCTATGCTAGTTGATTATTGTTCCCATAGGTTGTTTCCTCACAAGATCCCTATGCATATAAAGTGGGTTCGACTTAAATGTTCTAGTCATATTCTTCATGATGCTCCCTTTATGTTTCAATTCTTATATTTTACGCGAGCATCATTGAAATCATCATGCCTAGCTAGGGGCGTTAAACGATAGCGCTTGTTGGGAGGCAACCCAACTTTATTTTGTTTTCTTTCTTTTTGCTTCTGTTTAGGAATAAATATTGCATCTAGCTTATGTTTAGATGTTGTTTTGTGTTTTAATTAGTTTTTGTGCCAAGTAGAACCTTTGGGAAGACTTGTGTGAAGTTTATATGATCTTGCTGTGAAAAACAGAATCGTTAGCGCTCGCTAGAATGGTCATCACATTTTACTGGAGCGTGCTATTTAGTTGATTTTTTGCAGATGATTAATAGACAAATTCCTTACGTTTACCAATTTAGTTTGAATTTTTTGGAGTTACAAGAGTATGCGAAACCAGAAGATTACTACAGACTGTTCTATTTTTGACAAATTTTGTTTTTCGTGTGTTGTTCGCTTATTTCAATGCATCTATGAGTAGTATCGGAGGGTATGAACCATAGAGAAGTTGGAATACAGTAGGTTTAACACCAATATAAACAAAGAATGAATTCATTGTAGTACCTTTGAGTAGTGGTTTGCTTTCTTATACTAACGGAGCTCACGAGATTTTTGTCTAAGTTTTGTGTTGTGAAGTTTTCAAGTTTTGAGTATTGCTTTGATGGACTATGGAACAAAGAGTGGCAAGATACTAAGCTTGGGGATGCCCAAGGCACCCCAAGGTTAAATTCAAGAACAACCAAAAGCCTAAGCTTGGGGATGACCCGGGAAGGCATCCCCTCTTTCATCTTCACCTATCGGTAACTATACTCGAAGCTATATTTTTATTCACCACATGATAGGTGTTTTGCTTGGAGCGTCATTTTATTTTAGTTTTGTTTTGCTTGCTGTTTGAATAAAACCCCAAGATCTGAAATTCTTAAATGTTAGAGAGTCTTCACATAGTTACATAATTATTCAACTACTCATTGATCTTCACTTATATCTTTCGGAGTAGTTTGTTATTGCTCTAGTGTTTGACTTATATCTTTTAGAGCACGGCGGTGGTTTTATTTTGTAGAAATTGTTGATCTCTCATGATTCACTTATATCTATTTGAGAGTCTACTAAAACAGCATGGTAATGTGTTTAGGCTATAAAACTAGTCTTCACATGATAGACATCCAATATCAATGTAGTAAAAACTTTCGCACTAAGTGCATTGAATATGATGAGAAGTTGGATGCTTGATAATTGTTTTGAGATATGAGGATAGTGATATTAGAGTCATGCTAGTGGAGTTATTATGAAATTGAGAAATGCTTGTGTTAAGGTTAGTGATTCCCGTAGCATGCACGTATGGTGAACCGCTATGTGAGGAAGTTAGAGCATGAGGTATTTATAAAGTGTCAACCTTTGTGTGGAGGTTGGGGGCGCGCGATGGTTAACTCCTACCAACCTCTCCCTAGGAGCAGGCGTTGATTGCTTTGTTTTGATGACTCGTAGATTTTTGCAATAAGTATATGAGTTCTTTATGACTGATGTTGAGTCCATGGATTATACGCACTCTTACCCTTCCACCATTGCTAGCCTCTCTTGTACCGCGCAACTTTCGCCGGTACCATACACCAACTATATATCCTTCCTCAAAACAGCCACCATATATCTTCCTCAAAACAGCCACCATACCTACCTATCATGGCATTTCCATAGCCATTCCGAGATATATTTCCATGCAACTTTCCACCATTCCATTCATATGACACGCTTCATATTGTCATATTGCCATGCATGATCATGTAGTTGACATTGTATTTGTGGCAAAGCCACCATGCATAATTTTTCATACATGCCACTCTTGATTCATTGCACATCCCGGTACACCGCCGGAGGCATTCATATAGAGTCATACTTTCTTCTAGTATCGAGTTGTAATATCGAGTTGTAAATCAATATAAGTGTGATGATCTTTATTATTAGAACATTGTCCCGTGTGAGGAAAAAAAGATAAAGGCCAAAATAAAAAAGAGATGGCCCTAAAACATAGAGAGGGGCTAAATAAATAAATAAATAAATAAAAGGGAGAGAGAAAGCCCCTCAAAAAAAATGAGAGAAAAGAGAGAAGGGACAATTGCTACTATCTTTTTCCACACTTGTGCTTCAAAGTAGCACCATGTTCTTCATGATAGAGAGTCTCAAGTTTAGTCACTTTCATATACTAGTGGGAATTTTCATTATAGAACTTGGCTTGTATATTCCAACGATGGGCTTCCTCAAATGCCCTAGGTCTTCGTGAGCAAGCAAGTTGGATGCACACCCACTAGTTTCTTTTGTTGAGCTTTCATACATATTTAGCTCTAGTGCATCCGTTGCATGGCAATCCCTAATCACTCACATTGATATCTGTTGATGGGCATCTCCATAGCCCGTTGATACGCCTAGTCGATGTGAGACTATCTTCCTCCTTTTTGTCTTCTCCACAACCACCACTCTATTTCACGGAACAAATAAGCATACGGGTATGGGTATTGCCTTCTCATACCCGTACCCGGCTTACCCGATGGGTATAACTTTTCCCATTTATAAACCCATGGGTATTACTTTTCCCAAACCCTTACCCTAATAGGGTTTTTACCCGCCGGGTTCGCGGGCAGCGGGTATCCATTGCCATGTTGAGCCACGGTATTTTTCTCAGTACGGAGGGGGTGCCCTACGCTTCCATTGACTGTGATGGTGCCACGTGGACCGGTAATTTTGAGCTTTAGGTAGGCGTAGTGCGGAACCGCGTTGAAGCCGGCGAAAGCGACGCGTCCGAGCAGTGCATGATAGCCGCTGTGGAAAGGGACGATGTCGAAAACCAAGTCCTCGATTTGGAAGTTGTTCGGCGAACCGAAGACGACTTCCAGTGTGATTGAGCCCATGCAGCGGGTCTCCACACTAGGTATTATTCCCTTGAAGGTAGTTTTAGTGGGCCTGACTCTTGATGAATCAATGCCCATTTTGCGGGCAGTGTCTTGATAGAGTAAATTGAGACTGCTGCCACCGTCCATAAGGACTCGCGTGAGGTGGAATCCGTTAATGATTGGATCGAGGACCAGTGCTGCCGAACCTCCGTGACGGATACTGGTTGGGTGGTCCTTTCGATCGAAGGTAATCGGACAAGCCGTCCATGGGTTGAATTTTGGGGCGACCGGCTCTATGGCGTAGGCGTCCCGTAGTACGCGTTGGCGTTCCCTTTTAGGTATATGTGTGACATATGTCATATTCACTGTTTTTACTTCGGGTGGAAATTGCTTTTGTCCCCCTGTGTTCGGCTGACGAGGCTCTTGGTCATCGTCGTCGTTGGTCGACTCTTTCCCCTTGTGTTTGGCATTGAGTTTGCCAACCTACTTAAAAACCCAACAATTTCTATTGGTATGATTGGCGGGCTTATCGGGGCTGCCGTGAATCTGGCAAGGCCGATCAAGGATTCTATCTAGACTGGACGGGTCGTCTTTGTTTGCCTTGAATGGCTTCTTCCATTGACCGGGTTTGGAGCCACTGAATCCGGCGTCGACCGTCGTATCTTGGGTTCCATCGTTGTTGTTCCGACGCTTGTGCTTGTCGCGTCGTGGCTTGCCATTGCCGTCCCTAGTTTCGGAGGTGCCAGGGTCGCTGGTGCTATTGCTTCTACGAGCGAGCCAGCTATCCTCCCCCGTGCAAAAACGGGTCATAAGTGTGGTGAGGGCTGCCATGGACTTCGGCTTCTCTTGGCCAAGGTGCCGGGCGAGCCACTCATCTCGGACGCTGTGCTTGAAATCCGCAAGGGCTTCGGTGTCCGGACAATCCACAATCTAGTTCTTTTTAATTAAGAAGCTTGTCCATAGTTGTCGGGCTGATTCCCCGGTTGCTGTATTATATGGCTAAGGTCATCGGCGTCTGGAGGCTGAACATAGGTGCCTTGGAAGTTTTACCTAAAGGCATCCTCCAGGTCTTCCCAACATCTGATAGAATCTTCCGGAAGGCTGTTTAACCAGTGTCGATCTAGCCCCTTAAGTTTGAGGGGAAGGTATTTGATGGTGTGTAGATCGTCACCGCGAGCCATGTGAATGTGGAGAAGAAAGTCTTCAATCCATACTGCAGGATCTGTTGTGCCATCGTATGATTCGATGTTCACGGGTTTAAACCCTTCCGGGAACTGGTGCTCCATTACCTCATCGATGAAGCATAGGGGGTGTGCGGCACCTCTGTATCGGGCTATATTATGGCGCAATTCGGATGAAGTCCGTATTCGGTTTTCGGCCCGGGTGTGGTTTTGCTTATCACGCCAGGATTGATAACCGTCCTCTCGTGCCGGTGCACATCCCCGAGATCCGTAAATGGATCTAGTCTGACCTGTTCTATTTTCCAGGTCCTGTCGTAGGTCGTATGTGTATCCCAGAGCTGTTGTTTTACGGCGAGGGGTGCATGCTAGTATTCGGCATGAGTTGCCGTTATGTCGCGGCCACGTGGTGGTCGGTCAGGTTCGTTAGCCGCATTACGCGTGGGTGGCGCTTCGTCGTTGAATTGGGGTAGCCGCTTACGCTTCTGTCAGGGATATTACTATCAGGTATGAACCGGCTAGTATAAACCGGATTATGATGACGTAATTGTGTAATTATAAAACCCAGTAGAGGTTATGGCCCATGAAGGTTTAGGGCCCATGTATAGAGTTACGGTTTGTAAACCGCCTGATCATGTAACTTGGGAGATAAGGAAGAAAGAGCAGAGACCGAGGCGGACACAAATATGAGCCGGCCTCGGGACTCTGTAAACCGGACCGGGCATCGCCTCTATATAAAGGGACGACCCGGCGACGGTTCAAGGACAAGAAACAACCCGCCGAGACACAGGCAAGCGATCCGCTCCCTGTTCATCGACGCCCAAGCAATACCAAACCAAACTAGACGTAGGCTTTTACCTTCCTCGAAGGGGCCGAACTAGTATAAAAACTCTGTGTTCTTTGTGTGCTTTTAACCCCTTCAAGCTAACTCGTGCGATGGTTCCTCAACTAAGTCCGTTAAACCGGACATCTGCCGTGTTAATTCCACGACAGTTGGCGCCCACCGTGGGGCCTCCGCACGATGGTTTCGAGTTCTTGAAGGGCAGCTTTGAAGGACTCAAGGGTTACGCGGTCGGCCGGGTGACCAAGAGTCGTCGCGGCCAGATCTACATCGACGACGCAGGCTGGGGACCGGAGGCCGATTCAATCGAATACGGGTACCGGGTTCCCTTCGGCGGCATCCACGTCTTCATCGGCAAGATTGGTGAACCGGGACCTGAGCCGGACGTCTTCCCCGACACCGTCGAGCCGGCTCAGCGTGCGAGATCGGCCCGGATTCAACCAGCCATGAAGCATGTTTTCGTCGGAGAAGTTCACGGGGTTCAAGCCGAGGACGGATCGGATTCCGGGGGCGAGACAGTTATCTATTCCGACGATGAATCTTCATCTGGAGAAACTGAGTCCTTGTATCAGTTGCGGGACGGCCGGTCTGAGGGTATGTCCGACGGAGACGGTATTCCGGACCCCTTTGATCCGCCAAACCGAGTGGCTGTCTTTATGGCCGGTTCACAACCTACGCCGCAGTCCACGGTGAACGGGGCGATGACAGCAGAAGCTAGTGTAGGGGGGGCGGCCAAGCCCTCTCGCCCTCTGACACTCTATCCACCTTGATCGAGGAGTTCACAACCCGGGCCGTAGCAGAGGTGGCTCCAGCAGACAAGGCGCAACATGATGCAGAACTCCTTCAGCTGAAGGGCCGGATCGATCAAGCGAAAGAGGATCTGAAAGCAGAGAAGGCTGTGATAGCGATGAGGCAGGCAGAGCTGGATGATCGGGCTTTTCAGCTAAGGATGGAACAGGCCTCTACGCAAGGAGTAAGGAATCGGAGGTACCGGTCTCGTCTACCGCCGGTTTACGAGGCGACAAATCTCTTCAGGACACCAGGAGCGGGAACCAGCAATGATCCGGGGGTAAACCGGAGGGCGGCCCGGCGAGGGGCGAGCCGGTTCAGCAGCCCGTTGTGGAGCAAGACCGGCGGATTATGTCCATGCCTCACGTTCCTACCCCTCCGGGTCATTACTCAAATCCTTTGGATAACATTGTTGCTGCCGCTTCACGCCTGGCCGCTTTACCCATTGAGGGGACATCCCCCGTAGCAATGGAGGCACGCAGGGTTAAGGATCTGCTTAACACAGCATTAACACAACAGCAAGCATATTCTTATAGCAGGGAGAGGCTTCATTCAACACCCCGCCACAGCAGGAGTTACACTAGGCATTGGGAGGAACCAGAGGTGTCTAGTAGTGAGCGGAGGCGACACCGTCACAGGCAAGATAATCCGGCAGGCACAGAGGCACAAGCTCAGGGGGCGCAAGACCGGGTTAGATCTACGGCTCGTGAGGAGGTCCGCCAAACGACGCCGGTTCACACGACCACAGCAAAAACAGGAGTCACGACGAGTTCCTTCGGGGTGCAGTGTCTTATCCCCGCTCTACGGAGCGTGAAGTTACCCAAGGATTTCAAGGGCCCACGGAAAGTGCCTAATTACACAACAGATTTAGCTCCAGAGGCTTGGGTTGAGAGTTACGAGATGGCTATGGAGATGTTGGACGTAGATGAAGCGGCTTGCGCGAAGTACTTCACCATGATGCTTGAGGGTACAGCCCGGACCTGGCTAAAGGGCTTACCACCTAACTCCACTGGATCATGGGGAGAATTACGTCGCCAGTTTATCAAAAATTTCAAGGATACGTGCAAGCAGCCAATGTCAGTGGTGGATCTGGCAGCCTGTATACAAGGAGAACAGGAGTCTACAAGTGCATGGGTGCGGCGAGTATCAGAAATCTTGCACTCTTCGAACGGTATCAATCCCAGTACGGCAATAGTGACACTGGAAAAGAATTGCCGGTTTGAGTCTCTGAAGTTAAAACTGGGACGGCTCAAACGGGACTGTAATGACATGGGAACTCTCATGAGCGCTCTGGTGAAGTACGGGGACTCAGATAACACTAAGTATCCAGAAGCGGATGGAGATAAATCTGGAAAGGCAAATAAATTTGGTAAACCGGCGCATGCTAGTCCGGTCGGTACAAGCTTCTTAGGCAAGCGAAAAGCGGAGGGTGGCTCCGATTTCGTGGCCAATACCCAAGTTCAAGGAGGCTTTCAGCGCAATAAGGGTAAACCGCCTCCACAAATCGGCGGAGGGCCCGCTACCTGGGAGCAAGAATTGAATGAGCCTTGCCCGAAACACGGATCAAGGGAACGTCCAGCTAAACACACTATAGGAGAATGCAAGGCCATGATGGAAGCCATGAGCCGGTTCAGATCTAACAACAGGCCACCAGGCGGCGGATCAGGCCCCGGGTTTTATGGTCCGGGTTACCAGGGGAACGGCTCTGGATCCGGAAATCGTGGCAACAACAATGGTTATAATAACCAAGGCAATAATCAATAAGGTCAGGGCGGTTACAATAACCAAGGCAATCAGCAGCATGGTCAGGGTGGTTACAATAACCAAAACAACAAGTAGCAGGGCCAGGGTAATCACAATAACCAAGGCAATCAGCAGCGTCAGCAACAGCAGCAGCAATCCGGGTATCAGAGTAATCCGAAGGAGTTGAGTAGTGGGCAGTATCATGTGTTCACTACGAGTTTGTGTAAACGGGATCAAAAAGTTTTAAAGCGGGCGGTCCATGCGGTTGAACCGGCGACGCCGCAATTCCTGCGCTGGTCAGAGCAGCCTATTGTGTGGAGCAGGGAGGATCACCCGCTGTGAGTTGATAATCCGGGCCATTTGGCCTTAGTGGTAGCACCACAGGTGGGTGGTTACAAATTTACTAAAGTTCTCATGGACGGCGGCAGCAGCATCAATATCTTATATTATGAGACTTTCCGTCGTATGGGGCTGACGGATAAGAAGCTAAGACAGTCAAACACGGTGTTTCATGGGGTCCTGCCAGGTAAATCAGCTTACCCAGTTGGGAAAATTGACCTAGAAATTACCTTTGGAGATGAACAGGATTCCAGGTCAGAGATGATAACCTTTGAAGTTGTCAAGATCCGGAGCCCTTATCATGCTCTATTTGGAAGGGCGGTTTATGCTAAGTTCATGGCCAGGCCGTGTTATGTGTATCTACAGCTCAGGATGCCGGGTCACAAAGGAACCATCACGGTTCATGGAAGTCGCAAGATTGCGTTGGAGTGTGAAGAAGGAGACGTTGCTTATGCGGAAGCCGTATGTGCTACGGAGGAGTTAAAGTTTTACAAGGACAATGTTGATCCGGCAGATATGTCCCCGTTGAAGAAGCCAACTACAGAGCATGATCCGGAATTAAAGTTTAAGTCTGCGGAGGAGACCAAGCAAGTTGACTTTGTGCCAGGCGATTCATCCAAGCAGTTCACTATCAGCGCTAACCTTGATCCTAAATAGGAAAGCGCGCTCATCGAGTTCATCTGTGAGAACCGGGATATCTTTGCATGGAAACCTTCTGACATGCCAGGTATACCGAGGGAACTCGCTGAGCACAGTCTTAACATTGATCCGAAGTTTAAACCGGTCAAGCTACGCCGCTTCAACGAAGAAAGGCGCAAGGCTATAGGAGAAGAAGTGGCCAGGCTTTTGGCCGCAGGGTTCATAGTTGAAGTTTTTCACCCGGAGTGGTTGGCTAATCCGGTGCAGGTGTTAAAGAAAAATGGAAAGTGGAGAATGTGTGTAGATTACAGTGACTTAAACAAGGCTTGTCCAACCGATCCTTTTGCTCTCCCTCGTATTGATCAGATCATTGATGCTACAGCGGGATGTGAGCGGCTAAGTTTTTTGGATGCATATTCAGGGTATCACCAGATCAAGATGGCAGTTAAAGATCAGGAGAAGACGTCCTTCATAACCCCTTTTGGTGCTTTTTGCTATGTTTCTATGCCCTTTGGGCTCAAGAGTGCCCAAGCAACTTATCAGCGTTGCGTACAGAATTGTCTTAAGGGGCAGATAGGGAGGAATGTTCATGCTTATGTGGATGATATTGTGGTGAAATCAAGGAAGGAGGAGACGCTGATAGAGGACCTCAAAGAGACCTTTGACAATCTTCGAGCCTATAAAATGATGCTTAATCCAGAGAAGTGCGCTTTCGGTGTTCCGGCGGGCAAGCTCCTTGGATTTTTGGTGTCAAACAGAGGAATAGAAGCCAATCCGGAGAAGATCGAGGCAATTACATCTTTGACTAAACCGGCTTGTATTAATGATGTTCAGCGTATCGCCGGCCGGATCACAGCGTTGAGCCGGTTCATCAGCCGTCTGGGGGAGAAGGCGATTCCGCTTTATCATATGCTGAAAAAGACGGACCGGTTTATATGGAGCGATGAGGCAAACGCTGTGTTTGAGGATTTGAAGCGGCAACTGGCACAGCCGCCGGTCCTTGCTGCCCCTGTTGATAATGAGTCGTTGTTGTTATATGTCGCTGCCAATGCACGAGCAGTCAGCGTGGCAATCGTGGTTGAGCGCAAAGAAGCAGGAAAGGAATACCCGGTTCAACGACTAGTCTATTATGTCAGTGAAGTTCTTATTGAGTCCAAGCAAAGGTACCCGCATTGGCAGAAGCTGGTATATGGTGTGTTCATGGCAAACCGGAAGTTGAAACATTATTTCCAAGGCCATCCAATAACTGTTGTTAGTTCAGCACCATTGGGGGATATAATCCAGAACAGGGAAGCTACTGGCAGAGTGGCGAAGTGGGCCATTGAGCTTAGCCCGCACGGATTGAAATATGTGCCACGCACCGCCATCAAATCTCAAGCACTGGTGGATTTCATCAATGATTGGACAGAGCTGCAAACACCAGAGGAGAAGCCGGATCTTACATACTGGACGATTCACTTTGACGGTTCAAGGCAATTAGAAGGCTCGGGAGCTGGAGTTGTTTTAACTTCCCCGCGAGGAGATAAGTTTTGTTATGTCCTCCGTCTACTGTTTCCTTGTACTAATAATGCAGCAGAGTATAAAGCATTGCTTCATGGCTTACGGATGGCCAAGGAAATGAACTTGAGCCGGGTCAAGTGTTTTGGTGATTCAGATTTAGTGGCACAGCAAATATCCGGTAAGTGGGATTCAAGAGATCCTCTCATGGCAACTTACAGACGAGAAGTTGAAGCGGTCGCAGGATATTTCAAAGTGTATCAGGTGGATCACATAGACCGGTGAAGGAATGAAGCGGCCGATGCTTTAAGCCGGCTGGGTTCTCAACGTAAACCGGTACCACCGAATACTTTTTTGGATGAGCTGCACAGTCCATCAGTTCAAGTACCATCGGAGGAAGACCTGGCTGTCCCTGATCCGGAGGCACAGCCAGTTGCAGCACTTCATGTTATTCCGGATTGGACGCTGCCATATTTGGTGTATCTAAGCCGGGGAAAGTTGTCGGACGACGAGATCGAAGCAAGACAGATAATCCGGCGCTCTAAGTCCATGACAATTGCAAACGGAGAACTTCACCATCGCAGCGTTTCTGGAGCGTTTCAGCGGTGTGTGTCATCTGAGGAAGGTTGTGATATTCTTCGTGAGATCCATGAAGGGGATTGTGGTCATCATGCCGGTTCAAAATCTTTGGTGGCTAAAGCTTTTCGACATGGGTTCTATTGGCTGACAGCCCATGCTGATGCGGCGGATCTAGTCCGGAAGTGTGATGCTTGTCAGAAGTTTTCACGACGTGCTCTTGTTCCGGCATAAGAGCTCCGGATGATACCGATAACCTGGCCGTTTGCGACTTGGGGCTTGATATGGTTGGGCCCTTCAAACGATCCCAAGATCAAAAACCTCATCTACTGGTGGCTGTGGATAAATTTACGAAATGGATTGAGGCAGAGCCTGTGAGCAAGTGTGATGCGGCAACAGCGGTTAAATTTATCAAAAAGGTAATTTTCCGGTTTGGTTTTCCACACAGCATCATCACAGACAATGGCACCAATTTATCTAAGGGAGAGATGGAAGAGTTTTGTCAACGCGAGCATATTCGACTAGATGTATCTTCTGTAGCTCACCCTCAATCCAATGGTCAAGCTGAAAGAGCAAATCAGGAGATTTTGCGAGGTATCAAGCCCCGGCTCATGACTCCCTTGCAAAGAACACCAGGGTGCTGGGTTGAGGAGTTACCTTCTGTCCTTTGGAGTATCAATACTACGCCAAACCGGTCCACGGGTTATACACCTTTCTTTATGGTGTATGGTGCTGAAGCGGTCCTTCCAAGTGATATCCGTCATGATTCGCCATGGGTGACGGCTTATGTTGAAGCAGCCAATGAGCAGGCAAGACAGGACAGTTTGGACCGGCTAGATGAAGAACGTGACATAGCAGCAGCACTGTCTGCAATTTATCAACAGGACTTGCGCAGATACCACAGCCGCCGGATCAAGACCAGGACGTTCCAGGAGGGAGATTTGGTGCTCCGGCTCATCCAAGATCAAACAGATATGCACAAGCTATCCCCGCCTTGGGAAGGGCCCTTTGTGGTCAGCAAGAATCTGCACAATGGTTCATATTACTTGGTGGACGTTCGAGAACACAAGGACTCACGGACATCGGAGGAAGAGACAAAGAGGCCGTGGAACATCGCCCTCTTGCGGCCCTACTATACCTGAGCCAGGAGCTCCGCTGTATCCTATGTATATATTATGATTAATGAATAAACCGGCACCTTCGGTAAACCGGAGGATCAGCCTTTTTTTCCAATACAAGTGTCTTATGGTGATAACCATACATTTCTTATTATATGTCATATTTTTAAACACTTTGATCAGTCTAACTGGTTGTGCAGGACAATTGCCGTGTATGCACTCTGGGGCTGTGACCACTGAAGGGCTTCCTGTTCAAACATAGGTCGTATTCGAACCAAAGAGAACATAGCCAAACCCACTGAAGGGCTTCCTGTTCAGACATAGGTCGTATTCGAACCAAAGAGAACATAGCCAAACCCACTGAAGGGCTTCCTGTTCAAACATAGGTCGTATTCGAACCAAAGAGAACATAGCCAAACCCACTGAAGGGCTTCTTGTTCAAACATAGGTCGTATTCGAACCAAAGAGAACATACCCAAACTCACTAAAGCCATTCTGTTCAAACATAGGTCGTATTCGAACCAAAGAGAACATGGCAAAGGCCAGTAGGGGGCAGGATCGTATCCGAATCCTAGCTTAGCCCCTATGGTCTGGTTTGTATGGTCGTATCCGAACCATAAGCTCAATGGATCGTATCCGAATCCATTGCTTGGCTAAATTTTTAAGGCCAGTAGGGGGCAGGATCGTATCCGAATCCTAGCTTAGCCCCTATGGTCCGTTTTGTATGGTCGTATCCAAACCATAAGCTCAATGGATCGTATCCGAATCCATTGCTTGGCTAAGTTTTACTTTGGAGCCTGGCAGCTCGCAAAAAGCCTCGACTACATGGTTTTATTTGCAAACTTGTATTTCTGGCATTTGTGTTTTATGGTTCTTTGATCCGGAGTGGGACAACTCCAGAGTTGACCACGTATCTTCAAAAGTCTGGACAGAGCTCCAGCATGATCTAAACCGGTAGCTTCTATAAAACCCGGAATTATTATTGGATCTATCACAAAGGCTCCCTCAGAAAACTGCAAAGTTCGCCGGATTAAGAATATCAAGCATACTTAATCACAGGTATGAAGTTATTTCTGGTATAAACAAACACTTGTTTGATATATTTTTTGAGCCGTTTAATCGGTCCAGCGGTAAACCGCTAGGACATCTTTTAAGTGTTATCTATGCAGAAACAGATAGTATGCAAGATGAATCATATCAGACAAAATTCAAGTTGGCAAATGTCAAAACAAAACGTTGGGACATCCAGATCAAGACGAATAATGTTTTATGCTATCCTATTACAAGGCATAGCAAGCCTGAACGGATTAAAGTCTTTCCAGCAAAATGAGACTGCAACTACAAAGATACACTATATGGCCTACGCGTCCTCCTGCTGCGATGGCTGGGGATCAACTTGTTCCGGAGTTTCTTCCTCTTCTTGAAGCGGCTGAAAGTCAGGGACGCACCAATCGATTTTCGTTAAAGCGCGGAAGTACATCTCTTCCGTGATAAGTTCAGACGGATCAATATCTGGGGCGAAAGTATGAGGGCGCACTGGTGGGATTAGATTTACGGTATCATAAACCGGCCGATCCACCCGCTCGTTCTGTAAATCATACCCCGGATGATACCTGGACAAGTCTGATTTGGCAGCAAGCTTGCTAGCGAGAGGACGCATCTCCTTAGTCAAAGCGTGAAGATCTTTGGCGGTGAAAGCTGATCCGTCTTCTTTAGTGATGGGATACCCATTCAAGGCTTCTTCCGTATCAAAATCTGGAACCCACGCTTTGGCTCTGGTAAGCGCCATTAGAGAACCGGCTCGAGCAGCAGACTTCTTCACTTCCTCCAAGCGTACTGGCAAGACGGAAAGTTTCTCTAATGTGCCTTGGATAGTGGTGGGGGCCGGTTTATTGAAAGACATTGCGCTTATGATCCTTTGAACGCCGGAATACAGCTGCTCGACCAGAGTATAAGATGCTTTGAGTTTCTTCCTTAAATCATCCCCAAGATGGGTAACGCGGCGACCTACATATGATCGTTACAGTTAAACCGGACCGGAATACAGATTGCAAGGATGAAAGCATGCGTGCAGATTAAGTACTTACCAAAGACGGCAGAAGTCATCAGTTCGATTTGCCGTTTTAAACCAGACAATTCTTCTGTCACTGGATTAAGAGCTTCTTCAGCATCTTTTGCTCTTTTCTACAGCACGTTCTTTTGCACTTCAAAAGCCGTCCGCTCCTCTTCAAAAAAATTCTTCAGCTGTTCAGCAGTAGTTAAGCTCACCGCCAAGTCTTTCTTGGCCTTAGCAGCAGCAGATTCAGTTTCGGCAAGTCTGTTCCGGAGTTCAGTGATTTCTTCATCCCTCCGGTTCAAATCGGCCTGCAAGGAAAATCAAGTGGAATAAGGGCAAAATTCAGACAAGTCTCAAGCACATAACCAAGTTATACACTTGACACTTGGGGGCTAATGGACGATTGAAGTATCAAGGAGTCACAATTCAAAACAAGTCTCAAACACACAAACAAGTTGTCTACTTGACACTTGGGGGCTAATGGATAGTTGAAATATCAAAGGAAAAATTCAGACAAGTCCCAGACGCATAAACCAAATTACGCCTCTGGCACTTGGGGGCTAATGTAAGATCATTTGCTTGAATTGGAAGTACCGGTTCACCTTCTAAATGCAGCTAAACCAGAACTTGGGGGCTACCATGATATAGACAGAAACACAACAAAGGCAAAAATCAAAGGCAAGGGAGATACCTCATACTTGTCCTTCATCATGTTGACCAAGCCCGCTTCATAGTCCCGACTAGTATGAAGCCGGTTCAAATACCCGGAATAGAGCTCCTGGGCACTCATGTCGGCGAAACTAGACAACTCTGTACTCCATTTGCCCTTTTCTTGATGCAGTTTCTCCGCTTTAGCTGTATGCTTAGCTAAAACTATGGGCTCAGCAGGAGCAATGTAAGCTGTACCGGTTACTTGAACATCTGGAGAAGGAGCAGCTGCCGGTGGTGGAGTAGCAGTGTGAACCGGACTAGCGGGAGCCGGGCTAGTCCGAGGAGGGTTGGCCCGGGCAAGACTCGCCGGTTCATGGATGTTTTCAATGTTGGTATTTTCAGGAGCAGTGGTATAAGTGTGATCCATGGGAGCAGGATCTTCAAGCGGAACTGTAGGCTCATTCTCTGGAGGGATGGTGGTGTCCGGATCAGCCGCCGGATCATCGGTGGCAGTCTCAGCAGCTATTTTGCTGGCCTTTGCCTTTTTGCTAGGCTTAGGCTTGCTGAAAAGAATTAGAAAATAAATCAGAGTCACAAAAGCAAATGCAAAGGTAAATCGGATGAGGTAAAGGACTTACCCAGGGACAGTCTTCAGAGCCGGGACTTGTGTGGCAGTGGATTCACCAGAAGAAGATAAAGGAGTCTCCTGATAATTAGGGTCAGACGGTTTAAGTGGTTTGCGTATAAGCCCGGCCTTTGGATGAAGAAGAGTTGGAGAAAGTATAACCTCAGAACGGCGCCTCTGAGCCGGAGTAAGGGATATTCCGGAAGACTCAACTACGAGGCCGCTATGGCGTGTAGCCCGGCGAGCTTCATGTTGCTGTTTCTTCAAAAGAAAATTGGGGTCCAGTTGAGCGTAAGGATGAGAAAATTGATATTTCCGGACTACCCGACGAGTTTTTGGTGGAGGCGGTTCTGAATCTGAAGAAAGAGTGATTACCTCAATTTCTGCCGCTTTATCTCCTTCAGCCAAATCCTGTGAAAAGACACCGTTAACACAAGTCTGGATAAAAGTGAACAAATCATAGCCGGATTAACTCATACCTCAAAGTCCGGATCATCTTCTTCAGCATGTGAACCGGAGCCAGCAACCGCCTTTTTCTTCTTGATAATGTAAGTTTTCCGGCGCGGCTGTTTGCCAGCCTTCTCCTGAGGCTTCCTTTTCCAGAAAGGATCGTCGGCCTGTTCAAAAGATGAAAGATAATTGGAACACGGTTTAAATGGACGGATTAAAAGTGAACAGAAGGGATTAAGACTTACCACGGGCAGCTTGTTCTTCTTATAGTACGGAGCCAATCCGGTTTGGCTACATTCTTCTAAAGAGACGTTGAGCATCTTCTTGGCAGATTCAATGACTTCCGATTCAGAAAGCTTTTCCTTGGAAAACCGTTGAGGATCATCCAGTTTTCCAGAATATTTACAAATCAAACTGGAGCGCGGACTCAGAGGGAGGATACTCCAAGAAAGCCAGCAACGCATAAAATCAACCCCGGTTAATCCGTTGGCCATAAAGGCCTTGAGCTTGGCAAGTTGAGAAGCAAACCGGGGTTGTTCTAAAGAACTGAGACGCTGCGGCAAAGGGTGGTCTTCAGGAAGACGATGTTCGCGATAACCCGGTAGTGGATTCTCTCCTTCAGGTGATGTGTCAAGGCAGTAAAACCAAGACTTGTTCCAATCCTTGGGGTGTGTATGGAGAGCGGCATGAGGAAAGACTGCATCTCTTCTCTTCTGAATGCTGACCCCGCCAAGTTCTTGATGAGGACCGCCAGTAAACTCAGTTCGCCGGTTCAAATGGAAAAAATCCCGGAACAAGTCGACTGATGGCTCCTCTTGCAGATACACCTCTGAGAAAACTTGAAAATCGCACATGTTTGAAATAGAGTTTGGACCTATGTCCTGAGGGTGAAGCTGAAAAGCGGCAAGCACATCCCGGAAGAATTTCGAATCGGGGGGAGTAAAACCTCGGGCCATGTGGTCAAATAAGACAATAACTTCCCCTGCTTTGGGAGTAGGGGGACATTCATTCCCTGGGGCTCACCATTTTAGGACTACTTGAGGACCCAGAGTGCCAACGGCAGCAGCGTTAACTAAGTCTTCTTCCGTAATAATGGAAGGGACCCAGTCGCAGGAAACAAACTGTTTGGCAGCCATAGTAGCAGAAGGAAAGTGCTGAAAGGATAAAGTATAAACTCCGGATTATTCGAGTACAGTGGCATAAATCGGAAGACATATGCAAAGGTCACAACGACGGTTTAGACAAGGGACTAATGATATTGCTAACCCGGTAGTAAGCAGGAAACGCACTACTACCGGTTCATGATAACAAAAGAGAGGAGCTAAACCGTCGCGTTCGTCGTTGATGCATTACAGAAGCAATATATGACTGGTTAAACCGGCGAATACAGTACAGACCTATAAGGATGAAGAAACAAGTTTCTACGAAAAGCTAAGGTAAAACAGATTTGAGCGGTAAGGAAAAAAGGAAAAATTATGCAGGTCTATTACAGAAAGAGCTACAGGGGTCTTATGCAGAGCGGACGAATCTAAAGATTGAATCTAATGCCAAAATCTAAGCATAAGGTAGCGGAGCAGAAGCAAGTTTTAAAGACAAATCTAAAGGAGTGAAACCACTACGAGCCTGACGTCTAGGACGAACAGATGAAGCTTTCTCTAGGTTCAATGGCGGAGGCATGGGAAGAACCCTAAGGATACAGATCTACAGCAACAGAGGAAAAATACCTGAGACAGCAGAAAGCGGCGGCGGAGTTATCTGGTCGCGCTCAGGTTGATGCAGCGGCCGGCGACGGCGAGCTTGATGGACGACGGCGGAGGCTTGAGCTCGGGCGACGGAGGAAGGAGACGAGCGGAAGGAGATGAGGAAGAGAGGCGGCAGTATTTATAAAGGGGGAGAGACGAAACGGCAGGCGCGAGATTTGAGGAAGCAAGAGATTGGATAAAGATTCCCTGTCGCCTCGATTCTCGGGATATCCTTTAAACAAACATAATAGACAGCTGTGCGCGTTAAATGCGGAAGTGATTTCACGATTGAATTAAGTGATTTCCAAGGATGACATCATCGCCGGTTTGCAAAACTAAGAAGACACAAGAAAGAAAATCATACAAGATTGGGAAGACTGATGTGAACAAGTTCAAATCATTCTGGGCCCTAATGTCAGGGATATTACTATCAGGTATGAACCGGCTAGTATAAACCGGATTATGATGACGTAATTGTGTAATTATAAAACCCAGTAGAGGTTACGGCCCATGAAGGTTTAGGGCCCATGTATAGAGTTACGGTTTGTAAACCGCCTGATCATGTAACTTGGGAGATAAGGAAGAAAGAGCAGAGACCGAGGCGGACACAAATATGAGCCGGCCTCGGGACTCTGTAAACCAGACCGGGCGTCGCCTCTATATAAAGGGACGACCCGGCGACGGTTCAAGGACAAGAAACAACCCGCCGAGACACAGGCAAGCGATCCGCTCCCTGTTCATCGACGCCCAAGCAATACCAAACCAAACTAGACGTAGGCTTTTACCTTCCTCGAAGGGGCCGAACTAGTATAAAAACTCTGTGTTCTTTGTGTGCTTTTAACCCCTTCAAGCTAACCCGTGCGATGGTTCCTCAACTAAGTCCGTTAAACCGGACATCTGCCGTGTTAATTCCACGACAGCTTCAGACAACTCTTTGTTGGGCGTTCAAGGCCGTACTCCTCGGCTGCCGGTATGTCAGTCCATCTGTCATTGAGGAGTTCTTGGTCGACTTGAAGCTGTTGTTGCTTCTTTTTAAGGCTTCTTGTCGTGGCTATTAGCGAGCGCTTGAAGCATTCTTGTTCACGAGGTTCCTCCGACACGATGAAGTCTTCGTCGTCGAGGCTCGAGTCGTCCTCGGAGAGTGGCAGATAGCTACTGTCTTCCGAGTCTTCGCTCCATGCTTGTTCATCAGGGTCGACTTGCCCTTCCTCCCGCTCATCCTGTTCGGATGTTGGTTCTATGGGGTCTTCTTGTTCTTCGGCGTGTTCCGGAGTATCATTTTCACCCGTGCCGGTATCGCTGTCTTTTACGCGGCGCGATTTAGGGCAGTGCCGCTGACGTCGACGCTTTGGTGGTATCTCAAGAGGTTCTTCCTCGATTGTATCCTTCTTATCATTGTCGTCATCTTCTTTAGGTGTGTCCACCATGTATACGTCGTATGAGGAAGTGGTCGTCCAGTGCCCGGTAAACGACGGGTTTGGACCCTGTTCCTCTCCGGCATCGTCGTCTATACCATCGATGTCTTCAGAGGCGTAGTCGAGCATGTCGGTTAGATCCTCGACAGTGGCTATGAAGTGGGTGGTGGGTGGGAAGTAAAGTTCCCTATTTCCAGCCCCTATTCCGGGCTGGGCGTAATTCGGAAGCAGTTCCTCTGTGATGGCGAGGGATCGCATCAAATCTTGAGCCTCGTTTAAGAGCGAGGTCTGGATGGGGACCGGAGTTCCTTGGTCGAGCTCGCAAGACGCGGACTCCGAGAGTCCAAGGCTGCTGTCCGAAAACGAGTCCAGCTTTGTGATAACTGCCAGCGGCGTCATCCTCTCCGGTTCCCCAGTGTTGAGCTTTAGGGTCGTAGATAGTCCGGCGGGCTTGAGACTTCCATCTTCGGACCGGGTGACGCGCTCTGGATCTAAGGCCGAAGTGGTGGTTGGAGCCGCGAACCCTTGGAAGATCAAGTCTCCTCGAATGTCAGCGACATAGTTAAGGTTTCCAAAACTGATCTGGTGACCAGGGGCATAGCTGTCGATCTGCTCCAGGTGACCAAGCGAATTGGCACGCAGCGCGAAGCCGTCGAACACGAAGATCTGGCCGGGGAGAAAATTCTCCTCCCTAGTGGCGTTGCTGTAGATGATTGATGAAGCCATCGATCCTTTCGACGACAACACAGTGGAACTCTCAATGGAAGCACCAATGTCGGTGTCAAAACCGGTAGATCTCGGGTAGGGGGTCCCGAACTATGCATCTAAGGATCGAAGGTAATAGGAGGCAGGGGACACTTTGTTTACCCAGGTTTGGGCCCTCTTGATGGAGGTAATACCCTACTTCCCGCTAGATTGACTTTGATGAGTATAGGGGTTACAAGAGTTGATCTACCTCGAGATCGAGATGACTAAACCCTAGATGTCTACTCTGTATGATTATGAATGCCTCTACTGACTAAACCATCTGTTTTATATAGACACCGGAGGGGCTAGGGTTGTACAGAGTCGGTTTACAGAGAAAGGAATCTTCATATCCGCACGCCAAGCTTGCCTTCCACGCAAAGGAGAGTCCCATCCGGACAGGGTGGAAAGTCTTCCATCTTGTATCTTCATGGCCCATTAGTCTGGCCCACGTTACGTAGCTCGGACGCTCGAGGACCCCGTAATCTAGGACTCCCTCATATATCAGCAAGGTAAATGTCTATAACATATGCAACAAGTGTACCTTTGCATGAAGTAGCATTTCCGGCCTTCTTGCCATGCTCTGCAAGCCACGTGCTACAGTTCCTCTTCCAGTGATCGGTCTCCTTGCAATGATAGAAAATGGTCTCTGAGTTCGGTCCTAACTTCGGCACTGCGGCGGAGATTGCCTTCTCCGTGCCCTTTGCCATAGCCTTTTTCTTAGACCAACTCTTCTTGAACTTAGCTGAGTTCTGCACCATCAACACTTGATACACGCCTTTCTTTATATCATGTTCCGCCACCTTAAGCATACCATGCAATACAGTGAGCTTCTTATCCATGCCATGCATATGATAGTTCGAGATGAACGTCCCATAGCTGGGCGGAAGAGAACCCAGAACTGCATCTATAGCAAGCTCATCCATGAGCGGGAAGCCTAACCGATCCAAAGCTTGCACATATCCGATCATCTTGATCACACGTGGGCTCAGTGGATCACCTAGAATATGTTCCTTCTTATCATGCTTGAGAATAATTCTCAAATTTCTATACTAGGTGGTAAAGTTTGTTCCATTAAGTTTATCCTTTCCAAGATTGATTTCAGTGCAAAGTTGGGTTGAGCAGGTGGTGCCAGCGATCTACAACAGAAAATATGCAATCACTAAGCAATGTGTTTATGTAGAGTAATTAAAGCCTAAAATAGAAATACTCCCACTGAAGTTAGCATCCCTCCGCAAACTCCTAGTGATTCAGGATCCGACTAGCACATGCGACTAGTGAGATTTAACATCACTGCTAGCCAACATGACTATCCGGTAAGCAACTACTTGCTAATCGTATCTCTATACGACTCCTGTCAGTCGAGTAGGTATCTCATACCCCGGCTCCCGACCTCCTCTACCACAAGGCCCAAAACCGTTTTGATAGCCTTGTCAAGTTAACCTGATGCAGTGCATGTCCGTGTCCGACACGAACCCGTCAGTTCAAGGACACCTAGCAGCACCCCAATTTTATGAGCCCACTACTAGACATACTTGACGTGCAAAGGTGCAACACCAGGAATGGCAATTTTCTTGATATTCATGAGGGATCTTTCTACCACTCTGACATGCATAGAAAGTAAGAAGCATAACAATCACAAATAAACATATATTGTGAAATAGTATGGCTCCTTCATGGATGTTCTTCAAGATCGGCTCCAACTCCGATGACCATCTTGGAACTCCATCTTGTTCGTCACGTCGGGACACCAAGCCACCAACCTGATCTCTATTATCCAACTACTACAACTAGTAATGAATTTACATAGAGTCACAAGTCGACACGCAGGTCGTTATACATTATAATGACAACACTTTGGCTCCTGCCGGCTGACAAACATGACGCGCAGGCCATGTATAAATTACACACATGCATCAATACACTTGAGCCATACTATTCACACCAAACCAGCAAAACAAAATCATGCATAGAATCACATTCTACCGCTTTTGTGTGTCGGGTATGAAATACACGAAGCAACGCACACGACGGTCCCGCTAGCCGATTAGCGGGTGGGGTTCGAAGGGGTAGCGCCCCTCGCGGGTGTGGGCAGCGCCCGACGTTTTCGGAAATCACATATCGCATCTGAACTCCGTTTACGCCGAATTTTCTAATCTGATCGATCTCATCGATCATCGCGAATCCGATTCGGATTTACGTTTCACTGTTAACCCCGATGGCGGATAACCGACCGGTAAGGGTAGGTTGTGTCACGACCTCATCGATCCCGATTAACTTAAAATATAGCCACATCAATCCCCATGTGCAGTTGATCTCATCAACTATGCACATAGCTGAACTCATAAACGACAACATATCTCATTTGTCGCCTCCACATATCTAATATGCATACGATCTGAATCCAAATCCTATAGAAAATATAGCCACATCAATCCCCATGTGCAGTTGATCTCATCAACCGTGAACATAGCCGAACTCATAAACGACAACAGATCTCACCTGCCGCCTCCACATATCTAATATGCAGACGGTCTGAATCCAAATCCTATAGCAGAGGCTTTGATACCACTGTTGGGATGTACCGTAGGGTGCGTCCACTTCAAATTAAAATTTTCCTACGCGCAGAACATCCAGGAACATGCTAAGGGAGATGGGTCACAGATCATTACCCCTAGACGAGCAGTGCCATGCAGCGGAAGTAGAGTTGGGGCAACGCATCTCTGGAGTCGTCTCCTCCTCGTCGATCTCCCACGTAGCCGATCAGATCACGCGAACAGGTTCGCCGGAGCGGCACAAGTGCATCGCCTCTAACGGTATCCGCGCGTGCAGGAGGAACGTCGTGTGGTGGACTGCTAGGTCCGATCACACATCTGGCGGCGAGTGGAGGTGGCTATTCGCAACAAATGTGAAAGAACATGCGGTGCCCCCATGTTTGGTTTTGGTAGTTGATGACAATCTCTATGGACTAATGGTTGCCTTGAGTTATATTTGTAGGGTTTGTCCATAGGCTTTTCTTGGAGTCCATTTGTTGGTTTCAAGGAGAATTTGTGATGACCAAGGTGATATTAAGGAATTATCCAAAGATTGGTCTTGTGGGTGTTGAGCTTATTGCAAGCATGTCTTGAAGAATAAGAGTGCGTGATCATTCATGTTTACCTTTAAGACATTATCCAAATGAAGAGAGTTGGAAAGATTCAAGGTTGATCAAGACTAAGTCAAAGAATGGATCAAGTTGATCAACACACAAAGCATAGAAGATGTACCGAGAAGGATCAAGCGATCCCATGGTATGGTAAGCATTGTTAATTACGCTTTGTGTACTAACCCATGGTCTTTGTGAGAGTTCTATGTGGGGTTAGGTTATCTTCCATGGGCTTGCGTCAAGAGGAAGATCACATACAACCCACGGAGGATGACATCAAATCAAGGTTCTGGTGTGCAAGTTCAAGGGATGCATCACGAGGAGATCAAGTGCTTGAAGCTTGCCGTCCATTATGGTGACAATGGACTTGTGAAGATATGCTGAAGAATGGCTCACCCATAGTGGAGTATGGGGGAGCAATCTACTAGTATTCACCGAGCCAACGCAATCAAAAAAGGTGGTCCAACTTGAGGAAGTCAAGATCGTCTACATCTAGCTCAAGTGGACTTTATGCAAGGCAAAGGTTTGCCCTTGATAGGTTCTCTATTTTACCGGTCTCATGGTGGTACTTTGGAGACCAGGTTATAGGATTGATTGCTGTACTATCAAGGGGGGCTTTCAATGAGTAGCTTGATTGTATCGTTTGTAGAGAGCTCAAACCATTGCATGCTTGCATCATCTTTATTGGTTCTTGTTTGGTTCTTCTCCTTGTGAGATTGGGAGCTTATGGTCATTTTCATGACAAGCTCAGGTTCATCGAAAACAGAGTTCACATGCATCTACTATGATTTTTTCGATATTGGGGTTTTTGTCGGTTCTCTTTGTGAGTCTTAGAGCTTATGGTCATATTGATGACAAGCTCGTGTTCATCGAAAACGGAGTTCACATGCATCTTCTATGATGTTTTCGATGTTGGAGGTTATGCTGGTTCTTCTCCAATGGAGTGTTCACTCCTATATATCTTAGGCATACCTCCCTACCTCTTCTTAGTATTACCAGTTGTTGTTTTGATGCTACACGTCTTCCCCTATCCAACAAGCTTGAGTTTGCTCAATTCAGAGCTCATTTGCAGAAGTTATGGCAGTTTTGGTTTTATTGCATCCATCTGTGTCTTTAGCTGCGATATGAAGGCGTCCAAGTGCTAAAGCCTCAGTGGTGTGTGGTAGTACCGCTCAAGGGAGCGGTAGTACCGCAGGAGCTAGGTGGTAGTACCGTTCCTAGTGAGCGGTAGTACCGCTGCCCCCAGCCCTGACGCAAACGCATGCGGTAGTAGGCACGGATGTAATTTTTTACATCCGCCCTCATGCGGTAGTACCGCGACTCCTGTCCGGTACTACCGTGCCGGACTTTCGTCAGCTCCAATCTCAGCGGAAGTAGGCGCGGATGTAATTTATTACTTCCTTGCATTTCCAGTACTAGTTGATGCCTGCCTTACGGTAGTACCATAAGGGAGCGCGGTAGTACTGCTCCGACGGTTCTACCATTCGTTGCCCTGTGCAACAGGCCCTCATCTGGTCACTGCCACGCGAGCGGTAGTACCGCATGCCTTGTGGTAGTACCGCATGGCCTTGCAGTAGTACCGCAAGTTCGGTGCGGTAGTACCGCGCCGCGTGGGCTGTGAGAGGGGATAACAGTTGGATTATTTACCCTCCTATAAAAGGGGGTCTTCTTCCCCAATGGATAAAATCCTTTGAGCTCGTGGTCTTCCCCCATTGTTGACCTTCTTTGAGCTTGCTATCTCTCCATCCCTCCATGGATTCTTTCTAGTTTTGGGGGGAAAAGAGAGAGGGGATCTAGATCCACATTTCCACCAATCACTTTCTCCTCTAGGTGAGGGGAACCCCTTGGATTTATATATTGGAGTTCTTGGTGTTCTCCTTCTTGTTCTTCCTCTCATTTCCTCCCTAGCATTCGTTGCTTTGGTGGGATTTGGGAGTGAAGGACTTGGGCACTCCGTGTGCCCTTGCCATTGCATTTGGGGCATCGGTTTGAGTTCTCCACGGTGATACGTGGAAGTTACAAGTTGAGAAGCTTATTACTCTTGGGTGCTTGGTACCCTTGAGCTTGTTCCTCTTGGGTGCTTGGGCGCCCTAGACGGTTGAGTTCACCTCGGAGCCATATTCTATTGTGGTGAAGCTTCGTGGTGTCGTTGGGGAGATAGCCCCAACCTTGTGGTGTCCGGAGCTCAATCATTGTGGTGTAAAGCTCCAGGCAAGCGTCGGGATTTCCAATTAGGTTGTGGAGATTGCCCCGAGCAATTTTACGGGTTTCGGTGACCGCCTTCAAGGGTTGCCAAAGTGTACGGGTTGGGTGACCCCCCCAAGGGTTGCCATTTGTACGGGTTCGGTGACCGCCCCCAAGGGTCCCTTAGTAGAATCACGGCATCTTGCATTGTGCGAGGGCGTGAGGAGATTACGGTGGCCCTAGTGGCTTCTTGGGGAGCATTGTGCCTCCACACCGCTCCAAACGGAGATTAGCATCCGCAAGGGTGTGAACTTCGGGATACACCGTCGTCTCCACGTGCCTCGGTTATCTCTTACCCAAGCCCTTTACTTATGCACTTTACTTTGTGAGAGCCATATTGTTTCTTGTCATATATCTTGCTATCACCTAGTTGTTTATCTTTCTTAGCATAAGTTGTTGGTGCACATAGGTGAGCCTAGTTGTTGTAGGTTTTGTGCTTGACAAATTAACCGCTAGGTTTATTCCGCATTTATTCAAGCCTAAACCGTAATTATTTTAAAGCGCCTATTCACCCCCCCCCCTCTAGGCGACATCCACGATCTTTCAACATGCAAACCCTAATGACGGCGCCGAAGCGATCAACCGAATGAGTGTGTCGCACGTCCACTATATATAGGCATCCGTCGCGGGCTCAACACTTGGGCCTCGCACGGACCCTAAAGCCCAAAGTCTATTCGGTCTGTATCCGAGTCCGAGTAGGACCAAGTCTGACTCGTGGAGTTGGATCCAACCTCACAGGTCCCTTCCCTTAAGCGCGCGACCCCTTAGGTTCAAGTTGGCTTGGTCACAGTTCGGATCACCTCCGACCACTACAACAGGAACCCCCCTTTAGCAACGCATCAATGCGTTGTCGTATGTCCATATATGTGTTGCTAAGGTCTACACCAACGAATTAGTATGCGTTGCCGTTGGTGGCGTTGGAAGGATCTACAACAACGCATATACATGCGTTGGTAAACAACATGTAGAAGCGTTGTTAAGTTGCAACATATAAGGCTAGGGCCCAACAACACTACATATGCTTTGGTGGTGACTCTAGACAATAGAATTCTAGAAGCTTCTCTAGATAGCATGAACAACTAAAGATTTTTATATATTCCATCCAAAATTGTTTGTTCAACGCCGATAGTGCATAGGAGCCACAATACAATAAACAGTCAAGTCTCATATATTAAATCAAATATGTGCCATTACAAAGAACATGGTCCAAAGATCACAAGAGGTGATACTATCTAGTCGTAGGCCAATTCTTGACCTTGCAATCAACTATAATGTTTGAAACATTGATACTAAAAATTGCATTCTAATTGTCTTGTAGTAGCCCAACTCTTTGCCTCGAAATCAAAATCTTCTTAGCCTTGCAATCAAAATCTGAGTCATGCATCCTCAATTTGTCTTGGTAATCTACAAAATAACAATATGAGGTGAGCAATTATAGTAAAGAAAATCAGGTTAGTAGAGAAGTAAAATTTAAAAGGAGCATTGTACAAATGTTTTTTTACCAAGACTAAGAAATGTACATAGAGGTGGGATAATTAATAATCTTACTATAAAAATATCTACAACATTATTAAACAACATTGTAGATTATGCCCTATATTCGTGTACTAATTGTTTTTTGCATCTCGCATCAATTCACAACTATATGAACTATCATTATATTAGTGTTCCAGTCTTTTTCCTATGAGAAAAGGACCAAAATGCAGAAGTGGAAAGTGCAGATACTTGCAACACAGTAGCATCGCTCTGTAAAGAAATAACAAAATACGCACTAGCGAAAGGGTCATTGGTATTAAGTAGTAACACAGAGACTTCGGGTCTACACCCTTACTTTGTAAACCAAAGATAGTATATTTCTCTCTTAATTGTCGTGCACATGTTCTGAATATAGTAATATATCCATGTCTCGTTCAGATAAAAAACTACGTATTAAAACACTGAGTACCTTCCACCAATCGTATGTGGTTATTCATTGTGAACAACCATCAGCTTGTATATTCTACCAAAAATTATCCAAAAATATATTAATAGTATAATAGTGAGATGAATTCAGCAACCGAATAAATGAGTATTCTAGGTAACCAGTTATACCAACTATACATAATTGAATATTTCCATTTTCCAATGGTCTCTGCACTAATTAGCTTTGGGCCACATCAAACCCGTACTACCCATTCTTGGGACGATTTATTAGGCATGCTTACTATGGTGTATTAGGAGAAATATTAGTGCCATCAAATCAAAATCTTTAAATAATGTACATAAAAAACATCATTGTTACCTGAGTACTAGAAAGTCACACATTAGAATTTCCTGATCCATGAATAAAATTTTCAGAACCTACAGAAGCATCAACACGAAAATAAAGCATCATCAGATTGGAACAACTGGAGTTATCAACACATGCATAGAAAGAAGACGTGCATAACGACTAACAAATAGAACGAAACTACTACGCGGACAAAACTTCCTGCACGACGAGCGAACGATAGCCAAATCCAGCCGTCTACTTCACTTTTGTGTTGTGCATGCACGAGCTGATCATTATTACCGTTCACAAATCGTCTACGGACCATCGTGTGTATAGCAGCGTTCCAAACAGAAAGGCGAAACATCAAGAAAACTATGAACTGTCTACCCTGAGCCCCTGACTTGACCTTGAAGGAATGCATGATCTAATTAGTATAGACAAGAGCATGTCATAATTAGAATACAAGAGAGGACATCACAAAATAATTGATTAGCTGCGGGTTAAAGAACATACGAGAATGAGCCTACCATAAGTCTGGTTTCCATCCGATCTTGCAGCGTCACCCCAAGCAAAGATAAGGACTCAGACCACAAGCGACAAGAATATCAGTAAGGATTGTTCCACACACATAGCAGCAAGAAAATTAAAACCTAATGCATCAGAAGAAATGAGAATTGAGTAAAAAGGTACACAATCATTCTTCGTGAAAATCGCACACTTAACTGCCGCCTCAAACCACGCGTCCGTCCCTATGCATTGTCATCACTTGAAACATCAATCGTCATGTTCCCGTCTTACTACAATTACATACCATATGTACATGCATCAGCCCATTCAGGTATAAGCTTGGTGAAAAAGGTTGTTGAACTTGCTTTTCTACATGGTTTTTGTCATACACTTAACCGATTGTTATGAGGCTTATGTGTAGCACTACGTATAATCTCAAACAACTTTGGTGTTCCAAGTTTAGTTGGTTACATCATGGCACATGTTCTTAATTAAATTGGAACCCAAAACAGATCAAGGTTGAATGTAAGTGAATTAGAACCATCATGGCGCAAAAACTAATAATTGGTTACCCCAACTCTAACTGGGAGATCAAGGGATGAAGAATAGATGCCTTTTTGGTTGATCACGAAATTATGGTCATTTGCTTAGCAAACCTGCATGATATACAAACACATGATCACAATATTTACAGGGAGAGAGAGAGCGGGGGGACACACTAAGCAAAATACCTTACAGGTTCTGAACTTGTTGTCTCTCTACAGAAATCGAATCTTGTTCAACGTTTGGGTAGGAGAATCCCGCATTTATTTCAACAAGAAACTTATGTGTCAGCTAAACGGTTCCCTTCAGTGATGTGCGTAAAATAGGAAATGTTAGTAGGTTGAAATCACCAGGTGCAGATGTGCAGGCAGGGAAAAGCATCAACGAGGATGTGGTCCATTGGTGTTGTAAGTTGTAAGATGCGGCTGGCAAGGAAAAACAAGGATAGGCGAGGACCCCCGGGAATATTACTTTCACATGATACAAATACAGATGCAGGGAGCAGAATAGGACCTGCTGAATAATTGCAGTGTGAGGAAGACGGGGGCGTCGGTGCTTGCGTCGTTCCAGGCTGTGTGGATTGTGGAGGAACAACGCCGGCGTCTACATCTCCAGTCATGAGGATGAAACGACGGTGCCGACGGGTTCCCAGCGCGAGGGCCGATGAGGATGGGCGATGACATCGAGTGTGTCCCCACGCGCAAAGAAAGTGGTGAGGGAGGAGGGCTTGGCGGAGGATCTTGAACGTACCGAGGGAACAGGGGAGGCGGTCGAGGGCAAAGCACGGTGGTGGTTGGAACCCTAGCTGTTGTGGGTGTGTCTCTTGCTTAGGATGAAGGCCAAAACGACGGAGGAATAGGAAAACGCTTCATGCGCAAGAGGTGGAGGTGTCGGCACGGGGAGGTTAGTGCTAAAGTGGGGAAAGTGGGAAACAACGCATTGTATTCTTTCCCGGGGTAAAACAACACATCCTGTTATATCGTTGCTAGACATACGTAGGTATAGGGGGGTTCCTGTTGTAGTGGACCTGCACGGTTGGTAGCAGCCTCTAGCAAGGCGTGCCGACCACCAAGCAGACTATGTAGCTGGTTAGGCGAACCAGTACAACGTGTCACACTTCCATTCCCTTTGCCACACGATATATGTTGTCGGGCTCAAGGCGAGTCTGTCATCCTTGTGCCTGACCTCTTTATCGTTCCAGAGATGCCGACCCAAACCGGATTATCTCATAATCCTTGTTGCATGGCCATGCTTATCCTCGTTGGATCACACGAGGGGCCCGGAGTATATCTCTCCTAGTCGGAGGGGCAAATCCCATCTTGCTCGACCACGTCTCGCAGCATGGGTATGGACAAGCCCGAAACCTACATTTGTAACTACCCGGTCACGAAGTAGCGGTTAGTCGGCCCAAAGCAAGTCTGTCACCATCCCGAGTACATGTTGGGGATCGTTGCAGAAATTCAAAAAAATTCCACGCATCACCAAGATCAATCTATGGAGTGACTAGCAACGAGGGAGGGGAGTGCATCTTCATACCTTTGAAGATCGCAATGCGGAAGCGTTGCAAGAACGCTGTTGGTGGAGTCGTACACGAAGCGATTCAGATCGCGGCCGAATCTGATCTAAGCGCCGAACAATGGCGCCTCCGCGTTCAACACACGTACAGCCCACTTACATCTCCCACACCTTGATCCAGCAAGGAGAGAGGGAGAGGTTGGGGAAGACTCCGTCCAGCAGCAACACGACGACGTGGTGGTGATGGAGGAGTGTGGTACTCCGGCAGGGATTCGCCAAGCACCGCGTAAGGAGAGGAGGAGTTGGGAGGGGGGAGGGTTGCGCCAGGTATGGGGTCCGGCTGCCCTCCTACCTCCCCACTATATATAGGGGCAAGGGAGAGGGGGGGCGCCCCCCTTAGATCCAATCTAGGGGGCGGCGGCCAAGGGAAGGGGGCTTGCCCCCCAAGCCAAGGGGAGCGCCCCCCCCCCTAGGGTTTCCCCCAACCCTAGGCGCATGGGCCCTAGGGGGGAAGGCGTCCAGCCCACTTAGGGGCTGGTCCCTCTCCATATACAGCCCATAAGGCCCTCCGGGGCAGGTGTACCCTCCCGGTGGACCCCCGGAACCCCTTTGGTGGTCCCGGTACAATACCGGCACCCCCCGAACCTTTCCGATGACCGTATAATAACTTCCCATATATAAATCTTCACCTCCGGACCATTCCGGAACTCCTCGTGACGTCCGAGATCTCATCCGCGACTCCGAACAACATTTGGTAACCACGTACATACATTCCCTATAACCCTAGCATCATCGAACCTTAAGTGTGTAGACCCTACGAGTTCAGGAACCATGCAGACATGACCGAGACATCTCCCCGGCCAATAACCAACAGCGGGATCTGGATACCCATGTTGGCTCCCATATGTTCCACGATGATCTTATCGGATGAACCACGATGTCAAGGATTCAATCAACCCCCGTATACAATTCCCTTTGTCTACCGGTATAGTACTTGCCCGGGATTCGATCGTCGGTATCCCGATACCTTGTTCAATCTCGTTACTAGCAAGTCTCTTTACTCGTTCCATAACACATCATCCCGTGACCAACTCCTTAGTCACATTGAGCTCATTACGATGATGTCTTACCGAGTGGGCCCAGAGATACCTCTCCATCATACGGAGTGACAAATCCCAGTCTCAATTCGTACCAACCTAACAAATACTTTCGGTGATACCCGTAGTGCACCTTTATAACCACCCGGTTACGTTGTGACGTTTGGCACACCCAAAGCATTCCTACGGTATCCGGGAGTTGCACAATCTCATGGTCTAAGAAAATGATACTTGACATTAGAAAAGATTTAGTAGACGAACTACACGATCTTGTGCTATGCTTAGTATTGTGTCTTGTCCATCACATCATTCTCCTAATGATGTGATCCCGTTATCAACGACATCCAATGTCCATGGTCATGAAACCGTGACCATCTATTGATCAACGAGCTAGCCAACTAGAGGCTCACTAGGGACATATTATGGTTTATGTATTCACACATGTATTACGGTTTCCGGTTAACACAATTATAGCATGAACAATAGACAATTATCATGAACAAGGAAATATAATAATAACCATTTTATTATTGCCTCTAGGGCATATTTCCAATAGTACATGGGTCAGCTCAGGTCTTAGGACATAGAACGTATGTTGTACTAGAGACTCACAGATGACATATCGATGCGTCTCATAGTTGGGTCTGTCCGACTCAGACCTTATCTCGACTCAGATCCGACTACGTCGAATTCGACCAGACCTTTCCAAGTCCATATTATCCGGTTAGCATCCAATGCTCCATGGCTAGTGAGACCGAGTCATCCACCGTGTCATATGCTAGTCTAGTCAGACGTGTGTCCACACATCACTTACGACTAGGGACCATTTTAGGATGTATCATACAACGCAAGATCTCACAGACAAGTCACGTACTTGCCAACAAGTATCATTGATTACATCCAAGGACTATCATTATTCATAAACACATAGGAAATATTATCATACATGATTGTGTGACACCCCGAGACCGGTGCGCCAGGTGTCAGCTAGTTATTCGTCGTCATTGCCATGTCATCTGCTTGCATGTTGCATCTTGCCATGTCATCGTGTGTGTTGCATCATCATGTTTTCAAAACTTGCATCCGCCCGAACCCCCTCGTCCTTTTCGTTGTCCGTTCTGAGCCCAGACACACTCACACGCGCCCGCGGCGCCTCCGAATAATTATTTTATGAGTGGCCAGAAAATGTTTTCGGAATGGGTTGAAACTTGGTGTGTGGTCTTATTATAGTGTAGACAGGCCGCCTGCCAAATTTCATCACATTCGGAGCTCGTTTGGTAGCCCAACGGTTATATATGGCGGCACTAGTCGCCGGACAAAACGTCGGACGTTTTCGGTCTCCGAAAACCCCCGTGGGCCTCTCTCCCTCTCCTCTCATCTCAGCCCAACTAATCTACACAGCCCACCTAGGCCCAGCCTACTCCCCCTCCGCTCCGGTGCCGTTGGATCGTGATCCGATGGCTCCGAAAGCCCCCAAAACCCCCCTAAACCTAGCCCTATGCCTATATATGGACAACCCTAGTCCATTTTTGGCAATTCCTAGCCCCTCCACCTACCTCCAGCCTCTCTCCCTCAATTTCCGTGCGCAGCCAACCCCTCCCCCTCCAAATTCGGCGCCTCCACCTCACCAGCGCCACATGGCAGCCTGCCATTGGCCGAACCGCCGCCCCCAGCCACTCCCTGCGCGCCATGTGGCATCAGCCACGTCGCCCGCGCCCCCCCTGGGCGCTTCCACCGCAGCCAGCCCGCAACCGGCCCGCTCGGGCTCGATCTAGGCCGCACTGGGCTCGAGCCGCGCCCCGCAGGCGCCCGCGCGAGCCACAGCGCCTGGGCGCTCGAACCGCCGCCTCGTTCTGCCCCGTCGCCAGCGAGCATGTCGCCGTTCGCCGCCCGCCGGCTCGTCGACCCACCGCGTCGTCTCTCCGGTGCCCCGCCGCCGTGCGCCCCATGCCACCTCGTCGCCAGCTCGCTCCGGCCTCGCCCCGTTGACCTCCTCGCCGGCAAATCCCAGCGCCGCCGCCGAACCCCTTCTCCCCGCCGGCGACCATGCGGCCGCAGGTCCTCGCCGTCGCCGGAAATGGCCCCTCCGGGGCTAGATCCGCCCGGATCCGGTCCGGTTCCACCTCTCAGGCACCTCTCCGGCGCCTCCCTACACCGTCGCCGCGCCGAAAGAACCGCCGTCGACGCCGGCCCCATCACCTCCTCGCCGGGCCAGACATGTCCGGAGGAGTCGGACATGTCCGCCCTCTGCCTCCCTCTTCTATGTGGCTGACGTGTGGGTCCGCCGCCCCCACCGTCGGACACGTCCGCCCCAGCACGGACATGTCCACCCCCTCTCCCAGGTCTAATTTTCTTCTAAGTCCTTTTTTGTTTTGTATTAATGTTGCATCTTTGCATGCTTGTAACTTTTTGTGTGCATGTCCAAATTGTGCAAATGATATGTCGAAATGATCATGGTGATATGCTCTACACTTTGTTCCAATGTGCCATGCTCATTTGAGTTCATCTAGATGCTCTAATCTCTGTTGCAAGAGTGCTACTTGTTATAAACTGCTGATACTTGTTATTTTGTTGCCATGTTTGAGATATGATAACTTGGTGCATGTTTATCCAAATGATGCATATGATATGTCAAAATGTTCCTTGTGAAGTGTACTACATGATGGTTGCTGTAGCATGCTTGTTTGAGTTCTTATTGCCATGTTAATCTCTGTTGCAAAAGTGCATTCGGCTGTTAGGTGCTGAAACTTGTTATGAGATTCTGATTTCAATTGCTCTTTGCTATTGATGTGTTTGTCCTCATGCCACATGTCTAGATGTTTTAGAATCACAATAATATGGTCTTTGATGTGGTGCATTCATCTTTCCATGATAAGCCTTGTGTTGACTTAAACATGCTTGTAAACATGCCATGTTGTTATTGTTGTTTTATACTTAGTGAAATTTTGGCTAAGTCTGGAATCTGTCTTATCCTGATGCTATGTTTGCTTGATGCCCTAATCAAATCCATGCTTGTTTTGGAGTGGCTTATGATCATGCCTTGTTGTCCATGTTGTTGTCTATCCATTCATGCCCTTACTTGCTCATATGACCTGCTGTAGCTTATTTATTTCTTGCTCTCAAGTTGCTATAAAATATAATTGTCAGGTTTTTAACAGCATGTTCAATTTGGTGGAGCTTGTTGCTATTGATCCATGCCTCCTATGGAGATGCTCCAATGGAGTTGTTTGCTGTAGGATATGTCTACTACATGTCCATACTATTTATGTTCTTGTTAGAGTTGATATGCTTGTTGTTTTGTGCCTCCGAAGGCAGCATCGTGATGATATTTTGCCTTCCCAGATTTTGGCTAAGTCTGGAATATTTTATTGCAACTTGCCATGCTTGTTTAAATGTGCTCCAGCAAGCTTTTGGGTGTGTTCTAAGTTCATGCTTGTTAAGTATCATGTCTACTTCACATCTATGCCTCTTGTTAACATGTTTGGGTGATTTAGCTTATATTTACATTGCTCCAAAGTTGCTATGTGGCTGTTAACTTCAGCTTGTTGTTATATCTTGTTTCATGTGTATCTTTTAGCCTGTTGCTCCGTTTTGAGTGTTTCCTATATGAAACTTGTGTGATTTTGCATGTAGAATCATAATATCATGTTATTTTCATGTTTGGAGTGTGTTTGCTTGATGTTTGGGTGCATCTTGCACTGTTGCCTTGTTTGTCTTGTTTTGCTCATATCTTCTAGGCCGTAGCTCCGAATTAAACAAACTTTATATGAAACTTGACTAGAATTTCGTGTAGATCATCATGGTGCATGTTAAAAATGCTATTTAAAAACTTTAACATAAGGTTTGTTCAGATCTGGACTAATTCCAAACTATGCATATGAGGACTTACCGGATTTGTTGTATGTAGTTTCCGGCCTCATTTAAACTTGTTCTTGTGTTGTTTTTGAGTGCTTCCTGCCTTGCCATGTTTTGCATCATATATAGACTTCTCTTGCATCCTACTTGGTTGAGCATATTGTCATGTTCTTGTGTTGTTTTTATGTGCTTCCTACCTTGCCATGTATTGCTTCCTATATAGACTTGTCTTGCATCATACTTGTTTGAGCATCTTGTCGTGTTCTTGTGTTGTGTGTTTACCGTATTGCTTGCTTCTTCTCGTTAGTGCTTGTTCCGTTGCGATCGTGAGGATTCGTTCGTCTACTCGTGGTTCGTCTTCAAGGCTTCTTCTTCGTCTTCTTCATGGACCCGTTCTTCTTCCTTGCGGGATCTCAGGCAAGATGATCATACCCTTGGATACCTTTACTATCATTGCCATGCTTAGTGTCTCGATGCTATCGTTATATGACGCGCTACCCATCATTATTGTCAGCCCTCTCCTTGTTGCCATGAACCTCTAACCTTTGACACCTTCCTAGCAAACCGTTGTTTGGCTATGTTACCCGCTTGCTCAGCCCCTCTTATAGCGTTGTTAGTTGCAGGTGAAGATGAAGATTGATCCATGTCGGATCTTGTTGCTTTGGGAATATCACAATATGTCTTATATATATATATATATATTAACACACCTATATACTGGGCATGGGTGGAAGGCTTGGCCTTTTGCTCGGTGCTTTGTTCCACTCATGCCACCTTAGGCGCCGATAAACCGGCATTATGTTCCTTGATTTTGCGTTCCTTACACGATTGGGTATGTGGGGACCCCTTGACACTTCGTCTTTGAATAAAACTCCTCCAGCAAGGCCCAACATTGGTTTTAATTTGCCTCATAATAACAACTTAATTAATTAATTAAATTGCATAGGGGGGACGCTCCCTCGAGATTCTTTTCTACATAGCAGGGGGGCCAGTGCTGATGGTGTTGGTCCCAAACGGGCAACCTGCGGGGCCACCTTGGGGAAACCCGAGGGCTGGTTTTACTCGTAGCTTGTCCCATCCGGACATGGCCTGAGACGAGATACGCGCGGCTACTATCAAGGTGTCGGCACGCCGGGAGGTCTTGCTGGACTTGTTTTACCATTGTCGAAATGTCTTGTGCACCGGGATGCCGAGCCTGATCGGATTTCCCTAAGATAAGGGGTAATAATTATTATTACTTCAGCTTATCGTGAGAGCTTGTGATGGGCTAAGTTGGGACACCCCTACAGGGTTATGATCTTTCGAAAGCCATGCCTGCGGTTATGTGGCAGATTGGAATTTGTTAATGTCCGGTTGTAAAAAACTTGACAGAGGATCCGAAGTAAAACACACAACTGTGTGTGTAACTGTGACTGTCTCTTTTCACTTTGAGAAGAGAACACGGTGGGGTTATGTTTGACTCGTAGGTAGTTCAGGATTTTTAGCGATCACTACTAGTTTGCGACCGTTTGCGTAGATGCTCATCTTATTCTTGAACTCGTAAGTTAGCCACCATATATTTGCTTAGCCGCTGCTGCAACCTCACCACTTTACCTCTTCCTACCCCTTTAAGCTTTGATAGTCTTGTTACCCATGGTTATGGGATTGCTAAGTCCTCGTGGCTCATAGATACTACAACACCAGTTGCAGGTGCAGGTTTCCGATGGCATGACGTGAGAGCGTTGATCGTTGTGTTGGACTTCTTTATTCTTCTTCTTCTTCAATCTTGGGTTAGGTTCTGGGTCGGCAGCCTGGGATAGCAGATGGATGCGTTGTTCTTTTCATGTTTGCATCCGTAGTCGGATGCCTTGTATTGATGTTGTTGTATTCATGTGTCTTGTATGTATTGTTGTATCCCCCATGTATGTATGTAATGGTACGATGTAATGATATCCATCTTGCTAAGCGCCCGAAATGCGGTTATGCCCCAATCACGTAAGTGTCATGTGATCGGGATAAAATTGCATCTTGGGCCCGACAGATTGCTTCTAGGGCATATCTCCAACAGTGAAGTATGTTAATGTCCGTTTGCAGCCGATTTTGTGTTCCTTTCCAGCTGATTTTTGTTGTCTGTCGTTTGATCACATAGGATAGATCATCGCTTGCATGGATAGTATGGACATAAAACATTGGATATAAGATATGCAAATGCAGAGTGGCAAATATGATGGGTGCCCGCTTCATGCCCACGGACATGTACGCGGGCGTTTGAGGGCCCGAAATGCAAGTCCGCTCTAAGAGCATCTCCAACAGTAACTGCAAAAAACGCGCGCGCGCGGTAAAATGCGATTTTAGCGTGCGCGGGACGGTTTCGTGCGCTCCAGCGAAGGTGGGAAACCCAGGCGCGCGGGCAATGATTGCGCGCGCGCGGGAAAAAAGGCCGGGCGCGCGCTAGATTTGGCGCGCGGCGTCCGGCGTGCCTATAAAATGAAGCGCACTCCCATCGCTCTCTACCTCGCCATGCTTCCTCTGCCGTTTTCTCGTCTCGCCACCGACGCGCCACCATGCCGCCGTGCAGCCGGGGGGTTTCGGGCTACCGCGGCGTCCGTGCGCCCGTCCGGTGCCTTCTCCACCGAGATTCGGCCCAGCGACGTGCGCATCGGTCTCGGCACTTTCGAGGCCGCCCACGCGTACGACGTGACGTCATGGCGCCTCCGGCGGTCCTGGTGGGACATGAACTTCTCGGAGGTGCCGACGCGGGAGATGGCGCAGGAGCTAGTGCCTCCCTCGCGGCTTATCACCGACGAGAATCGTCGTGAGAACCGGAGGCGCCAGCGCCGTCTCAGCCTCGCCGAGATGGACGAGGAAGCCATGAAGCAGTGGCGCCAACGCTTCCCGCAAGACGTCATCAACGAGCAACAGTTCTTCGCGCAAAGGAGGGCGAAGAGGGAGGAGAAGAAGGCAGAGCGAGCCACCTATCGTGAGGACAGGCGGTCGCGGAAGGCAGCTGCTCAATTCAATATCGAGCTAGGAGCATCGTCGACCTGAGACTCCGATGACGATCGGTTTATTGACGCTTACATTGAGACGTCGGAGGAGGACATCACCGAGGTGGAGCCGGGGTCGGAGGACGACGAGTAGTAGTTTTTTATCTATCGTAGGAGGAGGCTTTTTTTTAGGTAGGAGGAGGCTATCATATTATCTATCCTATGCACTATCTTTTTAAATCTATGCCTATATAATCCGAGCCAAATGTGTATCGAGTTACAGTAGAAAAGAAAAAAATATAGTGCGTCTGCTGGAGCAGCTTGCGCGGGCTGTATTTTGCAGCGGCCGCTGAAACCAGCACTCTGCAAAGCGTAAAAAGTCATGACTCTAACTTTATATAAACGCTTGTTTTAGGATGTGTTTGGTTGAAGGTGTAGATATGGGTGGGTTGGGACCATCCAGATTTTGTGAACGGGATGGTTCAATTTTAGTGTTTGGTTAGGATGGGTGGGATGAACCCATTTTCTGTTTGGTTTGAGAAATATAGTAGGTTGGGATGAGCCAACTGTTGTGTTTGGTTTGTTAAATGAACATGGGCAGTTGGGTTATGATAACCTTCTCATCTATATGGTAAGAATACCACCATATAGTGCAACAATCTGATGTATACCCATTGAGTTGCAAAATAATCACAAGACATACAAATCTTCACATAAATTGCATCTGTGACAAATAACACGTGCTACCCACATACACATAATTCAAATTTTCATGGAAATCCTTGGTAATTGCTTCACATATTAGTATCGAAAGCAAAATATGCCATAGTCATAGTTCAGGAGGCAATACATGCCATAGTCTAGAACCTAGTACATACAAACTGAATGTCATTGGCTCAAAACAAAAGCCATACTACATAACGATACATAATAGAGTGGAGTTCAATGCCTCTGGCTGGACCAAAAGCACACAAGCCTGTTAGGCGTTTGCCACAATTAACTATATGTATATATATGTGTGGCAAGCAAAAGAGGTCATACGGTCAACCTAAGTCTTGGCCTTCAGCATCCAAAGGTAGTGGCAACATACCTAGCAACCCAGATCAGCTTGTTGTCAAAGTCCAGCGAGTGGAAAGCACGTGCGATTCTAACATTCTCAACCAAATGCGCATAGTAGTGAGAAAGATGTGCCGGTTGGAAACCAGGAATGTCTTTGATGTTGTTCCAAAGTCCACTAGACAACTCATCATCGGACTTACCAGCTGCAACTATAGCATTAGCAATCTTATCACCAACAGCCGTGAATGTTGCCATCAGCTTATCATCGCTTTGTTGTGCAGAAGTTTTTGCTTTCTTTGCTGCTTTGGGGACCGAGGGGTCACGGACAGTTGAAGATGGAGTAGCTGGAGTAGTTGGTGTAGCTGGAGCATCATCATCAACAATATCATCATCAATTTCTAGAGCATCTTTCGCTAGAGGTTCATTTGATCCTTTGGCGTACTGTCCAGTAGCCAAACTGTTACCAAATATCGCAGCCATCTCAGTGTAGTGCTCTATGGGTTTGTTTAGGAACTCTGCATCTCCCTTGTGTGTCTATGCAAGCAATAACAATATTAGTAAGTATAGGTGCATATATAAATGAAGTACAGCTAGTATAGTTCATATAAAAATGGGTTCCAGCAAATGAAACTCATATACAAACTGATTCCAGCAACTATAACTCGTATATAAATTGATTCCAGCAACTATAACTCATATACAAATTGATTCCAGCAACTATAACTCGTATACAAATTGATTACAGCAACTATAACTCATATATAAATTGATTCCAGCAATTATAACTCATATACAAAATGATTCTAGCAAATAAAACTCATATATAAATTGATTCCAGGAAGTATTGCACATATATAGATAAATTTCAGCAACTAAAATGTATATACAAATGAATTACAGCAAGGCAACAATATAAGTAGTATACGTGCATCTATAATACCTTAATATGCTCAATATAGTGCTCATGATCAAGTCGAATAATAAAGTTTACTTCATCCCAAAGTGCACCACTTAGGGCATTTTTAAGTCTAATTATCTTTGCCCACTTCTTCTTCCAGTAGCGCAGATGGTTGGCAATCTGCCCTCCAGTCAAACTAAGCTTGAAATGATCATTTAAATCTCTAGCACATGCATTGTGATGCACTGTCTTAAAGCCTGATGATGTCTTAGTGCCATTAGCCACAACATTGGTAAAGTGAGTGAGCATATAGGTGGACATTGAGGACGTCCAGTGAAGAGCATGATTTCCAACTTGTTGGTTCTCCATTTCCTACCACAAATAAATTCAGCAAGTATAGTCACATCCAAATAAATTCATCAAGTATAGTTCACAACCAAATGGATTCAACAAGTATAATTCACAACCAAAAGGATTTCAACATATAGAGTCACATCAACTACAATATTGTTCAGCAAATACAAAATAAGTTTACAGACAATGTTAAGGGATATTACAACACACAAGGTTCATGAGAACAACACAATAATATTACATATTAGTTTGCATAATGATTCTGCCGGTTTTCCCACATGGCATCGGCTATTCCCTGCCTGAATGCAACCATGTATGCATGTTCGCTAGCTTGGACGGCCTATGTTGTAGCAGGAAGTGGATTAGATGCCCATTCAGTCTCCGATATGATTAATTCATCGATCCCATCTTCTATAACCCAATTATGAATAATGCAGCAAGCAAACAATGTCAACTTGAGTTACAAAGGGGAAGGATGGGGTGGCATCATCAAGAACTTTGAACCTCCTCTTGAGTGACCCAAAAGCACGCTCCTGCGGCCGCGGCTCCACTTCTGCATAAGACAACAAGACATCAAATAAGGATGATAACCTCAAGCGCACCCATCAAGCACAAAGGTAAATACCAGACTTACGCTGGGGGCTGCGCTGGGGGCTGCTCCTCGGAGCAGCAGGCTGATCCGGCAAGCTCGTCGCCGGCGCGTCGCTTGTCGCCACGACGGGCTCGTCGTCCTCAACGTTGACCACAGGGATCTTGGCCCTCTTCTCCATCCACTGGGTCAAGGTCCTGCGAAGCAAAACAAAAGCAAGATTAGAACCAAACAAGGAAAATCGAGACAAAATCGAAGAAACTAAAAGAATTGCAAGTACTTACTCCTCCTCCTCTTCGTCGGAGCTGAGGGCGGAGAAGTCGAACTCCGCCTGGTGCGCTTCCGCGCGAGGAGCAGGAGGAGAAGGCTCCCTCGGGTGCTTGGCGGTCTCCGGGGCTGTGGGCTGTGAAGACCCGGCCCCCGTCGTCGCTGAGGACCGAGGGGCAGAAGGAGCACCCGTTCCGCTCCGGGAAGATCCCCCTCCGCTTGACGCTCGAGCACGGGGCACCTCCTTGACGACTTCGCTCGTCTTGGTAGTGCACGTCGCACGATGCGCCGGCTGCTGCCGAGCCGCATGTGGCCTCGCCGTCTCAGCTGCCTTGCGGAGGCGCTTCTTCGGTTGCTGCGGAGGGCTTGGCGGAGGCGGAGAGTTCTCCGAGGACGAGGAGGCATCGTCGTCAAGATTCAGAGATCCACCGGAGTCTTCATCGGAGTCTCCAGCCTCGGCGTCCTCCTCCTCCTCGGCAGGCCCGCTGGACTCAGTGCCATGCCCGGCGGCCTCGCTCCCCCCGGCAACCTCGCTCGTCCCGGCAAGCTTCACGGAAGGCTCCCCGGCAAACTCCTCGGGAGCAATCTTCAGTAGCTTGAGGATTTCCGCCTCCTCTGCTTGACTCACTGCGTCCGCGGCCTCTGCCTCGTCCACAGTGTATCCAAATTCGCCCGCGGCCGCAGCTGCGGCGGCCTCCTCCATCCTGGAGGCGATGTAAGCTATATCCCGGCGAGTAGTTTCCCGGATGAGACCCTTATTCTCCTCGGCGTTGCGGGGCTTCTCGACCAAGTTGTCGAAGAAGGTCAGCACGGTCTCCGGTGGAGGCTCCAGCCAAGTGGGGACGACGCCGTGGGAGTCGCACTCTGGCATCATCGCGCGTATGGAATCGCGGGCAGTGCTGTTGCACAGCGGCACCACTCCCCGGGAAGGTCTGAACCACTCCGGGTGGGCGGGGTCATGCTTGAAGAGCTCCCTGACCATCCCCTTCAACTCCAGGACGGTGAAGTTGTAGTTCAGTCCAGGGCGCAGCCTCATGATGTCTGCCGCATTGCCGAATTCCCAGGCGGGCCTTTTCCTCTCTTGTAAAGGGGCGATGCGGCGGTGGAGGAAATCTGCTCCAACTTCTCCAACAGTCAGATTGGCGACCCGGAGACGAATGATCCTAATGAGGGCGATCTGAAGCTTGCTGTCCTCCGGGGCCAATTCACTCCAATCCCTGCCGCGCACTATGGCAGTCGTGCGCGGCAAGGTAAAGGGCTCGGCCTTGTCTTCCAGCACCCAACACCAATCGGCTCTCCACTCCTCCCACTTGCCGCGGAGCTCTCTCTTCAAGTACGCGTCCTTCTTGTTCAGCCTGAAGATCCAGGAGATGTCGCCGGAAAGCGGGGCACCGGACTCTACTCTAGGCATGAAGAAGTGGCAGAAAAGGGCTATGTTTGGATGAACCCCAATATAGTTTTCACACAGATGTGCGAAAACGGCCATCGTAAGGATGGCGTTGGGGGTGAAATCTAGGAGGTGGAGGCCATACGTATTCATTACATCGCAGAAGAACTCCGAGTACGGAGGGCACAAACCACAGTGGAAGAATGCGGCAAAGAAAAAGTACCCACCGGGGAACATGTCGACAGCGACGGCGGGGAGGACTCTGGTGCGGGGATGAGCTTTGGTCTCCCTCGCCCAGAACAAATAGTATTTGTCCCGCAGCTCCCTCGCACCAAACCTCGGCGCGAAGACCACGTACTTCTTCCGCAGGGCAGCCAGCTTCGCCGCCTGCTCGGACTTCTCCTTCTTCGTCTTGTCGCCCTTCGGGGCCATGGCGGGGATGGCGGGAAGGACGACGGCGCTGCGGACGCTGCGGACGGCGGAGGAGGGAGTGGAGCTGGGCTCTCTGTCGACCTTTGGGAGGCGGAGGGCGACGGGGGTTTCTGGAGAATCAAGGCGCAATGAAGACGATGGAGGGAACTGCCCCTGCTTCCTCTGCTTTTTAGGGGGAAGTGGGGGACGTTCCGCATTTCCCATTAAAGAACAGGCCAAGATCTCTCCCACGACGCCGCAATCGACGCGTGCCGTTAGGGAGGGATGCGGCGGATACGAAAGGGGATACGGCTTGCCGTGGGCCGCGTGTGCCCGTGCACTGTCTTGGGCCTGGCCCAACAGCGCTCGGCACCGTGTGTGGCCCAGGACCGGGGGCTCCTGTCGGTGTACTAAGATAAGGGTACCTTAGTACCCCAACTTGTGCACGGGCAGTAGCAGCTTCCCGTGGCAGGGCTTACCACGTGCTCGCCAAGAACCTTTTCTGGTCCCTATGAAGCCATTCAAGAACAAAGTATATAAGTCAGAAGATCAAGGCCCCGGCAAGAGGAGCTTGCCGGGGAGGCCGCACCAGGCTCAAGGTTATCACTTTAGCACAAGACCCTGTCAAGAGGAGCTTGCCAGGAAGGCCAAGGAACACATGCCACAAGAGATGTCTCGACGCATCATGCGCCCCGGCAGGACCCGGGGAGTGACAAGCTTCCGGGCCCGGCAAGATCACGACCCCGGCAAGGTGCTTGCCGGGGAAACCCACGCTGTGTGCCCGCGCTCCAGCTTATCTGCCCAAGCGTCGCAATGGGGCCCTTCCAGGGGCACGTGGCAGACGGCTGTGCAGCCTGGGGGACACGGTGGCAAGCCACGGTGACGAGGCTACCACCGTGGCGAACGGAGAAGCATGGACGGACGCTTTTGGGGGCGACGGCGACGGGCATTTAATGCCCTTGTCCCCCACTGTCGAAGTTAGGTGAAGACCACTGTTCGCGCACTGTTCATGCACTGTTACAACTAACACCAAATTTACACTTTTACCCTCCTCTACGTTGACACCTGTCGATGACCCCTTTGAGCTATAAAAGGAGGTCCATGCACAACGTAGAGGAGGTTCGAAACCTAGACAACTCTCTCGCTCGGTGTAGCTAGCACTGTGGATCTTCAAGCTCCCGAGCCCAAGAACTCAATACAACCTAAGCAGGAGTAGGGTTTTACGCGTCCGCGCGGCCCGAACCTGGGTAAACTGCCCGCATGTGCCCCTCGATCTGCTCTTCGTGCTCCCTCCGCTACCTTACCGCAACGTAGAAGGGGCTCCGGTCCCATAGGTGCTCGCGGCGGACAGTTTCCCCCGACATCTTTGGCGCGCCAGGTAGGGGGATGTCGAGGTTGTGCGAACCTGATCCGGCGCTCACGCGGGCGCGACCTTCAGCAACTTCACCAGCTTCATCAACCTCATCGACAGCAACGACATGCCTCCGAAGAAGAAGGCTTCGGAGGTCGGAGGCCCGTCTGCGTCAATCCCGCCACCACCAGAACCAACGGTTGGTGGAGGAGACGCCGGCGGAAGGGTGACCGCCGGTGAGGAGACTCACGGCGCCACCAAGTCCAAGGACAAGACGGACGACCGGGCGAACACCAAGGCCTCGGCGTCCGTTCACGCACCACGTTCCTCTCAGCAGGTGCCAGACCAGCAGCGCCGTGGTACAGGAGGTACCATACGCTTGCTGGGACAAGGACAAACCGGAGGATCGCGGGATGCTCAAGGCCAGCGTGCTGGTACGAGCAAGGCGCGGTCGCCAGGGCGAGAAACTGCTCCTTCTAACCCTGTTAGAAGTCCGAGCGTATCTCGCTCCTCGCACCGCTCGCCGCCGCTCCCCTCCTCTCCAGCAGAAGCTCTAGCAAGAGCACAGCTGCTCCTCGACTTCCCTCCAGCGGCAGATAAAGCCGAAGACTGGAGGGCCACGATCCAGAGCCTCATCGCCTTCGCCAACAACGACACGCCGCAGCAGCCGGAAACGTCGCGGCCGCGGCAAGTCGACCAGACGAAGGCCGATGGAGACAAGACCGCCGGGGGTGCAACTACCGTGCACTCCCCGCCACGGAAGCAGAAGACGCCACCCCGCCAGATCAACGTCGATGACGACTCCACGGCGTCGTCGGATCCGCGGGCTCGTCGTGACCAGCGCCAGGTCCTCGACGACAGGCGGCAAGAGGACGCTCGAACTCGCATCGAGCGTCGAAGAGAAGCCAGGCGACAATCAGATCAGCGTGCTGGGACCGCTGTCGACGCGCGCGCCAGGTGAACCAGGCGACTTACCGTACGCGGCAGGTTGCCCTGCGTTCACCCGTGAGCTGCGACAAGTCCAGTGGCCCAGCATGAAGAATTTCAAGCCCGACGTACCCGAGAAGTACGACGGCAAGACACACCCCTCGGAGTTCCTCAGCATCTACACCATCGCGGTGCAGGCTGCCGGGGGACGCGACGAGAAGATCCTAGCCAACTACTTCCCGCTAGTGCTTAAGCCAAACGTCCGATCTTGGCTTATGCACTTGCCGGAGAACTCCATCTCTTCATGGGCGGATTTGTGCCACCAGTTTGTTGGCGCCTTCACGGGCAGTCACAAACCCCACGGCCAGGAGAGCGATCTCCACATCCTCGCCCAGAAGAAGGGAGAGTCCCTGCGCAAATATATCCAGAGATTCAGCCGCGTCCAGCACAACATTCCCGACGTCCACCCTGCCGCGGTTATCAGCGCGTTCCACCAGAACGTGCGTAACCGCCGGATGAGGGAGGAGATGGCCATGACCAAGATCCGGGATGTCAGCGAGCTCTACGCTCTGGCTGACAAGTGCGCGCGCGCTGAAGAGGGGAGGAGACTCCCCGGAGAGGATACTGGCGCGGGAGGAAGCAACAGCGAGGATGCCGCCCCGGCGAGGAAAAACCGGCGGCGGAACAACAGAAAGAAGAAGAGCAAGGAGGTGCTGGTTGTTGAGCAGTCCGGCAAGGGGGCTCCCGCCAAGAAGACACAGGTTGGCGGTTCCGGCAAGGAGCCCGCCCCTGTAGCGGCAGCCGACAAGCAGGACGGCTCCGACAAGTAGTACTGCAAGATCCACCGCACCAAGGGCCATGATATCCAGAACTGCAAAAGAGTGGAGTACCTCGTAGAGCAGCACAAGGGTGAATACGAGCGTCGCGACAAGGAGAAGGCCCAAGCAGGCGGAGGAGAACCCAGCAAGAAGCGGCCGTTCATTGGCCGGGGAGGACGCCGCGGCAAGGCCAAGCAGCGGCAAGGTGATAGACCTCCCCGGGGCCGCGACAAGGATGAGGAAGAAGACGACGACGATGACATGGAAGAAGGAGACAACAGCGAGCAGGAGTTCCAGAAGGCCACAGAGGTTTTGTGTGTCGACGAAGGTGCCTCTCTGTACGCTTCTCACCGCCAACTCAAGCAGTGGGTGCGGGAAGTGAACGCAGCTGAGCCGCCCGTCGAGTCACGCAGGCTGCTGAAGTGGTCCGGCACGCCCATCATCTTTGACCTTGAGGACCACCCTGACCGCACAACTGCGGTCGGGTGCTTGCCGATGTTGGTCTCACCAACTATCCGCAACCTCAAGGTCACCAAGATGTTGGTTGACGGCGGGGCCGGCCTGAACTTGATCTCCTCAGCTGTGATCAAGAAGCTACAGATCCCCGACAGCAAGCTCGAGGAAACCGGGTCATTCCAAGGGATCAACCCGGGAAGAAGCAAGCCGAAGGGGAAGATTACGCTGCCCGTGACCTTTGGCGGGGAGCTCAACTTCAGGACGGAGAGGATCACATTTGATGTTGCTGATATCCCATTGCCATACAATGGGATACTTGGCCGTCCTGCCCTCGCCAAGTTCATGGCAGCTTCCCACTATGCATACAACGTACTCAAGATGCCGGGGCCTATAAGCGTCATCTCTGTCCCCGGCGACAAGAAGGATGCGCTTATCTGCGCCGACAAAATCTACCGGGATGCAGCAGCCGCAGCAAACAGTAACACACTTGCCGCTGAAGCTCCCGGGGGGAAGAACAAGACCAAGTCCGGCAAGAGCTCTGGGGCCCACTCCGGCAAACGCACCTCTTCGGAGTGCTGCGCTACCGTCGAGGACGCACCATCGAGCTCCACCGGCAAGTGCAAGAAAGGGATGGCAGCTCCACCGGCAACCAAGAAGGTGTCCGCCAAGGAGGACGGCACTGGTGGTACCTTCACCATCAGTGCTACACTCGACCACAAATAGGAAAGCGCGCTCGGTGCCTTCCTGCGGGCGAATGTCGACGTGTTTGCATGGCAACCATTTGACATCCCCGGCGTTCCCAGCAAGGTAATGGAGCACAAGCTTGCTGTTTGTCCTCACGCGCGGCCCGTCAAGCAGAAAGTCAGAAAGCAAGCCGTGGAGCGCCAAGAGTTCATAGCTGAAGAGATAAAGAAGTTAGAAGCAGCAGGCCTGGTTAGAGGCGTAATACATCCCACGTGGTTGGCCAACCCAGTTGTCGTGCGAAAGGCTAATGGAAAGTGGAGATTTTGTATAGACTTCACCGACGTGAACAAAGCTTGTCCCAAGGATCCCTTTCCCTTGCCGCGCATCGACCAAATTGTTGACTCCACAGCTGGATGTGAGTTGCTCTCATTCCTTGATGCATACTCAGGTTACCACCAGATATTCATGGCCAAGGAAGATGAAGAGAAGACTGCATTCATTACTCCATGCGGCACATATTGCTTCATACGCATGCCCTTTGGATTGAAGAATGCAGGCTCAACATTTGCGAGGGTGGTGCACACTGCTTTTGAGCCACAGATCCACAGGAATATAGAAGCCTACATGGATGATATAGTGGTCAAGAGCAAGAGCAAAGATACCCTGATACAGGATTTAGAGGAAACCTTTGAGAATATGCGCAAGATCCAGCTCAAGTTGAACCCCGAGAAGTGCGTCTTCGGAGTTCCCTCCGGCAAGCTTCTCGGGTTCTTTGTGTCCCAGAGGGGGATCGAAGCCAATCCCGACAAGATAAAAGCCATTGAGCAGATTGAAGCCCCGAAGCGCGTCAAGGACGTAAGAAGGCTAGCTGGTTGTGTGGTTGCCCTCAGCAGGTTTATTTCAAAGTCTGCAGAGCGCGCCCTGCCTTTCTTCAAAATTTTGAAAAAGACAGGCCCTATGAAATGGACTCCGGAAGCGGAGGCAGCGCTGCAGGACTTAAAAGGATACCTGTCTTCCACTCCAATACTTGTCGCACCTAGGCCACAAGAAAAGTTGCTGCTATTCCTAGCGGCAACCAATCAAGTGGTTAGTGCTGCGTTAGTAGCGGAGAGGGAAGCAGATGAGGAACCCACATCCCCGGCAAGCAAATCCAGCGACAAGCAGGGGGCTTCCCCGACAAGCTCTGGCCCCGACAAGGACAAGTCTGCGCAGGAACAAGGTGAAGTGCGAAGGAAGATGGTGCAGCGCCCAGTGTATTTTGTGAGTTCCCTCTTGCAGGGGGCTAGATCAAGATACTCTGGGGTGCAGAAGTTGCTTTTCGGCCTTCTCATGGCCTCAAGGAAGCTGCGCCATTACTTCCAAGCGCACGAGATAACGGTGGTCACTCGCTTTCCGTTGAAGAGGATATTGCAGAATCCTGAAGCAACAGGCAGGATCGTCGAGTGGGCACTGGAGCTGTCGAGCTTTGGTCTCAAGTTTGAGAGTACCTCAACCATACAGAGCAGAGCTTTGGCAGAATTCATAGCAGAATGGACCCCAACGCCAGATGAAGAAGTCCCAGAGACAGGCGTCCCCGTCCAAGAAGCGAACAGCGAATGGATAATGTACTTTGATGGTGCTTTCTCGCTGCAAGGCGCCGGTGCCGGCGTGGTACTCATAGCGCCCACCGGAGAGCACCTTAAGTATGTTGTCCAGATGCACTTTCCCAAGGAACAAGCGACAAACAATACCGCTGAGTATGAAGGGTTGCTTGCCGGCCTCAGAATTGCGGCCGAGCTTGGGATCAAGAAGTTGATTGTGCGGGGAGATTCACAGTTGGTGGTCCGACAAGTGAATAAGAGTTACCAGAGCCCTTTGATGGAAGCTTATGTTGATGAAGTGAGGAAGCTTGAAGAGCACTTTGAAGGTCTGCAAATGGAGCACGTCCCAAGAGCTCAGAATGATATTGCAGATGGCCTCTCAAAGTGTGCTGCAATGAAGTTACCTGTGGAACCAGGGACCTTCGTGCTCAAGTTAACTCAGCCATCCGTTACACCATCAGTTTGGCAAAACAAGAAGAGGAAGTTGGTCTCCGGCGACTACTTGCCGGCGGATCTTCCCGAAACCGCCGCCAAGGTCCCCAAGATCAACAGCCAAGATGCTGAGGAACAGTTTGCTCCTGTAGATCCAAGGGTCTTTACAGTTGAAGCAGGCGTTTCCGACAAGCCTTGCCCCGGTAGGCTTGCCGGGGGACCATCAGCTCCGGCAGAGCCGCAGGTTCTCGCCGTAGAAGCTGAGGTTCCCGCAGCAGCCCTCATGCCTTTAGTCCTTGTTATTGAGCCTCAGGCTCCGGCATGGGCACAGCAAATCGTCCGCTTTCTGCAAACTGGAGAACTTCCCGATGAGCCAGAAGAGATAGAGAGGATTACCAGGCAGTCAAGTATGTACCAGTTCGTTGGCAATGAACTGTACAGAAGAAGACTCAATGGTGTCAGGTTGAAGTGCATTTCCTGGGAAGATGGACAGAAGCTGTTGGCAGAAATACATGGAGACATATGTGGCCACCACATTGGCGCAAGGGCACTTGCCGGGAAGGCGTTCCGGCATGGGTTCTTCTGGCCAGAAGCCCTCCAAGATGCAACTGCACAAGTAACCAAGTGTGAAGCGTGCCAGTTCCATGCCAAGCAAATTCACCAGCCAGCTCAAGCTCTCCAGACGATCCCTTTGTCCTGGCCCTTCTCGGTCTGGGGGCTCGATATCCTCGGCCCCTTTCCCCGCGCAGTCGGGGGCTTTGAGTACTTGTACGTAGCAATCGACAAGTTCACAAAGTGGCCAGAAGTGGAACCAGTGAGGAAGGTGACAGCACAGTCAGTAGTCAGGTTCTTCAGATCGATTGTTTGCCGTTTCGGAATCCCTAATAGGATCATCACCGACAACGGCACACAATTTACAAGTCGCACCTTCATGCAGTACGTCCAAGACCTTGGCGCCAAGGTCTGCTTTGCTTCTGTTGCTCACCCGAGGAGCAATGGTCAAGCGGAGAGGGCCAATGCTGAAGTGCTGCGCGGACTCAAGACAAGAACATTCGACAGGCTGCACAAGTGCGGAAGAAACTGGATAGAGGAGTTGCCGGCGGCTCTTTGGTCAATCAGGACGACACCAAATCGAGCCACCGGACAGACACCCTTTGCTCTTGTCTATGGAGCAGAGGCAGTTCTCCCCACGGAACTCGTATACGGAACTCCTCGAGTGCTCGCTTATGATGAGCTCGAGCAAGAGCAACTGCGACAAGATGACGCATTGCTCCTTGAGGAGGAACGTCTCCAGGCTGCTGTACGAGCTGCTCGATACCAGCAAGCCTTGCGTCGCTATCATAGCCGCAAGGTTAGGGCCAGGAGTCTCGAGGAGGGCGACCTTGTTCTTCGGCGTGTTCAGTCCGCCAAGAATTCCAACAAGTTGACGCCGAAGTGGGAAGGCCCTTATCGGGTGAGACAAGTCACAAGGCCCGGCGCTGTCCGCCTTGAGACCGAAGATGGCTTACCGGTGAGCAACTCCTGGAACATAGAGCATCTTCGCAAGTTTCACCCATAAGGCGCGGTCGCCGTGACCAGTTCCGGCAACCACCTTTTGTACAAGTCTTGCCGAAGTTGCATGTAAACCTTTGTACAAAGCCGGGCGCAGACCCCGTGCATCAGTAAAGCTTTTGTGCTCCGCACTATTTGTCATTTCCATGCTCTTCTTTGTTATTTGCATGCATCATCTGACACCTTGTGGAACGCACATCCCCGGTAAGCACTAGCAAGCCATAAGGCCCTACACTTGTTTTTCCTCCTCTTTTTCTTTCCCTCTTAAGCAGAAGGAGTGTTCCTCACGCACAAGTTTGCCGGGGGGAAGGAGATGGAGGCATGAACCAAGTGACCAAGTGCTGTTCAAGAAAGAGAAGCCTTGTCGGGGAGCAAACAATCTATGAAAGCTAAGTTACCAGAATTTGAGCAGAGCAATTCAAATTTTTCAAATTTTCTAGTTGTCTTCCTTGAACAACCACGCTTTGAATGGGAAACCTGTGCGCGGAGGAACCTACCCGTGGCTAGCCGCACCCTTACTTTGTTTTCGAGCACGATCAACGACTTAAGTCAGCTGCGACAAGTGTCGCGCCCTTACTTCATTTTCGAGTTCGCTCAGCAAGCTAAGTGCGCTGCGACTAGCTACGGCAAGGTTTCTTGCCGGCGAGGCCTTTGCCAGCAGGCTGCTAAGAGTCCAGCACTCAGAGCTCGCGGCAAGGGTCCTTTTGCCGACAAGTTCCCTGAAAGCGTAGGGTGGAATGCATACAAAGTAAAGGGACCAAAGCAAGGAAGATAACACCGCATTGGTTGCTCAAAATAAGATTGTATATTACAAAGATAACTTGCCGCAATAACTAATAGATTCATGTCCATAACATGCTTTGCAGCGGCAAAGGAAGCAGAAAGAAAGGAATCTAATCTACACGGTCGCCTTCACGCCTCGTGATCTTGCCCACCTTGGCGACAATGTGGGCAACCTGCGCCTTCAACGCCTCCTGATCAGCTTCGGGCGGCAAGGTGCGGAGGACGTTGACAAGGTTGATGCCGGGGTTGCGGTAGACGATCTTCGACAAGACCCGCTCCATGGTGCCCATGCAGAGCCGACGCGCCTCGCGGCCAGCTGCATGGGGATCTTCTCCCGCAGCCGCGCAAGCACCGCGCAATTCCCCTGAAGAACAGACTCAACTTGGCGTTGTGGGGGAGATTCTCGTCCGGAGAGTACACGAGATGCTCCGCCCTCAGCGCCACCATCTCCTTGTCAATATTGGCAGCGGAGGTGACCAGCTCATCAGTCCACTGCTCCACTGCCCGGTTGAAGTTATTCTGCGAGGTGGCAGCGCTCTCCACCAAGGCCCTTTCTTCGCGGAGTTCTTTCTTCAGCTGCGTCTCGCGGTCCCGGGCGGCGTCGAGCGAGTCAGTCAGGGTGGAGACCTTCAGCTCTAAATCAGCAATGGATTCCTTGGCGGCAGTGAGTTCCTGGCCCTTGTCGGAGAGGCGTACCTGCAAATCCGAGTTGGTATGGGCATCCTTCTCCCGCGCCACGTTGAGCGCGGTGACCCTGTCCTTGCTCGCCTTCAGAAACAACTCCAGCTGCGCCACCCTGGCCTCCAGATCCTTCTTAGCAGTTTCCGCGGCAGCGGCGGCGTCCCTCGCCTCCTTCAGGGCCCCGCCGATGGCTTGCTCCCGGGCGGTGAGGTCGTCCTCGTGAGCATCGAGGTCGACCTTCCGCTGGTTGAGTGCCCCTTCCCGCCGAGACAGCTCCTCGGCGGCCAACCGCTGCTGCTCCTCGACCTCAGCCTTCTCAAGGAGGAAGGCTTGCTGCGCCCCGGCAAGCTCTTCACGCTCCTCCGCCAAGTTGCGGAGGGCCGCCTGGTTGGCGGCGCGGAGCTCCGCGGCGCGCTTCTCCAAGTCAGCTCCAGCCTTGGCAGCCAGAGCCTCCCGAGACTCCAACTTCGCTTGCCTGGCCCGATACAAGGCCAGGAGCCGACGAAGGAGTCTCTCCTCTTCGGGCTCGTCGCTGCTGCCAGGCGCATCCACGACCTTCAATCCGGCGGAGGCGAGGACCTCTCCGTCAAAGGTCTCTCCCTCAGCGGGTGCCCGAGACGAGGACGCCCACGGGACTTGAATAAAGATCCCGTTGGCGGCCTCCAAGTAGACACCCGACCGCTCCGCGGAGGCAGAAGGGTCGGCGGCCGATGCAGCGTCCGGCGCTCCCGCAGCCTCCGGGCCAGCGGTATGGTCGTCGGTCCCTTCCTCGGCCGCGGTATCGGCGGTTGGGGCGGTCTCCTCGACGCCGGCTCATCGGCCCCGGCCATTCCCTCAGTGGCAGTAGCGTTGCCGCCGTCGCCGTGCACCTCCTCCTCAGCGGTGGCCTCCGTCTCCATCAGCTCTGGGGCAGGAGGATCTAGCAGAAGAAAAAGAAAAGGAAGATCATCAAGCAAATATCCAAAAAGACGAATCCAAGAAGAAGAAGTTGCAAGGCTTACCTTCGCGGATCTCTTCGACGACGGGGCCTCTCGCCGGGGAATTCTCCCTTGGTGGCGGAGTAGTGGCCACTGCTGGCGGAGGGCCGCCTGCACCCTCCCTTGGCGGGGTGCTCACCCTTGTCGGGCTGCTCACCCTTGGCGAGGTACTCGCCCTTGGCAGAGTGCCCGTCCTTGGCGGAGCGTTCTCCCTTGCCGGGGAGTTCACCCTTGGCGGGGAGGGTGGAGCAAGTAGCTCGTCGGGGGCAACCTCTTGGCGCTCCTGCGGCTGCGGCTCCACTTCTGCATAAGACAACAAGACATCAAATAAGGATGATAACCTCAAGCGCACCCATCAAGCAGAAAGGTAAATACCAGACTTACGTTGGGGGCTGCGCTGGGGGCTGCTCCTCGGAGCAGCAGGCTGATCCGGCAAGCTCGTCGCCGGCGCATCGCTTGTCGCCACGACGGGCTCGTCGTCCTCATCGTTGACCATAGGGATCTTGGCCCTCTTCGCCATCTGCTGGGTCAAGGTCCTGCGAAGCAAAACAAAAGCAAGATCAGAACCAAACAAGGAAAATCGAGACAAAATCGAAGAAACTAAAAGAATTGCAAGTACTTACTCCTCCTCCTCTTCATCGGAGCTGAGGACGGAGAAGTCGAACTCCGCCTGGTGCGCTTCCGCGCGAGGAGCAGGAGGAGAAGGCTCCCTCAGGCGCTTGGCGGTCTCCGGGGCTGTGGGCTGTGAAGACCCGGCCCCCGTCGTCGCCGAGGACCGAGGGGCAGAAGGAGCACCCGTTCCGCTCCGGGAAGATCCCCCTCCGCTTGACGCTCGAGCACGGGGCGCCTCCTTGACGACTTCGCTCGTCTTGGTGGCGCGCGTCGCACGGCGCGCCGGCTGCTGCCGAGCCGCCTGTGGCCTCGCCGTCTCAGCTGCCTTGCGGAGGCGCTTCTTCGGTTGCTGCGAAGGGCTTGGCGGAGGCGGAGAGTTCTCCGAGGACGAGGAGGCATCGTCGTCAAGATTCAGAGATCCACCGGAGTCTTCATCGGAGTCTCCAGCCTCGGCGTCCTCCTCCTCCTCGGCAGGCCCGCTGGACTCAGTGCCATGCCCGGCGGCCTCGTTCCCCCCGGCAACCTCGCTCGTCCCGGCAAGCTTCACGGAAGGCTCCCCGGCAAACTCCTCGGGAGCAATCTTCAGTAGCTTGAGGATTTCCGCCTCCTCTGCTTGACTCACTGCGTCCGCGGCCTCTGCCTCGTCCACAGTGTATCCAAATTCGCCCGCAGCCGCAGCTGCGGCGGCCTCCTCCATCCTGGAGGCGATGTAAGCTATATCTCGGCCAGTAGTTTCCCGGGTGAGACACTTATTCTCCTCGGCGTTGCGGGGCTTCTCGACCAAGTTGTCGAAGAAGGTCAGCACGGCCTCCGGTGGAGGCTCCAGCCAAGTGGGGACGACGCCGTGGGAGTCGCACTCTGGCATCATCGCGCGTATGGATTCGCGGGCAGTGATGTTGCACAGCGGCACCACTCCCCGGGAAGGTCTGAACCACTCCGGGTGGGTGGGGTCATGCTTGAAGAGCTCCCTGACCATCCCCTTCAACTCCAGGACGGTGAAGTTGTAGTTCAGTCCAGGGCGCAGCCTCATGATGTCTGCCGCATTGCCGAATTCCCAGGCGGGCCTTTTCCTCTCTTGTAAAGGGGCGATGCGGCGGCGGAAGAAATCTGCTCCAACTTCTCCAACAGTCAGATTGGCGACCCGGAGACGAATGATCCTAATGAGGGCGATCTGAAGCTTGCTGTCCTCCGGGGCCAATTCACTCCAATCCCTGCCGCGCACTATGGCAGTCGTGCGCGGCGAGGTAAAGGGCTCGGCCTTGTCTTCCAGCACCCAACACCAATCGGCTCTCCACTCCTCCCACTTGCCGCGGAGCTCTCCCTTCAAGTACGCGTCCTTCTTGTTCAGCCTGAAGATCCAGGAGATGCCGCCGGAAAGTGGGGCACCGGACTCTACTCTAGGCATGAAGAAATGGCGGAAAAGGGCTACGTTTGGATGAACCCCAATATAGTTTTCGCACAGATGTGCGAAAACGGCCATCGTAAGGATGGCGTTGGGGGTGAAATCTAGGAGGTGGAGGCCATACGTATTCATTACATCGCAGAAGAACTCCGAGTACGGAGGGCACAAACCACAGTGGAAGAATGCGGCAAAGAAAAAGTACCCGCCGGGGAACATGTCGAGCGACGGCGGGGAGGACTCTGGTGCGGGGATGAGCTTTGGTCTCCCTCGCCCAGAAAAAATAGTATTTGTCTCGCAGCTCCCTCGGACCAAACCTCGGCGCGAAGACCATGAACTTCTTCCGCAGGGCAGCCAGCTTTGCCGCCTGCTCGGACTTCTCCTTCTTCGTCTTGTCGCCCTTCGGGGCCATGGCGGGGATGGCGGGAAGGACGACGGCGCTGCGGACGGCGGAGGAGGGAGTGGAGCTGGGCTCTCCGTCGACCTTTGGGAGGCGGAGGGCGACGGGGGTTTCTGGAGAATCAAGGCGCAATGAAGACGATAGAGGGAACTGCCCCTGCTTCCTCTGCTTTTTAGGGGGAAGTGGGGGACGTTCCGCATTTCCCATTTAAGAACAGGCCACGATCTCTCCCACGACGCCGCAATCGATGCGTGCCGTTAGGGAGGGATGCGGCGGATACGGAAGGGGATACGGCTTGCCGTGGGCCGCGTGTGCCCGTGCACTGTCTTGGGCCTGGCCCAACAGCGCTCGGCACCGTGTGTGGCCTAGGCCCGGGGGCTCCTGTCGGTGTACTAAGATAGGGGTACCTTAGTACCCCAACTTGTGCACGGGCAGTAGCAGCTTCCCGTGGCAGGGCTTACCATGTGCTCGCCAAGAACCTTTTCTGGTCCCTATGAAGCCATTCAAGAACAAAGTATATAAGTCAGAAGATCAAGGCCCCGGCAAGAGGAGCTTGCCGGGGAGGCCGCACCAGGCTCACGGTTATCACTTTAGCACAAGACCCTGGCAAGAGGAGCTTGCCAGGAAGGCCAAGGAACACATGCCACAAGAGATGTCTCGGCGCATCATGCGCCCCGGCAGGACCCGGGGAGCGACAAGCTTCCGGGCCCGGCAAGATCACGACCCCAGCAAGGTGCTTGCCGGGGAAACCCACGCTGTATGCCCGTGCTCCAGCTCGTCTGCCCACGGGTCGCCCTGGGGCCCTTCCAGGGGCACGTGGCAGACGGCTGTGCAGCCTGGGGGACACGGTGGCAAGCCACGGTGACGAGGCTACCACCGTGGCGAACGGAGAAGCATGGACGGACGCTTTTGGGGGCGACGGCGACGGGCATTTAATGCCCTTGTCCCCCACTATCAAAGTTAGGTGAAGACCACTGTTCGCGCACTGTTCATGCACTGTTACAACTACCACCAAATTTACACTTTTACCCTCCTCTACGTTGACACGTGTCGATGACCCCTTTGAGCTATAAAAGGAGGTCCATGCACAACGTAGAGGAGGTTCGAAACCTAGACAACTCTCTCGCTCGGTGTAGCTAGCACTGTGGATCTTCAAGCTGCCGAGCCCAAGAACTCAATACAACCTAAGCAGGAGTAGGGTTTTACGCGTCCGCGCGGCCCGAACCTGGGTAAACTGCCCGCGTGTGCCCCTCGATCTGCTCTTCGTGCTCCCTCCGCTCCCTTACTGCAACGTAGAAGGGGCTCCGGTCCCATAGGTGCTCGCGGCGGACAGTTTCCCCCGACATCTTTGGCGCGCCAGGTAGGGGGACGTCGAGGTTGTGCGAACCTGATCCGGCGCTCACGCGGGCGCGACCTTCAGCAACTTCACCAGCTTCATCAACCTCATCGACAGCAACGACATGCCTCCGAAGAAGAAGGCTTCGGAGGTCGGAGGCCCGTCTGCGTCAATCCCGCCACCACCAGAACCAACGGTTGGTGGAGGAGACGCCGGCGGAAGGGTGACCGCCGGTGAGGAGACTCACGGCGCCACCAAGTCCAAGGACAAGACGGACGACCGGGCGAACTCCAAGGCCTCGGCGTCCGTTCACGCACCACGTTCCTCTTAGCAGGTGCCAGACCAGCAGCGCCATGGTACAGGAGGTACCATACGCTTGCTGGGACAAGGACAAACCGGAGGATCGCGGGATGCTCAAGGCCAGCGTGCTGGTACGAGCAAGGCGCGGTCGCCAGGGCGAGAAACTACTCCTTCTAACCCTGTTAGAAGTCCGAGCGTATCTCGCTCCTCGCACCGCTCGCCGCCGCTCCCCTCCTCTCCAGCAGAAGCTCTAGCAAGAGCACAGCTGCTCCTCGACTTCCCTCCAGCGGCAGATAAAGCCGAAGACTGGAGGGCCACGATCCAGAGCCTCATCGCCTTCGCCAACAATGACACGCCGCAGCAGCCGGCAACGTCGCGGCCGCGGCAAGTCGACCAGACGAAGGCCGATGGAGACAAGACCGCCGGGGGTGCAACTACCGTGCACTCCCCGCTGCGGAAGCAGAAGACGCCACCCCGCCGGATCAACGTCGACGACGACTCCACGGCGTCGTCGGATCCGCGGGCTCGTCGTGACCAGCGCCAGGTCCTCGACGACAGGCGGCAAGAGGACGCTCGAACTCGCATCGAGCGTCGAAGAGAAGCCAGACGACAATCAGATCAGCGCGCTGGGACCGCTGTCGACGCGCGCACGCCCGGTGAACCAGGCGACTTGCCGTACGCGGCAGGTTGCCCTGCGTTCACCCGTGAGCTGCGGCAAGTCCAGTGGCCCAGCATGAAGAATTTCAAGCCCGACGTACCCGAGAAGTACGACGGCAAGACACACCCCTCGGAGTTCCTCAGCATCTACACCATCGCGGTGCAGGCTGCCGGGGGACGCGACGAGAAGATCCTAGCCAACTACTTCCCGCTAGTGCTTAAGCCAAACGTCCGATCTTGGCTTATGCACTTGCCGGAGAACTCCATCTCTTCATGGGCGGATTTGTGCCACCAGTTTGTTGGCGCCTTCACGGGCAGTCACAAACCCCACGGCCAGGACAGCGATCTCCACATCCTCGCCCAGAAGGAGGGAGAGTCCCTGCGCAAATATATCCAGAGATTCAGCCGCGTCCAGCACAACATTCCCGACGTCCACCCTGCCGCGGTTATCAGCGCGTTCCACCAGAACGTGCGTAACCGCCGGATGAGGGAGGAGATGGCCATGACCAAGATCCGGGATGTCAGCGAGCTCTACGCTCTGGCTGACAAGTGCGCGCACGCTGAAGAGGGGAGGAGACTCCCCGGAGAGGATACTGGCGCAGGAGGAAGCGACAGCGAGGATGCCGCCCCGGCGAGGAAAAACCGGCGGCGGAACAACAGAAAGAAGAAGAGCAAGAAGGTGCTGGTTGTTGAGCAGTCCGGCAAGGGGGCTCCCGCCAAGAAGACACAGGCTGGCGGTTCCGGCAAGGAGCCCGCCCCTATAGCGGCAGCCGACAAGCAGGACGGCTCCGACAAGTAGTACTGCAAGATCCACCGCACCAAGGGCCATGATCTCCAGAACTGCAAAAGAGTGGAGTACCTCGTAGAGCAGCAGAAGGCTGAATACGAGCGTCGCACAAGGAGAAGGCCCAAGCAGGCGGAGGAGAACCCAGCAAGAAGCGGCCATTCAATGGCCGGGGAGGACACCGCGGCAAGGCGAAGCAGCGGCAAGGTGATAGACCTCCCCGGGGCCGCGACAAGGATGAGGAAGAAGACGACGACGATGACATGGAAGAAGGAGACAACAGCGAGCAGGAGTTCCAGAAGGCCACAGAGGTTCTGTGTGTCGACGGAGGTGCCTCTCTGTACGCTTCTCACCGCCAACTCAAGCAGTGGGTGCGGGAAGTGAACGCAGCTGAGCCGCCCATCGAGTCACGCAGGCTGCTGAAGTGGTCCGGCACGCCCATCATCTTTGACCTTGAGGACCACCCTGACCGCACAACTGCGGTCGGGTGCTTGCCGATGTTGGTCTCACCAACTATCCGCAACCTCAAGGTCACCAAGATGTTGGTTGACGGCGGGGCCGGCCTGAACTTGATCTCCTCAGCTGTGATCAAGAAGCTACAGATCCCCGACAGCAAGCTCGAGGAAACCGGGTCGTTCCAAGGGATCAACCCGGGAAGAAGCAAGCCGAAGGGGAAGATTACGCTGCCCGTGACCTTTGGCGGGGAGCTCAACTTCAGGACGGAGAGGATCACATTTGATGTTGCGGATATCCCATTGCCATACAATGGGATACTTGGCCGTCCTGCCCTCGCCAAGTTCATGGCAGCTTCCCACTATGCATACAACGTACTCAAGATGCCGGGGCCTATAAGCGTCATCTCTGTCCCCGGCGACAAGAAGGATGCGCTTATCTGCGCCGACAAAATCTACCGGGATGCAGCAGCCGCAGCAAACAGTAACACACTTGCCGCTGAAGCTCTCGGGGGGAAGAACAAGACCAAGTCCGGCAAGAGCTCTGGGGCCCACTCCGGCAAACGCACCTCTTCGGAGTGCTGCGCTGCCGTCGAGGACGCACCATCGAGCTCCACCGGCAAGTGCAAGAAAGGGATGGCAGCTCCACCGGCAACCAAGAAGGTGTCCGCCAAGGAGGACGGCACTGGTGGTACCTTCACCATCAGTGCTACACTCGACCACAAATAGGAAAGCGCGCTCGTTGCCTTCCTGCGAGCGAATGTCGACGTGTTTGCATGGCAACCGTCTGACATCCTCGGCGTTCCCAGGAAGGTAATGGAGCACAAGCTTGCTATTTGTCCTCACGCGCGGCCCGTCAAGCAGAAAGTCAGAAAGCAAGCCGTGGAGCGCCAAGAGTTCATAGCTGAAGAGATAAAGAAGTTAGAAGCAGCAGGCCTGGTTAGAGGCGTAATACATCCCACGTGGTTGGCCAACCCAGTTGTCGTGCGAAAGGCTAATGGAAAGTGGAGACTTTGTATAGACTTCACCGACGTGAACAAAGCTTGTCCCAAGGATCCCTTTCCCTTGCCGCGCATCGACCAAATTGTTGACTCCACAGCTGGATGTGAGTTGCTCTCATTCCTTGATGCATACTCAGGTTACCACCAGATATTCATGGCCAAGGAAGATGAAGAGAAGACTGCATTCATTACTCCATGCGGCACATATTGCTTCATACGCATGCCCTTTGGATTGAAGAATGCAGGCTCAACATTTGCGAGGGTGGTGCACACTGCTTTTGAGCCACAGATCCACAGGAATATAGAAGCCTACATGGATGATATAGTGGTCAAGAGCAAGAGCAAAGATACCCTGATACAGGATTTAGAGGAAACCTTTGAGAATCTGCGCAAGATCCAGCTCAAGTTGAACCCCGAGAAGTGCGTCTTCGGAGTTCCCTCCGGCAAGCTTCTCGGGTTCTTTGTGTCCCAGAGGGGGATCGAAGCCAATCCCGACAAGATAAAAGCCATTGAGCAGATTGAAGCCCCGAAGCGCGTCAAGGACGTAAGAAGGCTTGCTGGTTGTGTGGCTGCCCTCAGCAGGTTCATTTCAAAGTCTGCAGAGCGCGCCCTGCCTTTCTTCAAAATTTTGAAAACGACAGGCCCTATGAAATGGACTCCGGAAGCGGAGGCAGCGCTGCAGGACTTGAAAGGATACCTGTCTTCCACTCCAATACTTGTCGCACCTAGGCCACAAGAAAAGTTGCTGCTATACCTAGCGGCAACCAATCAAGTGGTTAGTGCTGCGTTAGTAGCGGAGAGGGAAGCAGATGAGGAACCCACATCCCCGGCAAGCGAATCCAGCGACAAGCAGGGGGCTTCCCCGACAAGCTCTGGCCCCGACAAGGACAAGTCTGCGCAGGAACAAGGTGAAGTGCGAAGGAAGATGGTGCAGTGCCCAGTGTATTTTGTGAGTTCCCTCTTGCAGGGGGCTAGATCAAGATACTCTGGGGTGCAGAAGTTGCTTTTCGGCCTTCTCATGGCCTCAAGGAAGCTGCGCCATTACTTCCAAGCGCACGAGATAACGGTGGTCACTCGCTTTCCGTTGAAGAGGATATTGCAGAATCCCGAAGCAACAGGCAGGATCGTCGAGTGGGCACTGGAGCTGTCGAGCTTTGGTCTCAAGTTTGAGAGTACCTCAACCATACAGAGCAGAGCTTTGGCAGAATTCATAGCAGAATGGACCCCAACGCCAGATGAAGAAGCGAACAGCGAATGGATAATGTACTTTGATGGTGCTTTCTCGCTGCAAGGCGCCGGTGCCGGCGTGGTACTCATAGCGCCCACCGGAGAGCACCTTAAGTATGTTGTCCAGATGCACTTTCCCAAGGAACAAGCGACAAACAATACCGCTGAGTATGAAGGGTTGCTTGCCGGCCTCAGAATTGCGGCCGAGCTTGGGATCAAGAAGTTGATTGTGCGGGGAGATTCACAGTTGGTGGTCCGACAAGTGAATAAGAGTTACCAGAGCCCTTTGATGGAAGCTTATGTTGATGAAGTGAGGAAGCTTGAAGAGCACTTTGAAGGTCTGCAAATGGAGCACGTCCCAAGAGCTCAGAATGATATTGCAGATGGCCTCTCAAAGTGTGCTGCAATGAAGTTACTTGTGGAACCAGGGACCTTCGTGCTCAAGTTAACTCAGCCATCCGTTACACCATCAGTTTGGCAAAACAAGAAGAGGAAGTTGGTCTCCGGCGACTACTTGCCGGCGGATCTTCCCGAAACCGCCGCCAAGGTCCCCAAGATCAACAGCCAAGATGCTGAGGAACAGTTTGCTCCTGCAAATCCAAGGGTCTGTACAGTTGAAGCAGGCGTTCCCGACAAGCCTTGCCCCGGTAGGCTTGCCGGGGGACCATCAGCTCCGGCAGAGCCGCAGGTTCTCGCCGTAGAAGCTGAGGTTCCCGCAGCAGCCCTCATGCCTTTAGTCCTTGTTGTTGAGCCTCAGGCTCCGGCATGGGCACAGCAAATCGTCCGCTTTCTGCAAACTGGAGAACTTCCCGATGAGCCAGAAGAGATAGAGAGGATTACCAGGCAGTCAAGTATGTACCAGTTCGTTGGCAATGAACTGTACAGAAGAAGACTCAATGGTGTCAGGTTGAAGTGCATTTCCAGGGAAGATGGACAGAAGCTGTTGGCAGAAATACATGGAGACATATGTGGCCACCACATTGGCGCAAGGGCACTTGCCGGGAAGGCGTTCCGACAAGGGTTCTTCTGGCCAGAAGCCCTCCAAGATGCAACTGCACAAGTAACCAAGTGTGAAGCGTGCCAGTTCCATGCCAAGCAAATTCACCAGCCAGCTCAAGCTCTCCAGACGATCCCTTTGTCCTGGCCCTTCTCGGTCTGGGGGCTCGATATCCTCGGCCCCTTTCCCCGCGCAGTCGGGGACTTTGAGTACATGTACGTAGCAATCGACAAGTTCACAAAGTGGCCAGAAGTGGAACCAGTGAGGAAGGTGACCGCACAGTCAGCAGTCAGGTTCTTCAGATCGATTGTTTGCCGTTTCGGAATCCCTAACAGGATCATCACCGACAACGACACACAATTTACAAGTCGCACCTTCATGCAGTACGTCAAAGACCTTGGCGCCAAGGTCTGCTTTGCTTCTGTTGCTCACCCGAGGAGCAATGGTCAAGCGGAGAGGGCCAATGCTGAAGTTCTGCGCGGACTCAAGACAAGAACCTTCGACAGGCTGCACAAGTGCGGAAGAAACTGGATAGAGGAGTTGCCGGCGGCTCTTTGGTCAATCAGGACGACACCAAATCGAGCCACCGGACAGACACCCTTTGCTCTTGTCTATGGAGCAGAGGCAGTTCTCCCCACGGAACTCGTATATGGATCTCCTCGAGTGCTCGCTTATGATGAGCTCGAGCAAGAGCAACTGCGACAAGATGACGCATTGCTCCTTGAGGAGGAACGTCTCCAGGCTGCTGTACGAGCTGCTCGATACCAGCAAGCCTTGCGTCGCTATCATAGCCGCAAGGTTAGGGCCAGGAGTCTCGAGGAGGGCGACCTTGTTCTTCGGCGTGTTCAGTCCGCCAAGAATTCCAACAAGTTGACGCCGAAGTGGGAAGGCCCTTATCGGGTGAGACAAGTCACAAGGCCCGGCGCTGTCCGCCTTGAGACCGAAGAAGGCTTATCGGTGAGCAACTCCTGGAACATAGAGCATCTTCGCAAGTTTCACCCATAAGGCGCGGTTGCCGTGACCCGTTCCGGCAACCACCTTTTGTACAAGTCTTGCCGAAGTTGCATGTAAACCTTTGTACAAAGTCGGGCGCTGACCCCGTGCATCAGTAAAGCTTTTGTGCTCCGCACTATTTGTCATTTCCATGCTCTTCTTTGTTATTTGCATGCATCATCTGACACCTTGTGCAACGCACATCCCCGGTAAGCACTAGCAAGCCATAAGGCCCTACACTTGTTTTTCCTCCTCTTTTTCTTTCCCTCTTAAGCAGAAGGAGTGTTCCTCGCGCACAAGTTTGCCGGGGGGGAAGGAGATGGAGGCATGAACCAAGTGACCAAGTGCTGTTCAAGAAAGAGAAGCCTTGTCGGGGAGCAAACAATCTATGAAAGCTAAGTTACCAGAATTTGAGCAGAGCAATTCAAATTTTTTAGTTGTCTTCCTTGAACAACCACGCTTTGTATGGGAAACCTGTGCGCGGAGGAACCTACCCGTGGCTAGCCGCACCCTTACTTTGTTTTCGAGCATGATCAACGACTTAAGTGAGCTGCGACAAGTGTCGCGCCCTAACTTCGTTTTCGAGTTCGCTCAACAAGCTAAGTGCGCTGCGACTAGCTACGGCAAGGTTTCTTGCCGGCGAGGCCTTTGCCAGCAGGCTGCTAAGAGTCCAGCACTCAGCGCTCGCGGCAAGGGTCCTTTTGCCGGCAAGTTCCCTGAAAGCGTAGGGTGGAATGCATACAAAGTAAAGGGACCAAAGCAAGGAAGATAACACCGCATTGGTTGCTCAAAATAAGATGTATATTACAAAGATAACTTGCCGCAATAACTAATAGATTCATGTCCATAACATGCTTTGCAGCGGCAAAGGAAGCAGAAAGAAAGGAATCTAATCTACACGGTCGCCTTCACGCCTCGTGATCTTGCCCACCTTGGCGACAATGTGGGCAACCTGCGCCTTCAACGCCTCCTGATCAGCTTCGGGCGGCAAGGTACGGAGGACGTTGACGAGGTTGATGCCGGGGTTGCGGTAGACAATCTTCGACAAGACCCGCTCCATGGTGCCCATGCAGAGCCGACGCGCCTCGCGGCCAGCTGCACGGGGATCTTCTCCCGCAGCCGCGCAAGCACCGGTGCAATTCCCCTGAAGAACAGACTCAACTTGGCGCTGTGGGGGAGATTCTCGTCCGGAGAGTACACGAGATGCTCCGCCCTCAGCGCCACCATCTCCTTGTCAATATTGGCAGCGGAGGTGACCAGCTCATCAGTCCACTGCTCCACTGCCCGGTTGAAGTTATTCTGCGAGGTGGCAGCGCTCTCCACCAAGGCCCTTTCTTCGCGGAGTTCTTTCTTCAGCTGCGTCTCGCGGTCCCGGGTGGCGTCGAGCGAGTCAGTCAGGGTGGAGACCTTCAGCTCTAAATCAGCAATGGATTCCTTGGCGGCAGTGAGTTCCTGGCCCTTGTCGGAGAGGCGTACCTGCAAATCCGAGTTGGTATGGGCATCCTTCTCCCGCGCCACGTTGAGCGCGGTGACCCTGTCCTCGCTCGCCTTCACGAACAACTCCAGCTGCGCCACCCTGGCCTCCAGATCCTTCTTAGCAGTTTCCACGGCAGCGGCGGCGTCCCTCGCCTCCTTCAGGGCCCTGCCGATGGCTTGCTCCCGGGCGGTGAGGTCGTCCTCGTGAGCATCGAGGTCGACCTTCCGCTGGTTGAGTGCCCCTTCCCGCCGAGATAGCTCCTCGGCGGCCAACCACTGCTGCTCCTCAACCTCAGCCTTCTCAAGGAGGAAGGCTTGTTGCGCCCCGGCAAGCTCTTCACGCTCCTCCGCCAAGTTGCGAAGGGCCGCCTGGTTGGCGGCGCGGAGCTCCGCGGTGCGCTTCTCCAAGTCAGCTCCAGCCTTGGCAGCCAGAGCCTCCCGAGACTCCAACTTCGCTTGCCTGGCCCGATACAAGGCCAGGAGCCGACGAAGGAGTCTCTCCTCTTCGGGCTCGTCGCTGCTGCCAGGCGCATCCACGACCTTCAATCCGGTGGAGGCGAGGACCTCTCCGTCAAAGGTCTCTCCCTCCGCGGGTGCCCGAGACGAGGACGCCCACGGGACTTGAATAAAGATCCCGTTGGCGGCCTCCAAGTAGACACCCGACCGCTCCGCGGAGGCGAAAGGGTCGGCGGTCGGTGCAGCGTCCGGCGCTCCCGCAGCCTCCGGGCCAGCGGTATGGTCGCCGGTCCCTTCCCCGGCCGCGGTATCGGCGGTTGGGGCGGTCTCCTCGACGGCCGGCTCATCGGCCCCGGCCATTCCCTCAGTGGCAGTAGCGTTGCCGCCGTCGCCGTGCACCTCCTCCTCAGCGGTGGCCTCCGTCTCCATCAGCTCTGGGGCAGGAGGATCTAGCAGAAGAAAAAGAAAAGGAAGATCATCAAGCAAATATATAAAAAGACGAATCCAAGAAGAAGAAGTTGCAAGGCTTACCTTCGCGGATCTCTTCGACGGCGGGGTCTCTCGCCGGGGAATTCTCCCTTGGCGGCGGAGTAGTGGCCCCTGCTGGCGGAGGGCCGCCTTCGCCCTCCCTTGGCGGGGTGCTCACCCTTGTCGGGCTGCTCACCCTTGGCGAGGTACTCGCCCTTGGCGGAGTGCCCGTCCTTGGCGGAGCGTTCTCCCTTGCCGGGGAGTTCACCCTTGACGGGGAGGGTGGAGCAAGTAGCTCGTCGGGGGCAACCTCTTGGCGCTCCTGCGGCTGCGGCTCCACTTCTGCATAAGACAACAAGACATCAAATAAGGATGATAACCTCAAGCGCACCCATCAAGCAGAAAGGTAAATACCAGACTTACGCTGGGGGCTGCGCTGCGGGCTGCTCCTCGGAGCAGCAGGCTGATCCGGCAAGCTCGTCGCCGGCGCGTCGCTTGTCGCCACGACGGGCTCGTCGTCCTCAACCTTGACCACAGGGATCTTGGCCCTCTTCGCCATCCGCTGGGTCAAGGTCCTGCGAAGCAAAACAAAAGCAAGATCAGAACCAAACAAGGAAAATCGAGACAAAATCAAAGAAACTAAAAGAATTGCAAGTACTTACTCCTCCTCCTCTTCGTCGGAGCTGAGGGCGGAGAAGTCGAACTCCGCCTGGTGCGCTTCCGCGCGAGGAGCAGGAGGAGAAGGCTCCCTCGGGCGCTTGGCGATCTCCGGGGCTGTGGGCTGTGAAGACCCGGCCCCCGTCGTCGCCGAGGACCGAGGGGCAGAAGGAGCACCCGTTCCGCTCCGGGAAGATCCCCCTCCGCTTGACGCTCGAGCACGGGGCGCCTCCTTGACGACTTCGCTCGTCTTGGTGGCGCGCGTCGCACGGCGCGCCGGCTGCTGCCGAGCCGCCTGTGGCCTCGCCGTCTCAGCTGCCTTGCGGAGGCGCTTCTTCGGTTGCTGCGGAGGGCTTGGCGGAGGCGGAGAGTTCTCCGAGGACGAGGAGGCATCGTCGTCAAGATTCAGAGATCCACCGGAGTCTTCATCGGAGTCTCCAGCCTCGGCGTCCTCCTCCTCCTCGGCAGGCCCGCTGGACTCAGTGCCATGCCCGGCGGCCTCGCCCCCCCGGCAACCTCGCTCGTCCCGGCAAGCTTCACGGAAGGCTCCCCGGCAAACTCCTCGGGAGCAATCTTCAGTAGCTTGAGGATTTCCGCCTCCTCTGCTTGACTCACTGCGTCCACGGCCTCTGCCTCGTCCACAGTGTATCCAAATTCGCCCGCAGCCGCAGCTGCGGCGGCCTCCTCCATCCTGGAGGCGATGTAAGCTATATCCCGACCAGTAGTTTCCCGGGTGAGACCCTTATTCTCCTCGGCGTTGCGGGGCTTCTCGACCAAGTTGTCGAAGAAGGTCAGCACGGTCTCCGGTGGAGGCTCCAGCCAAGTGGGGACGACGCCGTGGGAGTCGCACTCTGGCATCATCGCGCGTATGGAATCGCGGGCAGTGCTGTTGCACAGCGGCACCACTCCCCGGGAAGGTCTGAACCACTCCGGGTGGGCGGGGTCATGCTTGAAGAGCTCCCTGACCATCCCCTTCAACTCCAGGACGGTGAAGTTATAGTTCAGTCCAGGGCGCAGCCTCATGATGTCTGCCGCATTGCCGAATTCCCGGGCGGGCCTTTTCCTCTCTTGTAAAGGGGCGATGCGGCGGCGGAGGAAATCTGCTCCAACTTCTCCAACAGTCAGATTGGCGACCCGGAGACGAATGATCCTAATGAGGGCGATCTGAAGCTTGCTGTCCTCCGGGGCCAATTCACTCCAATCCCTGCCGCGCACTATGGCAGTCGTGCGCGGCGAGGTAAAGGGCTCGGCCTTGTCTTCCAGCACCCAACACCAATCGGCTCTCCACTCCTCCCACTTGCCGCGGAGCTCTCCCTTCAAGTACGCGTCCTTCTTGTTCAGCCTGAAGATCCAGGAGATGCCGCCGGAAAGCGGGGCACCGGACTCTACTCTAGGCATGAAGAAGTGGCGGAAAAGGGCTACGTTTGGATGAACCCCAATATAGTTTTCGCACAGATGTGCGAAAACGGCCATCGTAAGGATGGCGTTGGGGGTGAAATCTAGGAGGTGGAGGCCATACGTATTCATCACATCGCAGAAGAACTCCGAGTACGGAGGGTACAAACCACAGTGGAAGAATGCGGCAAAGAAAAAGTACCCGCCGGGGAACATGTCGACGGCGACGGCGGGGAGGACTCTGGTGCGGGGATGAGCTTTGGTCTCCCTCGCCCAGAACAAATAGTATTTGTCCCGCAGCTCCCTCGGACCAAACCTCGGCGCGAAGACCACGCACTTCTTCCGCAGGGCAGCCAGCTTCGCCGCCTGCTCGGACTTCTCCTTCTTCGTCTTGTCGCCCTTCGGGACCATGGCGGGGATGGCGGGAAGGACGACGGCGCTGCGGACGCTGCGAACGACGGAGGAGGGAGTGGAGCTGGGCTCTCTGTCGACCTTTGGGAGGCGAAGGGTGACGGGGGTTTCTGGAGAATCAAGGCGCAATGAAGACGATGGAGGGAACTGCCCCTTCTTCCTCTGCTTTTTAGGGGGAAGTGGGGGACGTTCCGCATTTCCCATTAAAGAACAGGCCACGATCTCTCCCACGACGCCGCAATCGACGCGTGCCGTTAGGGAGGGATGCGGCGGATACGGAAGGGGATACGGCTTGCCGTGGGCCGCGTGTGCCCGTGCACTGTCTTGGGCCTGGCCCAACAGCGCTCGACACCGTGTGTGGCCCAGGCCCGGGGGCTCCTGTCGGTGTACTAAGATAGGGGTACCTTAGTACCCCAACTTGTGCACGGGCAGTAGCAGCTTCCCGTGGCAGGGCTTACCACGTGCTCGCCAAGAACCTTTTCTGGTCCCTATGAAGCCATTCAAGAACAAAGTATATAAGTCAGAAGATCAAGGCCCCGGCAAGAGGAGCTTGCCGGGGAGGCCGCACCAGGCTCAAGGTTATCACTTTAGCACAAGACCCTGGCAAGAGGAGCTTGCCAGGAAGGCCAAGGAACACATGCCACAAGAGATGTCTCGGCGCATCATGCGCCCCGGCAGGACCCGGGGAGCGACAAGCTTCCGGGCCCGGCAAGATCACGACCCCGGCAAGGTGCTTGCCGGGGAAACCCACGCTGTGTGCCCGCGCTCCAGCTCGTCTGCCCACGCGTCGCCCTGGGGCCCTTCCAGGGGCACGTGGCAGACGGATGTGCAGCCTGGGGGACACGGTGGCAAGCCACGGTGACGAGGCTACCATCGTGGCGAACGGAGAAGCATGGACGGACGCTTTTGGGGGCGACGGCGACGGGCATTTAATGCCCTTGTCCCCCACTGTCAAAGTTAGGTGAAGACCACTGTTCGCGCACTGTTCATGCACTGTTACAACTACCACCAAATTTACACTTTTACCCTCCTCTACGTTGACACCTGTCGATGACCCCTTTGAGCTATAAAAGGAGGTCCATGCACAACGTAGAGGAGGTTCGAAACTTAGACAACTCTCTCGCTCGGTGTAGTTAGCACTGTGGATCTTCAAGCTCCCGAGCCCAAGAACTCAATACAACCTAAACAGGAGTAGGGTTTTACGCGTCCGCGCGGCCCGAACCTGGGTAAACTGCCCGCGTGTGCCCCTCGATCTGCTCTTCGTGCTCCCTCCGCTCCCTTACCGCAACGTAGAAGGGGCTCCGGTCCCATAGGTGCTCGCGGCGGACAGTTTCCCCCGACATGTGCCCTCCCAACCAGCCAAGATATATGTGAACCGAAGATCAAAGTCTACGGCCGCCAACACATTTTGGGTAGGGAAGGATTTTCTACCATGAAAAGCGGCTTCCATGTCCTTATCCACAGAAGCTCGAACATGTGTTCCATCAATAGCTCCAACACAATCCTATTTGGTCAAGAGGATTAGAACTTATGGGAATTTGAAACTACAAACCAAGAAAATAGAAGATGATTTGGGATCTTATATACCTTGAAGTACGGATCCCAGCGTGGATTGCCTTCAATTTTAGTTGGGGTCGACAATGACTGTTGCCTAATAAGTTCATTCCGTAGCTCACCAATAGCGTGAAGGACCAAATGAAAATACCGACTAACCGTTTCACCGGACCTATCATAATTGGTGCCAACTAACCTATTTCTAAGGCTATGTCCAACGGTGTTCAAGAACATTGCTACTTGCTGCTCCACACACATATGTATAGTGTCATGAAGCAACTGACGAGTCCTCAGAAGTTTGCAAAACCGAAAGAAAGGAGCTCTCCCAAGTCTAATCATGTTAATACAGTTTGTATCATTTTTCCATATTTTATTGTCAAGATACTCGATTCTCATCCTATCCCTCTCCTCTATAGGCCCATAGGTAATACATTCTCTCATCTGTCTCCTTTTCCTTTTTCTAGACTAAACAATCATCATCATCATTGAAGCTATCATATATGCTGCAGCACCAAAAACAAGCAACTTCTGTTGTTTGTTCATCTACAACACAAGATGTAAAACACAAAGGTCCATATATCATACATGCAAACATCTACGAAATCACAAAAACACATTATCAGCATAGTGTTTTCTGTCCTTACCTTTAGATCCGGGGTGGATCAGAGTGACGGTGGTTCTAGTATTTAATCTGTAAAGGGAGAGCGCGAGGGTTTCGGGAGGGTGAGCGATAGCGAGGGAGATAGCACGGGAGGTGAGGCCGAGGCGTACGTGCTTGTCACGTGCGGAAGCAGCGAGGGAGCGGGCCGCTCGGGCCGGCCGATTCTGTGGGGTGGATCGGTCCAGCATCTTCAATGGATTTTTTTTTTTTGGGTGGATCCATTCAGCTGTTTTATAACCAAACGATCATCTTTTTGGTACCATCCCGACCTATTCTGAATGATTCTCGCAACCAAACACATCCTTAACGTCCGGCACGTTGCGCGCTGGTTGGAGATGCTCTAACCCCGTCGCCTCCAGTCGCCTCCAGTCGCCACTCCAAAAGTCCAGTCTGAAGCCCCACCCACTGTTCCGATTTTTGAACTCCCGGTCTCAAACTCTCTCCCCCAACCCCCTACCGACTCCGCGTCTGAGCACTCCTGCCCCCTCGTGGCGGCGAGATCCAGGCGGGGCCCGGCCGCCGCCGGCGCATGGCCTCCGTCGACGCCGCGGGCGACCCCCTCCGCTCCTTCGCCTCTGCGACGTCCCTCCTTTTCCGGACCCTTGGCCCTGCCGCGGCCTCCGCATCCCCCTCCAGGGCCCCTGGGGCGCTGCTCGGCGGATCCCTGGTACACTCCTTACGCGACCCTCCGCTCTCGAACCGGCGCGCGTGCGCGTGCTTGCTTGTCTGGGCTCGTGCGGTGTTCGACCTCACTGGGGACCGAGGGTTCCGTTGTTTTCCTTTTGGGATTACAAGTTTTCTTTATCTTCCGAGAAATATACATGGGCTAGTCCATATATATAGATATAGGAGAATAAGTCACAAACTATCTGCTGTTTCAAGTGATTGATGGAGCTAGTCTCACAATGCCCGGTCCGGTGCAGAAACGCTCCAAGGAGCTGATGGAGCAGGCCAGCCTGGTCTTGAAGGAGCGGGGGGACATCCAGAAGCTCTATCAGGAGGATCGACCGGATGGCAAGAACAACCAGCAGGGTAGAAGGCCTGGGCTGGACCGCAAGCGGGCTCAGTTCTCTCTCAAGCCCACCCAAAGGCAATACACTTGCTTGTTCTAGGCTGTTACTTTCAGATATAGCTTTGGTGACAGCTTATGGAACAATTTGTTCATAAGTCAGTTGCATTCTGCTATAGTGAGCTGTGAATGGAGTTCAAATAACTTGTTTTGATGCTACTGTTTTGCAGCAACCCCGTGAATGTTGATTTCTCTCTGGTGAATAGCATTGACGATCCAGAGGAATACTTCTTAACATTGGAGCGGCTCGAAAGTATCCCCATCACCCCCTTCTAAATTTTGGTAGTAAGTGAAGCAGTAAGTGACAGTAATGCTCTGACATGTTGTTCATGGATGCAGAGGCTGACAGGGAGATAAAGAAGCTAAGAGGTGAGGTTCCAACCAAAACAGCAAATTATGATCGGCCTATCGAACCACCCAAGAAGCGGCCTGGAATGTCGAGGTATGCTGCTTATCTTGTTCCATGTTTTATCTGATAAACTGCTCTTTCTAATTTGTGTTGATGTTTAGACATGAGTTTATTCATGGTATGACCTTAGAAGCTATTCGTGTAATGTAGCCTCTTGTGTTTTGCAAAAAAGATAATTTGGATTTCTTTACATACTTATCATCTTGCTGTTGCTTCTGGTTGCCACTGATTGAAGTAGACAGTCAGCATTAAGAAAGTGCACTTTATGTAGCTAATTCATATTGACCTATCATCACTTTCCAATAAGCTATTGGTTCTTGCCAACTTGTTATGCACCTGGAAGCGTCTATCATGAAATTGAATTGACCCATGCTTTGTTTTGTTAACTATCAGGAGAAAATCGGTCTATTCTTACAATTTTAGTGTGGGCACGGATTCCTCAAATGTTATTGAAGCACCCATTTCCCAGATGGGAACTTTAACAGAATCTCAGTCCACTCAAGACGACATGCCTCCTTCAGTTCCTGAAAGAACCAAGTCACCGGTCCCTTCAAGTTCTAGCCAATGTGATATACAAGATGTCTCAACTAGAGAAGGTTAAAAAACCCTCCTCATTTCTGTTTCAACTATTTCAACCTAGATTTGTTTAATATAATTACCTCTATACAGATTCATTTGCTAAGAAGGATAAAGGCGCCACTCTGGATTCCCTAATGTCAGCATTCAAAAATTTGGATGAATCTAAAGAGGAAAGCCTGTTGCGAGAAAAGTTACAGATCAAAGAAATAAACATAGGGGAAGCTTGTATCCCTGACCTATTCAATGTTCCTGGTGATAGGCCTGTAAGAAGCACCAGGCAGAATTATCTGACGAGTGATTGTACTCCAGAAAGACCTGTATTAGGGAGCCACCATGCTCCAATTTCGAAATGGGAGAAACACATATTTGGTGGAGACATTCTGAATGGTAAAGCAGATCTTTCAGAAGACGATGAATCTGATAATTCTCCAGCAACTGTTGTGGATAAACAATCGCAGGTGCACAGTTCTTACAATGCTGGTGGTCTGATGAATGGTGAGGCCTCTACTGCAAGCGAGACCCCAACTTCAAGCATCAAAGTTCCAGACCATGTTCTTGAACCAGTAAGTTCTCCACTTGGTGCATGCATAGATAGTGAAGTTGCCAAAGAAAAGGATGCATCTAGCGGGCGAAATGTTTCATTTGAGGTACTTAGTTACTATTGAACTTGTTATTAACTTTCAACTTGTTTATTACTGAACTTCTCCTGAACCATTGACTTCACTGCACATTATGTTTTATTTTGTTCTTCAGGAAGAGCACGTGCCAGTGAATTACCCATTTACTGAGAGGCCAAATAATGAACCAGAAACTTCTTCTCGTCATTTGGAAGGTGAAGCAACAAAAGTGCTGGGTAGTGCACCAGGTAGAAATGCGTCTGTGTTGCATGGTGAAGATGACAATATTGGATATCAGGTGAGTTCCTGCAAACTATTACTCTCAATTATAGGCCCCATTCTAGTGTGCTTAACATGTATCATACTTTGATTCCTATTGCGTGACAGGGAGTGCTTGGAGGGGACATGCTTGTGCAAGGTACCTATTTTATCTTACAAATTTTAGTTGAACGTATGCCCTCAAAAGAGTTGTGACATTTTGCTCATCAGAACTGAGGACTCAAGATTTAGCAGAAGAGAGAACAATTTTTATTTATTGTAGCCCCCACGTTCGAATGGGCTTTTACAACAAGATGATAGTACATTATCACGAAGTCGACTCTGCTCTGGCAATATTAGTTTCCTAGTTCTGCTATTTTGGAGTCAGACATACTATAAGAAGCATGACTCCTATGGACCTCACACACAAAGTTTGTGCATTCTATTCTGGACATGGACAACAAATTTTGGGCGACATGAATCATCTGGTGCATGAGGTTCGATGATAGTTTCTAGAGATTTCGGACCTATAAGGGTGGATGCATTCCTCCAAGGAACTGTGTCACATCGAAGCATTGGTTTTGGTTAATAGCATATACATGTTTTTTCTCTATTAATTGACTTGAGATGATTATGGTGTCTTATAATGTTATGTGTTAACCATTTTTCTAATGTTTGGTTGCAGCATGGCTTCTTAACTAATTACAATAAGTGCACTTTTTCCTAACTGGGAAAACTTTACCCCTCAAAACACCCCAACTTGTTTTGTTGCATTTACACGCACAGTTCTAAATTATATTTTCTTGTTTAGCAGACTTCCAAACGTGTCTGTTTTGGTAGATTTCTCTTTTTTACTCTTTGGTGAGGTCTAAAGCATATTTTCTACAGATGAACCAATCCATTCACCGGAAATACCTCCAGATGCGCATAATCAGTCTCATATTCAGGATGAAGATGTTGAGGTAGGCTTGTTTCAGTAAGCGCTATTCTCCATTGAAATTGCTTTTTTAAAGTACTGAGCCTAGGTTAGTTTGTGGGACTGTGGTACTTAGTTCCTCCTAGGTCTGTATCACTCTTTTGTTCTCCACAATTGCCACTGTAAATAATCTTATGGAAGTAAGTAACTTAGGTGAGCATCTTTCTCTATCCTTTCCTCTAGTTACATATGTATAATTTACCACTTTGCCATAATGTTCCTTTCTAACATATCTATTCATTTAACCCTCTAAAGCTGCTACACAATTAAGGCTTAAGCACTGATGCACTACTTATTCCCTTCACATGCAGTGATTTTAGCATATTGCATGCACATCCTGTGCATTCTTTTCTTAAATGTAGAAAAGAGTTACATATTTGCCTGCTCTAAAGAAAAATTTCTTTATGCCTGCCTTTTTTGGACTTCCAGAAACAGGCAGTTGATATAAGCCGTGAACTCCCTCTGAGCAAAGGTGGTAAGCAAAATGCAGTCCAAAAAAGAAAAAACAAGAAGCAGTCAGCAAAGAGAGGAAAAAGAGTTTCAGGTCTTGCATTCTTTGTTTGACACCTTTATCTATGTTTTAGCTGCTTTAAATTACTTAGTAAGTTAGTGTATGTTTCACAAAGTTTTTTTCTTACTCTCTGGAGTTCCAGAAGAACCTAGGTAATTATCACCGTGAAGATGAGCATGTAGATGATTAGATTAGGGAGTAGAGCATAGGTTTGAAAGGACGAATGGGAGAGATAACAGATTGATTAACTCATCATCAATGATCAAGAAATCATTAATTGGTAACTACTTGGTCGGCTGGCGATAAGGGATTAATATGCAAATCGGCCAGTTAATGGGCTACTCGGTGACCCACCGAATAGGGATTAATCGGCCAGTTAACTGATTTATCGGCCGCTATTTTGAACAATGCTTGCCATTGTCTGGTTCATAAATCATAATTGATGAATACAGTGCCCCTTGTATGAGGACTTGCTTGATCCCCAAGTAATAAATAATTCAAAGGATACTGGTAATACAGTCTGTAAATCTAAACAGTCCCTGTGAATTTGAACTGAACCTATACCTTCAAAAGACTTCCACATGTTGTTGCCTGTAGTACTGAGGACTAAGCATTCAGCAAAAGAGAGAGAAAAGGATCATATTTTTATTGCCTTCCGAAATACATAACCATGACAGACTTCCACATGTTGCTGCCTGTAGTATTGAGGTAAGGAACATTGTTCGTGAACTTGAGATAGTTCACCTGGGATGAATGGATGATGTTTTTGTCCCACCTCTTAGCCAGCCTATTATTCTTTTATCTCAGCACCATCCCGTGAAAAGTTGTAACAGCAGCAAAAGTTCAAAATATGGTTAGTTGCCTACTTTATTGGTGTTATATAGGCTTATAGCAGTGTTTTTCTCCAATATGAATATAAACTTTTACTGCTTCAAGAAGTGAGATGGCAGTAGAGATTCTGAAGAGCAACCTTTATGCTGCATTGTTGAGCTACGTAAAGAGACATGATGGTCTTGTATTATAATGCAATTGACCATATTATGGCATATGGTAGTGCTAAGTTTCCTAATGATGCCATTGCGGAATCAGTACATGCTATCAGCTGCATAGCTTATTGGAAACTAGGAATCTCCTGTACAGCATATACACATGCTATTCTGAACTCTAGGAATCAGTACATGCTATCAGCTGCATAGCTTATTGGAAACTAGGAATCTCCTGTACAGCATATACACATGCTATTCTGAACTCTAGTAACAAATTTGTGCAAAGGAATCTAGTATCATTTCCATTTGCTGCATGAGATCAGGTGAGACTTTCATCTCGCACGGCTCCTAAGTGATAAAAGAAAGAAGAACTCGTCTTCTCTCTTTTTTGACTACCTTCCTCACATATGTATAAGACCGAATCCATTCTTTTTCGAAATCAATTTCGAAAAAGAACTACTAATCCTTAACTTTTCGGGGAATCCTTCATCAGTGGTTGTGAATGACTGATTGTTTCTAGCCAGGATTTGGGACCTTTGTAGGATGGGTGTGTTCCTCCAAAGGAGCATCATAATGCAAAAGCATTGGCATAATTAATAACTTGGAGGGATAATTTGTACCGAGGCATCACTTTATGCGTATAGGGACATCCGGACATGTTAGCACTGTTTTACTCGTTCTGTGAATAGCGTAATGACCACTTCCCTAAAAACATGGATACGACAACCTCTTACAGTTTCAGTATCATTATCAGCCATCAAGATAGTAACAGATGGTGACATGTGGATGCCGTAACACATCACTGTATCTAAGTGTTGTAAAAGTAGTAACCATAGAGTTTGTCTCTATGTCTAGGAGCAATCTGTACATCTCTACCAGTTGTTTCAGATTTGGTCTTCCATGCTTGCACGAGTCCACGACTCATTTTATGTGCCATTTACATGTACACTTGTTATCTAGTCTTGCATTAAAGCTTGTTTTCTGTACAGATAAGCCAATCCATACATCAGAAATACCTCCAGAAGATATTGTTCCACAGAATCAATCTCATGTTCATGAAGGAAACTTCGAGGTAGGATTCCTTCATTAACATAGAAAAGTTTAGCTTGTGCATTTTCTTAACATATAAAAGTTGCATATTTCCCTGCTTTCAACTCCTTTTATGCCTGCCATCTTGGAACTTCCAGAAACCTGCAGTTGGTACAAGCAATGAACTCTCCCCAAGCAAAGATAGTAAGCAAAAGCGAGTTCGAAATGAGGAGTCTAAGAAGCAGCCATTGAAGAGAATGAAAAGAGGGGCAGGTCTCACTTCTGCCTATTCTGCTTCATGTTCCTGTTTAATACTCCCTCTGCCCCAAAATAAGTGTCGTGGTTTTGGTTCAAATTTTGACTCACTTGAACTAAATCCATGGCACTTTTGGGACGGAGGGAGTAGTTTGTAATGCATGTAGGCACATACTTTAGATGATTCCTGGCAATTTAACATTCAATTATTTTGGCTACAAGGATTGCTCTTAGCTACACACATGCTTTAAGCTGCTCTAAATTACTTGGTATAAATAAATTTCATGACTTTAACATTCTTCTGCATGTGAAGCACTGAAGTATACTTTTGTTACAGAAGAGGCAAGCAATCCGTTGGGAACACCCCCAGAAAATTGTGATACAGAGACTCAACCTAGTATGCAAGATACAAATATCGATGTACGTTTGTTTCTTGAACATTCCCATGTTTTAGCTTCTAGACTGAAACTTCTCTCCTAGTACTCCCCCCGTTCCTAAATATTTGTCTTTTTAGAGATTTCAACAAGTGACTACATACGGTGCAAAATGAATGAATCTACAATCTAAAATATGTCTACATACATCCGTATGTTGCAGTTCATTTGAATGTCTAGAAAGACAAATATTTAGGAACGGAGGGAGTATAATCTTACATATGTGATATGCCACATCCAGTGGGTATCTTGTTCTGTTTATCTGTACAGTATTTTAGGGATAACATAAATACAGCTATGAAAAAGTGTTTGGAGTTCACTATTTATATGTCAAGCTCATGTTATTCATGAGCATAAAGATGCTACATAGTTGAGCCTTGGCACATCACTCCATATCGAGGGGGCTGAGTGGTCACTTCTGGTTTAGCAGTATACTGTTATGGGTCGGCTGCCCTAGCGCAAAGAACATTTTGTACAGCAACATCCAGAAATAACTGCAAGTTATAGATCTCGGGATTACTACTAGAAGCTTAGCAGGGGAACTAGAGTAGAAGAAACCTGGTTGGATGAAAGCTGAGATAATTTTGTGGCACCTTGTGGTCACCATAGTTGAGGATTGTCCTACTAGGGTCGTAGCAACCGCCTGCAAGGTACGCACACGTACAGAGCAGCAATGTTCTGCATCGGAGTGCTAGAGTCGGTGTGTTAGTGCACATTAACTATTTGATATCTACATATATATGATCTGTGAAACATCATTATCAATCAATACATGTGCTCGCATACAGTTCATATGTGTTCTTTATATGGTTCCATTTTGAAATAAAACCGGACCATTTGTAAATCAAAATAGAAAAAGAAATCTAGCTACTCTCTTCTCTGTCTCCTTCAGAAAAAGAAAGCTAAGGCAATTGGTGTTGAATAAACAAAACCACACCGAACCAGTCAGGAGTTTTCAGATATTATAACTCTGGTCTGGTCCCTAGTTCCCTAAGTAGTTAGTGAAACTTCCAGCTGGACTGACTGGATTTAGAGCTTAATGCTCCTATCTTTGAACTAGAATCTTAGCGCTTATTTCATGAAGATAGTTACTTGACCCTGGGTCATTTTCAGTAACATCACAAACATAAATATAGCCCTGTTTACTTGCAATCAATATTAATAACATTCAAGGAACGAGATAGTATAGCAAGTCAAAAGATAAAACACATATTGATTGCCAAAAGGGCGTGACACCATCTAGTAGGTCCATGTAACTCGTGTAAGCAAGTTGTGCAACAAGCAATAGGGCATGTTGACCTCATGAGACTTTTATATATTAATTTTCAGCTTTTCCTTTTGTATTTCCAGCAGCAGACAGTTGATACAAGGGTTCCACGGTCCCCATATAAAGGTAAATTGCAAAAGGAAGGTCAAAGGAGAAAGAAGAGGCAAGAAGTGAATAGAAGGAAAAGCCTGACAGGTCCTACTTCTGCACGTTGCAGCATGCAGACATTTCTTGTTCCAAACAAGTATGCATATATTGCAAGGAAACTGATGTTCTTGTCTATTTTCATGGAATGCTATCAGCATTTGGTCTTGCGTGGCAATCTGGTGTGAGACGCAGCACAAGAATACGGTCCAGGCCATTGCAGGATTGGCTTGGCGAAAGACAACTATATGGGCGTATACATGGCAGTAAGTACACCAATTTGTTTTTTTTTTTGTCCGGGAATGCCTCTCTGTTTGCTACTTACTCAAAATGCTGCTACCGAGAAAGTTGTACAAAATATTTACTAGCTCTAGGCAGTTGTATACATTTTCTGCCAACACTGACATGCCTATGAGTCTGTCATCTGTGAACCAGTGCCTCTTTGCCCTTGCTCGTGCTTTACTCATTACAATCAGGCATAAACCACAATTTAAGCAGGCCAATTACATCAAAGTTAACTTGCTACTTGCATATGTAAACTTGCGACCTCACAGTTTCACTCCATTTAAACTCGTTGGAAGTCAAAAACTAGAACTTTCTGCTTGTGATGCTTAATGTCTATGTTGTGAGATCTACATCCTGTCTAGGTACCCTGCTGTTAGTTACTATAAATATGATACAAATGTTAATAAAACCGACATTTGATTTGAACTTCAATCTGTTGCAGCAATGGTCACAGTCATCGGCATTAAATCATATTCTCCCAGTCAAGATGGCAAGGTTGAATTGAGAGTGAAATCCTTCGTGCCAGAACAGTACTCAGATATGGTAGCTCAAGCTGCAAAGTATTGAGGTTACTGGCCTTGTCAAGTCTCACTTTGTTCTGGGACAAGTCGGTTTGTGATCAAGAGCGTCGGTAGCATTTCAGGTGCTTTCTCATGCTCTGCCATCTATCTTTCTGAAAGAGATATGCACAATGTAGTGCGACCATACTGTTAACATCCAATACCATGTAGAAATATGGATGTAGTAGGAGAGACACAAGAATTATCTTCACCTTTGTTAGCTGTTTTTAGCGTCATCTCTGGATGATATGATGTCAATTGTCTCTAGTTTGTATATGCAGCAAGTCCCTTGTCGTATGATAAAATTATATCGTACTATTTTTAATGCGTCGGAACCAGCTATGTCCCACCATTTTGTATGCGTAGGTGCTATTTGTACAGTATAATTGTGTCGCGTTCTCCAAGTGAAAGTTCCGCACGAGGGGTTTTTCTGCAATGTGCATTTGAAGTTGTACGGATGAGACGATTTTAGTGGTACTGACATCCGCGTCCGCACGGTTGAAGAGTCTTTTTCCTGAGATGAGTTTGGTTTTCTTTTTCGAGGGGGAAGAGATGAGGTTCGACTAATATTTTTCTAGACCAGGCGGGCCGGGTTTATTATTCTGGAGTGGCATTCATATGTGCAGCACATGTTTTTTTGTTTTTGTTATAACACAGTACCATTGCAAGCGTTCATATATACACTCAATGGACACACATGCACATTCTATCCCTATGAGCATTTTTGAGAGACCGAGCCAGTGAAAGCACAAGTGCTACCTCGATGGTTTTGGTAATTAATGTCAACATATCTCTTGTTGGAATAATAATTCTATCTAGTATATTTCAGACAATTCTAACAATGGCATGACAAAGGTAAGAGGATGTGGACTCCTTCAAAATGCTAAGGACATTGATTGGTAAAAACTTAAGACTCTACATTTTTGGTTAACTGATCCAAGATCACATTGAGTCCATAGAAAGCCAATACTATTAAAAATGATGAGGTTTTGATGATGATGTGGTTGAAGTGCTTGATGATATTTCTCCAAAACCCTCGGTCACTTTCTCTATCCAAATATGTCAGAAAGCCTATATTCCAACTCGGTTCCACCGAAACTTCCCTACCCAGACCCATCGAGTTCATCTGGATAGAGTCACAGTCAAACCCTAACAAGTAGGATTCATCGATATGGATCTCGTTCTCACCGAGATGGCCTTGCCAACTCTCTGTTGCCTATTGCAATTATTTTGGCCCCATCGAGTTTTGCAGTCGGTGCTGTCGAGATGGCTTGCCAACCTTTCTGTTGCCTTATTGCTTCACTTCGGTTCTACCGAGTTGATGCAATCGACGCCACCGAAACGAGGCCTGCCTTTGCCATTGCACATCGGCCCCTTCGAGTTGTTTCCAGTCGGTCCCATCGAGACCTCCAACGTTCATATCTTTTATACAGGTCGGTGCCACCGAGAATTCTGATCGGTGCCACCGAGTTGGGTCACAGGTGTGTAACAGTTGGATTTCGTGTGGAGGCTATATATTCCCCTCCACCCCCTCTTACTAAGTAAGAGAGCCATCAGAACGTGCCTACAGTTCCACTACTCATTTTCTGAGAAAGAACCATCTACTCATGTGTTGAGATTAAGAGATTCCATTCCTACCATTTGAACATTGATTTCTTGCTAAAAGGATCGATATGGTTGACTAGAGGGGGGGGGGGTGAATAGGCAACTAACAATTTTTAGTTTTTCTTCACCAAATTAAACTTAGCAACAATATAGGTTGTCTAGATATGCAACTAGGTGGGCAACCTATATGATGCAACAATAATAAGCACACAAGCAAGCAAGCTATGAAACACAACAAAAGCTTGCACAAGTAAAGGTAAGAGATAACCACAAGTGGAGCCGGTGGAGACGAGGATGTGTTACCGAAGTTCCTTCCCTTTGAGAGGAAGTACGTCTCCGTTGGAGCGGTGTGGATGCACAATGCTCCCCAAGAAGCCACTAGGGCCACCGTAATCTCCTCACACCCTCACACAATGCGAGGTGCCGTGATTCCACTAGTGGTGCCCTTGAAGGCGGCGACCGAACCTTTACAAACAATGTTGGGGCTACCTCCATAACTGAATTAGAGGCTCCCAACGACACCACGAAGCTTCACCACAATGGACTATGGCTCCGAGGTGACCTCAACCGTCTAGGGTGCTCAAACACCCAAGAGTAACAAGATCCGCAAGGGATTAGTGGGGGGAATCAAATTTCTCATGGTGGAAGTGTAGATCGATGCCTTCTCAACCAATCCCTATGAAATCAACAAGTTTGATTGGCTAGGGAGAGAGATCGGGCGGAAATGGAGCTTTGAGCAACTATGGAGCTTGGGGAGGAAGAGGTAAATCTTCTTGGAGAAGAAGAGTTCCCTTATATAGTGGAAGAACAAATCCAAATGTTATCCACTAACTCTGCCCGCGACATGCGGTACTACCGCACCAGAATTGCGGTACTACCGCACCAGAATTGCGGTACTACCGCAAGGACATGCGGTACTACCGCACGGGGTGCGGTACTACCGCTGTCGCGACAGGAGCCGGACTTGGCCCTGTTGCGTATAGCAACAAGCGGTAGTACTGCCGGAGCGGTACTACCGCACGCCCTTGCGGTACTACCGCAAGGCAGGGTTCAGACCGGGCTGGGAAGAGCACGGACTAATAAAATTACATCTGTGGCTATTTCCACAGAGTTTCGATCGATGCAAAAACCCGACACAGTACTACTGCTCGCCCGGAGCGGTACTACCGCGTAGGACGCGGAAGTAAAAAATTACTTCCACTCCTACTTCCGCGCTAGTCACGACGCTGAGGTAGAGCACACGGTACTACCACGACCCTGTCACGGTACTACCGCGATGTGCGGTACTACCGTAGTCACGGAGCGATACTACCGTGGGACCCTGCGGTACTACCGCTCCCTTGAGCGGTACTACCGCATGCCACAGAGTAGTAGTAGTAGAAAGCCTCTGTTTTTGCAATGACAAGGAAAATAGCCGATGCTCCAAAGAAGCGAAGGAAAGGTGGTGCAAATGAATAGATGTATACGTGTTGATTCCACCCTAACCTTTCCGAAGCGGAACCCCTCTTAATAGTACAACTTTCCTATGACTCAATTCCACCGAAAAGAAACAAAAGGAAACAACGTCTTCGATAGGTTCCGAGGGGCACTTAATCGTCTTGTGCCTAGACATGAGATATCTGAAATGCTCAATGCACACGATTAGTCCGCAAAAGCTGTAACACCCCATATGTGATACCTTCCATATATGGCAATAAAGCATTTATCATTTTGATCCTTGTCCATTCCCTGGGGGTTCTTGTCATTTAAGCTTTCTTTTGTTTTGCATTGTCATATTATTTTTCTTTTGCATCCATGCATTGCTTCATCATCTCCATGGCATCATGTTCATCATAGCTTCATTTACTTGTCTTTGCTTGTGATGTGAGGTCACCTTGATGGTTGTTGTGTGATGGTGGTGTCAAGCCATGCCCATACTAACCCTAACCCCCTCCTTCTCTACACCTCTTCTCCTTCCTCCTTTTTTCTTCCTTTCTTTAAGTATTTTGTAAGTGACTTATCCTACTCCTTTTAATGTTCATCTCCTCCCCATTTCTTTGTTGCTTTGACATGAGTCACCATGCAAAGCCTTGCCCCATTTTAAAGTGATTTGGTTAGGTTCAAAATGACAGAAGTTTGTACCATATTCAAACTTATTTTATATTTCTATCTCTAAAAATGCCCAAGTCATTTTTGTAAAATAGGGCATAAATCCAGGAGCATGGGGATATTTTAATTATCTCCTAATTCCTTTTCCTTGAGCATGTACTTTTTCTTTTATTTTCTGGCTGAGGAAAATGGAAAAAGTAAAGGAATTAAAACAGCAGCAGCCGCAGCAGTGCAGCCCAGCCTACTGGGCCCAGTTCTTCCCCTCAGCCCAGCAACCAGCCCGCGCCAACAGCCCAGTGCGTCCCTCTCACCCTTTCTCACCAGCGCCCCCACATACCCCCGCTACTTCGTGCCCACATGGCCAGGCAGACCCCACTCTTCAGCATCTGCGCCAGCTAGTTCATCCGCCTTTTCTTCCTCCTCCCGCGATGCCATGGGGACCGCGAGCCCGACGCCGTCGTCGCACCGTCGTGGCCCTGGCCCTCCTTTTAACCCCTCTCCGTGTCCAACCCATTCCCTAGGGTTCCTTCTTCCTTCTCCCGCCGCCTGGTGAGCTGAGGGCCACCAGATCCGCCGCTCCGTAGCTATCCCGAGCGCATCTGAGAGTGCGAGCTCGTCACCGGCGTGCTTCCCGTCGACCTCTGCCTCGCCAACCTTGCCGGACTTCTTCCTCGACGTCGATTACGCCCACTACACGGAGCTGATCGCCTCGCCTGCGACTTCTTCTTCCTCTTCTTCAACTCCGGCAGCCGTAGTTGTTCGATCGTCGCCGTCGTCGACTCCGTCCACCTCCCGGCCAGCCGAACACCTCGCCGTGTTCGTGGTGAGCATCTACACCTCCCCGTGCACTTTTCCCCTTCCTTCGCGCCGTCTAGCTCGTAGTTCTCCGTGCACCCAAGCGCGTCGCCGTCGGGACTCGTCTCCGACGAGTATTCCGACCACCGTAGCTCTTCCTCTGTTGCCCGTCGGGTTCGTCTTGTCGCGTAGATGTTGCTAGCGCTGCCGCCGCTCCGTTTAGGCCTCTGCTTCGTCTCGTCGAGGACCGCCGCCGCCGTTCTGTTTGGTGCTCGCCGTCGTCGTTGTAGTTGATGCTAGGTGCTGCTAGTGCGTGTCGTGGATGCGGAGTTCCCCCAGGAACGGACCGCACCCCTCCGCCGCCAGATTAGGTCGCCGGAGCAGCTCTGACGAGCAGCTCCAACGTGCCCTATTTTCCCCATGCTGTCTGCTTCTTCAGTTACATCTTAAGGCTATACACCTGTATTCTGTCAGCAACACTCGCCTAGCCCAGTGGCTTGGCTCTTCGTCAGTTAACCTTGAGGTCGCGGGTTCGATCCCGCCAGGGGCAATGGAACTCCCCCTTTTTTTGCAAATTCTGAGTCACTGACAGGGCGGCCCCACCCGTCATCCTCTCTGCACTTTCCACCCACACGCGCAACCACCGCTGCCACCTCAGCGCCTCTGGCCCCACGGGCCAGTGGCTGCGGCTAGATCAGCCTGGGTCAGTTTGACCTTTTTCTTTTGTTTTTCTTTTCTGTTTTTCTTTTTCTTTTTCTTTTTCTTTTTCTGCATTAACTTTGCATATTTAATATCTTTTAAAATATGCATCTGATGAAAATGAGTTATATATGAAAACTGCTTAGTTTTCCATGTAGAATATTAATATGCTGTTTGTTGCCATGTTTAAAACATTTAAAATGTTGTTTGAATTAATTTGTGTTTAAAATATGCTTAAACTTGTAAAAATCATAACTAAATATCTACAACTCCAAATTTAACAAACTTTATATGCATTTGGGGGTGGAAAAATGTGTAGATTAATGTGGTGCTGTTGCTTTGCATGTTTAACAATTTTAAAAGATGAGTTTCTTAGTTCTGTCCCAAATGCATTTAAATGAATATGGGAGTTTCCGGAAATTGTTGTTTGTTCTTTCGGGCCCATTTAAAATGCTAGCATGTTGCTGTTAGTCCTAGGTGCACCCCCTTGCCATGTTAATCCACTTTTAAACCTTGTTGGGTGCTTATTTAAATAATCTACATAACCACTTGTGGACATGTTGGACTTGTTTCCTTTTTGCTTGTGTTCATATATGTGTGTGATCTTGTTATTGCCATGATGCTTGTGCACTCTTCTTGTCCCTATGAGTTGCATCATGTCTTATCCATCTCCATATGCATCATATTCATGCATCATGTGCTTGAGCATTGCATAATGATTGATTGTCGTTCCGGTGTTTGCATTGTTGTGTTGGTTAGAGCCCGGTGACGATTCAAAGTTCGAGGTTCCTATCGAGGCTGAGTTTGAGGAGCAAGGTTACGATCCCTCCGTGGAATCAACAGGCAAGATGACCATTCCCAGATATCACTCCTACCTTTGCCTATGCTAGAAGTCTCGCTCTTTAGATATTGCCTCGATGCCTATTCCTGTTTGTCAGCCCTCCTATTGTTGCCATGAAACACTCTAACCACCTTCCTAGCAAATCGTTGTTTGGCTAAGTACGCATCGCTCAGCCCCTCTTATAGCGTTGTTAGTTGCAGGTGAAGTTTTGAAGATTTTGCCCCGTGATGAAGTTGTTATTGGGATATCACAATATATAATATCTGATAAACTAATTCACCTATATATTGGTAATGGGTGGAAGGCTAAGCCTTTCTGCTTGGTGTTTTGTTCCACTCAAGCCACCCTAGGATCCGATAAACCGGTGTTATGTTCCTTGATTTTGCGTTCCTAACACGGTTGGGGTGTATGGGCTCCCCTTGATAATTTGCTCTGTTTGAAGCTTTTCCAGCAAGGCCCAACATTGGTTTTACATTTGCCTAATAACTAAAACTTGCATAGGACATTGCAAGCCCGAGTTCTTAATTAACAACCCGGGCCAGTGCTCCTCATGAGTGTTGGTCCAAACTGGGGGTTCTGCGGGGCCGCCTTGTGGAAACCCGAGGTATCTGGTATAACCTGTAGAATCGCACATCCGGTCGTGGCCTAAGACGAGATACACACGGCTACTATCAGGGTGTTGGCACGCCGGGAGGTCTTGCTGGATTAGTTCTATCTTTGTCGAAATATCTTGAGCACAGGATTCCAAGAATACTCGGGTCTTCCCACTTTGGAGTTGCGACTCCGTAGATCGTGAGCTTGTGATGGGTTAAGTTGGGACACCCCTGCAGGGTTTTGATCTTTCGAAAGCCGTGCCCGCGGTTATGTGGCAGATGGGAATTTGTTAATATCCGGTTGTAGATAACTTGACACGTTATTCATGAATACACTACCTGCGTGAGTAACCGTGATGGTCTCTTTCCGAAGGGCTTCGGGAAGTGAACACGGTGGGGTTATGTTTGATCGTGAGTAGCTAGGATCACTTCTTGATCAACTTGGCGATCGTTGGCACTTATTCTCTTCTCGCTCTAAACTCGTAAGCTAGCGCTTAGTGCTTGCTGCAACCCTTGGTTATAGCCTTTTCCACGCCTAAGGCTTTGGTAGTTTTGATACCCGGGAACGGGATTGCTGAGTCCTCTATGGCTCACAGATTCAACACACACCAGATGTAGGTACCGTTGAGAACTATGCAGGAGATGGTTCGGAACTTCATTGTGAGTTCGATGAAGAGCGTGGACGTTACAATGTGTCTTATCCCGACGATCAGTAGTGGTTCTTACTAGGAGGATCCGGGCTTGTGTTATTTATGGTATCTTTCTCGTTTGGATTTCGACTGTAGTCGGACCCTGGTGTTATTTGGATGATGTATGCTATTGTATTCATTTGTGTGACGCGGCGAGTGTAAGCCAACTATCATTTTACAATTTCATCCTTGAATTTTGCATGAGTTGTGCAAAGATACCATACTTGAGATCATTCTAGTATGCGTATATGTCCTTAAGTCGTGCCTCGATACGTGGGGGACATAGCCGCATACTGGGCATTACAAAAGCATTTGTCATCAATCACCAAAACAACTTAGGGAGAAATATGCCCTTACAGTCTCCCCCTTTTTGGTGGATTGATGACAATACGGGATTTGCACATAGATATGAATAAGATCATAAGCAAACCCAACATGTATATAAAATATAGGCAAGCTCCCCCTAGATGTGTGCATTCTTAGATAGATGCTTTGGACTGCACAGCGCACATACTAGGATCAATACTCCCCCTATATTTTATAGAGAGCACAATCCTTGCAACTAATAATATGGCACTACGCATGGATGGAAGGAGAAGATCGTGAGCATAAAATAACAAGGCATAATAAAGCATGAGCTCACAACCCACTAAATAGCTTAGACATATTGAAGATAGGAAAGAGTAGAGTGCATATGTCTCACACCATATGATAGTCGGCAGGTCTCACACACGATGCACACCAACACAAAGCAAACGAGGTTCAACAGAACGACAACAAAGCAAGCAAAGCAAATAACACGGCACAAGACTCACAAGACTCGCAAATCCTACACTCTCTCCCCCTTTGGCATCGAGACACCAAAAGGGCAGAGAGGACACCTACGGCATAGGTGGCAGCTCAGGCTGAAGCGATCACTCGTCACGCGCCTCGTCGGTCTCCTCCTCCTCCTCCTCAGAATCAGTCCACTTGTAGCCCTACTTCGTGATCCATTCAGCCTCTGGAGTGATGACCTTCTCAGATCCACTGGACACCTCCTTGCCGAAGGTCCTCAGGATCTTATTATCGCGCCGACGAACCTCCTTCTGAGCAACGTGTGACATGTACTGCCCCTTGGCCTGCATGCAGAACAAAGCCTTCATCTTCTTAGCCCACGAGGGCTCAGAAGAGGAAGGAGTATATCCACCAGAACCGTCCTCATCACTTTCCTCCTCCTCAATCTCATCCTCATTCACATCCATCTGAGCAGCTACAGCCTCAGCACGGGTAGTGGTGTTAGCCCACTGACTCTTGATGCGGATCTTGATGGGCTCATGACGAATCCAGTTGGGGGCCTCAAACTCATCATCGGGATAAAGCTTCTCCCAAGTCTTGGCAATCAAATGAAACATGTAAGGTCCATAGATGGGCACCTTACAGTTGAACACCGCAAACCTTAGCTCACACCACATGATGTGTGAGACATCAAGTGGTTGCGTCGGAGCATGATAGGCTTCCTCACAAATGAGCATCATATCCACAAGATAGGCATGTACCTTATCCTTGTCACCAATGCGGGGAAATGGGGAGTTGCGGAAGATCCGATGCATAATATCCAGGAAAGAGTTCAGTACCCATGTCTTCTTGCCACTTGCAAGCGTCTTCTCAACATAGTAGGGCTGAAGCTTGTTCTTGTTGGCTGACTCGGGATTGGCATGAGGGCGAACACCAACTCGCGTCTTGAGCCCCTCACCAACCCGAAGCAAATTCATGAAGTCCTTCCAAGTAGCAGTCATCTGATGTCCATTGGTCATCCAGGTAATGTTGCGTTCCTCCTTAGGATGGAAGTGGACCGAAGCAAAGAACTGGGCCACAATCTCAGGGTCAAAGTCCATATGAAAATACATCAAGTGTTCAATGCCAAACTGCTCCACCAGGTCCAAAGCCTCAGCAAAATAGGCCCGGTGCTCCTCCTTCCTCATATGAGCCATGTCAATCCAGTGAGCATCCACGTATATGTTGTGCTTGCCCTTGATCACCTCCATGAAGATAAGACTCTGCTGCTTGGTCCAGAACAGATCATCCCCTCTGAAGTGTGCGCGGGGATTCACATAGGGGTTGATCTTACTCCTAGAGACAAACTCAGCCAATGGAATCTCGTCCATACCCATTGTTGGCTCCTTGTGCTTGGTGGCGGTGGTCTTGGTTCTGCATTGGGGGGCATTGGAGCCCTCAGGAGCATCCTCTGGGTTGCACAGACGCTTCGACCCTGTGTCACGGCTGGGATTCGAGCGACGGACATTGGAACCGGACCCACCACCTATAACACAAACACAAAAAAAAACCCGCAAGAGAGGCAAGAAGGATCAATGCAAAGACCACAGAAAAACAAGAGAAACAAATAGAAATGACATTGAGAAGTGGCCACGAAGAAGGTGTAGACACAACGGTAGTACTGCTCCTTGTTGCGGTAGTAAAATTTTACTGCCGCACTAGCCGCGGTAGTACCGTGTCAGGATGGCACAGTAGTACCGCTCTGGAAGAGCGGCAGTACCGCACGTGGCGAACGCGCCAGAGCGGTAGTACCGCACGCGAGGTGCGGTAGTACCGCTCGGTGTCAGATCCAAAAGCGGATCCAATCTGAGAACGCGTGAGACAAAAGGAGAGGTACTACGGTTGATCACAACTCCTGAGCAGCAACGTATCAATTAGCATCTCTACTGCACAACTACTCTCCTACACCCTATTCTTGCAAGGATTTGGCCTAAAGAACTCAAGAACAACATGCATCTCCCCGAAAGTCTAGAGAAAAACAACAAGGCAAAGAAGAGGGATTTTGGGAGAAACCTTGTTCCATGGCAAGAGGGCGAGGTGGGGAACGATCCCACCGGTCGGAATGCGAGGAGAGTAGCCGCAGACGGAGATCCGGCGAGGTCCTCCGGTGCAGTTCTTGGGAAGGAGAGAGAGACGATGTGGGGAAAAAGAGTTGAATGGGTATGGGGAGTTAGAACCCCCTGCCCACTTTTGACCCCCACCCTCTCATAACAACGCGGTAGTACCGCGGGTCATCGCTGTAGTACCGCCCGGGCGGAAGTACCGCGCACTGGGCGGTAGTAGTACTCTCCAGCGGCAACAAAAAATTACTGCTGTGCTGGTTGCGGTAGTACCGTGCTTATCTCTTGTGGTAGTACCATGGCAAGCCACGGTAGTACCGTACCCCCAAGAAAATGCAAGTTTCAAAAAAGGCTTATGCAAAGCAACCTTTAAGCAAAAGAACAGACTAACAAGCTAACACACGAGGCAACCTAAACACAGACTCGACTAAAAGAACGAAAGACAAAAGACAACAAAAACCAAACACGAGACACCCCTCTCCAAAAGAGGGCGGTGGCTGGAGCCACCTATGTTTGAGTTACTTGGTATGGCACCACGAAGAATTATCCTTGGTCCCATAACCAACACTCGTCTTGAAGCACTAGTACCATCTAAAATGGCAAACGTGAAAGACTTGATTAATTTGTGCATAATGGGGGGAGGAAGAGTTCATTGAGAGAACACTACTCCCCCTATGTCCATGCCTACACCTAAACAAGATAACATGTTGAGTGTGAGGAGGTGTGCATGGTTTCAATCCACATTGCTCAAATCTATGATATTTAGCTCATGCCTTAACTCGCGAAATCTTTCTTCATCCAAAGGCTTCGTGAAGATATCTGCAAGGTTATCATGAGTGTTGACATAGTGAAGATCAATTTCCCCTTGCCGAATATGCTCCCGAATGAAGTGATACCGAATCTCAATATGCTTCGTTTTGAAGTGTTGCACCGGGTTGAGAGAAATCTTGATGGCACTTTCATTTTCACACCAAAGAGGCACTTTGTCACAAGTGAAACCGTAATCCTTTAAAGTTTGCCTCATCCATATAACTTGAGCACAACAACTGCCAGCCGCCACATACTCGGCTTTGGTGGAAGACAGAGATACACAACTTTGCTTTTTGGAAGACCAACTCACCAAAGAGCAACCAAGAAGTTGGCAACCTCCGGAAGTTGACTTCCTATCCACTTTGTGTCCCACCCAATCCAAATCCGAGAAAACAAGGTTGAAGTTTGCTTCTCTTGGGTACCATAAGCCAAAGTTTGGGGTATGAGCCAAATATAGAAAGATTCGCTTGATTGCCACAAAGTGACTTTCCAAAGGTGAGTCTTTGAACCGTGCACAAATTCCCACACTCAACATGATATCCGTTCTAGATGCACAAAGGTAAAGCAAGGATCCAATCATAGAATGATATACCTTTTGATGCACCGCTTTACCAGTGGGATCAATGTCAAGTTGGCACTTGGTAGGCATTGGAGTAGTAGCCGGCTTGACATCACTTAGATTGAACCTCTTGAGCATGTCTTGAGTGTATTTAGCTTGTTTGATGAAGATTCCTTCTCTTCTTTGTTTGATCTCGAACCCAAGGAAGAACTTCAACTCTCCCATCATGGACATCTCAAACTCCGCGGTCATGAGTGCGGCAAACTTATCATTGAAAGCTTTGTTAGGTGAACCAAAGATAATATCATCAACATATAGTTGGCATACAAACAACTCCCCTTTGACCTTCTTAGTAAAAAGATTGGGGTCGATTTTCCCAATTTCAAACCCACGATCTTGCAACAACTCGATAAGATGCTAATACCATGCACGTGGGGCCTGTTTAAGGCCATAGAGTGCCTTATCGAGTTGATACACATGATTGGGGAACTTAGGATCCTCAAACCCCGGGGTTGCTTGACATACAACAACTCATTAAAAGGACCATTAAGGAAAGCACTTTTCACATCCATTTGTTGCAATTTAAAGTTATGATGAGAAGCAAAGGCAAGCAACAAACGAATAGATTCAAGGCGAGCAACGGGGGCATGATGACCCACAAGTGTAGGGGATCTATCGTAGTCCTTTCGATAAGTAAGAGTGTCGAACCCAACGAGGAGCAGAAGGAAATGATAGGCAGTTTTCAGTAAGATATTTTCTGCAAGCACTGAAATTATCGGTAACAGATAGTTTTGTGAAAAGGTAATTGGTAGCAAGTTACAAATAGTAAAAGTAAATAAGGTGCAGCAAGATGGCCCAATCCTTTTTGTAACGAAGGACAAGCCTGGACAAACTCTTATATGAAGGAAAGTGCTCCCGAGGACACATGGGAATTATCGCCAAGCTAGTTTTCATCACGTTCATCTGATTCACGTTCGGTACTTTGATAATTTGGCATGTGGTTGGACCGGTGCTTGGGTGCTGTCCTTACTTGGACAAGCCTCCCACTTATGATTAACCTCTAATGCAAGCGTCCGCAACTACAAAAGAAGTATTAAGGTAAACCTAACCATAGCATGAAACAATTGGATCCAAATCAGCCCCTTACGAAGCAATGCATAAACTAGGGTTTAAGCTTCTGTCACTCTAGCAACCCATCATCTACTTATTACTTCCCAATGCCTTCCTCTAGGCCCAAATAATGGTGAAGTGTCATGTAGTCGACGTTCACATGACACCACTAGAGGAAAGACAACATACATCTCATCAAAATATCGAACAGATACCAAATTCACATGACTACTTATAGTAAGACTTCTCCCATGTCCCCAGGAACAAAAATAACTACTCACAAGACATAATATTATTCATAATCAGAGGGGTATTAATATGCATAATGGATCTGAACATATGATCTTCCACCAAATAAACCAACTAGCATCAACTACAAGGAGTAATCAACACTACTAACAACCCACAGGTACCAATCTGAGGTTTGGGTACAAAGATTGGATACAAGAGATGAACTAGGGTTTGAGAGGAGATGGTGCTGGTGAAGATGTTGATGAAGATAACGCTCCCCAAGATGGGAGAGTTGTTGGTGATGACGGCGGTGAAGATTCCCCCTCCCGGAGGGAAGTATCCCTGGCAGAACAGCTCTGCCGGAGCCCTAGATTGGTTTCCGCCAAGTTTCCGCCTAGAGACGGCGGCGTCTGGTCCCGAAAGCCTTCTTCTGATTTTTTCTAGGTCAAAACACCTCATATAGGAGAAGATGGGCATCGGGGGGCCATCGGGTGGCCCAAGAGGCAGGGGGCGCGCCCAGAGAGGGGGGGCGCGCCCCCACCCTCGTGGACAGGTGGTGGCCCCCCTGATGAATCTCTTTCGCCAGATATTTTTTATATTTTCTGAAACGGTGTCCCGTGGAGTTTCGGAGCTTTTTGAGTTGTGCAAAATATGTTTCCAGTGTTTGCTCCTTTTCTAGCCCAAAATTCCAGCTGCCAACATTCTCCCTCTTCATGTAAACCTTGTAAAATAAGAGAGAAAAGGCATAAGTATTGTGACATAACATGTAATAACAGCCCATAGTGCAATAAATATCAACATAAAAGCATGATGCAAAATGGACGCATCAACTCCCCCAAGCTTAGACCTCGCTTGTCCTCAAGCGAAAGCCGATATCGAAAAATATGTCCACATGTTTAGAGATAGATGTGTCGATAAAAATAAAATGCGGACATGGGGGCATCATGATCATTCTTATAACAACAACACACACATATATTGTCATATGATTCTTATGCTAAAGTAACAATTCATTCACAATGTCAAATATGAATCAGAAACTTCATTGAAAACCAACAAACTATGATTTCAGTCATTGAAGCAATTGCAATTTATCGTAACATCGGAAAGAGTCAACATAAGAGCTTTTCAGCAAGCCCACATACTTCAACTATCATATAGTCTTTCACAATTTCTCACACTCACGCAATACTTATGGGTATGGAGTTTTAATCGGACATAGAGAAAGATAGGGGCTTATGGTATTGCCTCCCAACCTTTTATCTCAAGGGTAATGTCAACAGTAATAGACCATGATAACTTACATCCAAGTGGGTATATATGTCAGGATCTTTCCAACACAATGTGCTTGCCAAAGGATAAAATGTAAAAAGGAAAGGTGATTTTCACATTGACTCTTATAAGGCAAGAATAATAGATAGGCCCTTCGCAGAGGGAAGCAGAGGTTGTCATGTGCTTTTATGGTTGGATGCACAAAGTCTTAGCGCAAAAGAACGTCACATTATATTGCCACTTGTGATAAGGACCTTTATTATGCAGTCCGTCGCTTTTATTACTTCCATATCACAAGATCGTATAAAGCTTATTTCCTCCACACTAATAAATCATACATATTTTAGAGAGTTTGCAAACATGACAACTTACTTGAAGGATTTTACTCAATCTATAGGTATGTATGGTGGACTCTCATGGCAAAACTGGGTTTAAGGATGTATGGAAGCACAAGTAGTATCTCTACTTGGTGCAACGAGTTTTGGCTAGCATGAGGGGGAAAGGCAAGCTCAACATGTTGGATGATCCTGAAGGAAATATGCCCTAGAGGCAATAATAAAGATGTTATTTGTATTTCCTTATATCATGATAAATGTCTTTTATTCATGCTAGAATTGTATTAACCGGAAACTTAGTACATGTGTGGATACATAGACAAAACAGTATGTCCCTAGTATGCCTCTACTAGACTAGCTCATTGATCAAAGATGGTTATGTTTCCTAGCCATAGACATGAGTTGTCATTTGATCAACGGGATCACATCATTAGGAGAATGATGTGATGGACAAGACCCATCCGTTAGCATAGCACTATGATCGTTTAGTTTAACTGCTATTGCTTTCTTCATGACTTATACATGTTCCTATGACTATGAGATTATGCAACTCCCGAATACCGTAGGAACACCTTGTGTGCTATCAAACGTCACAACGTAACTGGGTGATCATAAAGATGCTCTACAGGTGTCTCCGAAAGTATTCGTGGTGTTGTCATAGATCAAGATTAGGATTTGTCACTCCGAGTGTCGGAGAGGTATCTCTGGGCCCTCTCGGTAACAAACATCACAATAAGCCTTGCAAGCAAAAGACTAATGAGTTAGTCACGAGATGATGTGTTACAGAACGAGTAAAGAGACTTGCCGGTAACGAGATTGAACTAGGTATAGAGATACCGACGATCGAATCTCGGGCAAGTAACATACCGTTTGACAAAAGGAACAACGTATGTAGTTATGCGGTTCTGACCGATAAAAGATCTTCGTAGAATATGTAGGAGCCAATATGAACATCCAGGTTCCGCTATTGGTTATTGACCGGAGATGAGTCTCGGTCATGTCTACATAGTTCTCGAACCCGTAGGGTCCGCACGCTTAACGTTTGATGACGATCGGTATTATGAGTTTATGAGTATTGATGTACCGAAGGTAGTTCGGAGTCCCGGATGAGATCACGAACATGACGAGGAGTCTCGGAATGTCCGAGACATAAAGATTGATATATTGGACGGCTATATTCGGACACCGGAAGTATACCGGAAAAGTTTCGGATTTATCGGGATTGCCGAAGGGGGTTACCGGAACCTCCTACGAAGGGGGATGGTCCATAGTGGGCCTTGTGGAAAGGAGAGAGGCAGCCCATAGGGCTGGCCGGCGCCCCACCTAGTTCCTAGTTGGACTAGGATTGGTGGGAGGCGCCACCTCTTCCTTTTCCTACTCCATCTCATCCTTCTTTGGTGATTCCTACTAGGAATAGGATTGCAATCCTATTCCTAGTAGGATTCCTTCCCTAGCCGCACCATAGGAGGTTGGCCGGCCCTCCTCCCTTGCTCCTTTATATACGGGGGCAGGGGGGCACCCAAAGACACACAAGTTGAATTGTTTTAGCCGTGTGCGGTGCCCCCTCCACAGAATCACACCTCGGTCATACCGTCGCGGAGCTTAGGCGAGGCCCTGCGCCGGTGAACACATCATATCCGTCACCACGCCGTCGTGCTGACGAAACTCTCCCGTGAAGCTCAACTGGATCAAGAGCTCGTGGGACGTCATCAAGCAGAACGTGTGCTGAATGCAGAGGTGCCGTACGTTCGGTGCTTGATCGGTTGGATCGCGAAGAAGTTCGACAACATCAACCGCGTCACTTGACGCTTCCGCTCCCGGTCTACGAGGGTACGTAGACACACTCTTCCCTCTCGTTGCTATGCATCTGGTAGATAGATCTTGCGTGATCGTAGGAAAATTTTAAAATACTACGTTCCCCAACAGTGGCATCTGAGCCATGTCTATGCGTAGATGATATGCACGAGTAGAACACAATGAGATTGTGGACGATACTAGTCATACTGCTTACCAGCATGTCATACTTTGCTTCGGCGGTATTGTGAGATGAAGCGGCCCGGACCGATATTACGCGTATGCTTACGCGAGACTGGTTTCACCGTTACGAGCACTCGTTGCTTAAAGGTGACTGGCGGGTGTCTGTCTCTCTCACTTTAGCTGAATCAAGTGTGGCTACGCCCGGTCCTTGTGAAGGTTAAAACAACACATACTTGACGAAACATCGTTGTGGTTTTGTATGCGTAGGTAAGAACGGTTCTTGCTAAAGCCCGTAGCAGCCACGTAAAACTTGCAACAAACAAAGTAGAGGACGTCTAACTTGTTTTTGCAGGGCATGTTGTGATGTGATATGGTCAAGACATGATGAGTTATACGGTTTTGTATGAGATGATCATGTTTTGTAAAGTTATCGGCAACTGGCAGGAGCCATATGGTTGTCGCTTTATTGTATGAAATGCAATCGCCATGTAATTGCTTTACTTTATCACTAAGCGGTAGCGATAGTCGTAGAAGCAATAGTTGGCGAGACGACAACGATGCTACGATGAAGATCAAGGTGTCAAGCCAGTGGCGAAGGTGATCATGACGGTGCTTTGGAGATAGAGATCAAAAGCACAAGATGATGATGGCCATATCATGTCACATATTTTGATTGCATGTGATGTTTATCTTATTATGCTTCTTATTTTTCTTAGGACGACGGTAGCATTATAAGATGATCCCTTACTAAATTTCAAGGTATAAGTGTTCTCCCTGAGTATGCACCGTTGCGAAAGTTCGTCGTACCGAGACACCACATGATGATCGGGTGTGATAAGCTCTACGTTCAAATACAACGGGTGTAAGCCAGTTTTGCACACGCAGAATACTCGGGTTAAACTTGACGAGCCTAGCATATACAGATATGGCCTCGGAACACTGGAGACCGAAAGGTCGAGCGTGAATCATATAGTAGATATGATCAACATAAGATGTTCACCATTGAAAACTACTCCATCTCACATGATGATCGGACATGGTTTAGTTGATTTGGATCACGTGATCATTTAGATGACCAGATGGATGTCTATCTAAGTGGGAGTTCTTTAAATTAATATGATTAAATTGAACTTTAATTTATCATGAACTTAGTCCTGATAGTTTTGCATATCTATGTCGTTGTAGATCAATGGCCCGTGCTACCGTTCCTTTGAATTTTAATGCATTCCTAGAGAAAGCTAAGTTGAAAGATGATGGTAGCAATTACACGGACTGGGTCCGTAACCTGAGGATTATCCTCATTGCTGCACAGAAGAATTATGTCCTTGAAGCACCGCTAGGTGACAAGCCCCCTTCCGCTAATGCAGACGCTTTGAACGTCTGGCAGTCGCGGTCTGATGACTACACGATAGTTCAGTGTGCCATGCTTTACGGCTTAGAACCGAGACTTCAACGACGTTTTGAACGTCATGGAGCATATGAGATGTTCCAGGAGTTGAAGTTAATATTCCAAGCAAATGCCCGAATTGAGAAATATGAGATTTCCAATAAGTTCTACAGCTGCAAAATGGAGGAGAATAGTTCTATCAGTGAACACTTGCTCAGAATGTCTGGGTACTACAATCATATGACTCAACTTGGTTGCAAAGTTGATGAGGATAGTGTTATTGATAGAGTTCTTCAATCACTGCCACCAAGCTATAAAGGCTTCGTGATGAGCTATAACATGCAAGGGATGCAAAAGACAATTCCCGAGCTCTTCGCTATGCTCAAAGCTGCGGAGGTAGAAATCAAAAAGGAGCATCAAGTGTTGATGGTTAACAAGACCACTAGTTTCAAGAAAAAGGGCAAGTGAAAGAAAGGGAACTTCAAAAAGAATAGCAAGTCAGTTGCTACTTCCACGAAGAAACCCAAATCTGGAGCCAAGCCTGAAACTGAGTGCTTCTACTGCAAGGGGACTGGACACTGGAAGCGAAACTGCCCCAAGTATTTGGCGGATAAGAAGGATGGCAAGATGAACAAAGGTATATGTGATATACATGTTATTGATGTGTACCTTACTAATGCTCGTAGTAGTACCTGGGTATTTGATACCGGTTCGGTTGCTAATATTTGTAACTCGAAACAGGGACTACGGATTAAACGAAGATTAGCTAAGGACGAGGTGACGATGCGCGTGGGAAACGGTTCCAAAGTCGATGTGATCGCCGTCGGCACGCTACCTCTACATCTACCTTCGGGATTAGTTTTAGACCTAAATAATTGTTATTTGGTGCCAGCGTTGAGCATGAACATTATATCTGGATCTTGTTTATTGCGAGACGGCTATTCATTTAAATCAGAGAATAATGGTTGTTCCATTTTAATGAATAATATCTTTTATGGTCATGCACCCTTGAAGAGTGGTCTATTCTTATTGGATTTCGATTGTAGTGATACACATATTCATAATATTGAAACCAAAAGATGCAAGGTTAATAATGATAGTGCAACTTATTTGTGGCACTGCCATTTAGGTCATATTGGTGTAAAACGCATGAAGAAACTCCATAATGATGGACTTTTGGAATCACTTGATTATGAATCACTTGGTGCTTGCGAACCATGCCTCATGGGCAAGATGACTAAAACTCCGTTCTCCGGAACTATGGAGCGAGCAACAGATTTGTTGGAAATCATACATACTGATATATGTGGACCAATGAGTGTTGATGCTCGCGGCGGGTATCGTTATTTTCTGACCTTCACTGATGATTTGAGCAGATATGGGTATATCTACTTAATGAAGCACAAGTCTGAAACATTTGAAAAGTTCAAAGAATTTCAGAGTGAAGTAGAGAATAATCGTAACAAGAAAATAAAGTTCCTACGATCTGATCGTGGAGGAGAATATTTGAGTTACGAGTTTGGTCTTCATTTGAAACAATGTGGAATAGTTTCACAACTCACGCCACCTGGAACACCACAGCGTAATGGTGTGTCCGAACGTCGTAACCGTACTTTATTGGATATGGTGCGATCTATGATGTCTCTTACCGATTTACCACTATCGTTTTGGGGTTATGCTTTAGAGACAGCTGCATTCACGTTAAATAGGGCACCATCTAAATCCGTTGATACGACACCTTATGAACTATGGTTTGGCAAGAAACCAAAGTTGTCGTTTCTTAAAATTTGGGGCTGCGATGCTTATGTGAAAACACTTCAACCTGATAAGCTCGATCCCAAGTCGGAAAAATGTGTCTTCATAGGATACCCAAAAGAGACTGTTGGGTACACCTTCTATCACAGATCCGAAGGCAAAATATTCGTTGCTAAGAACGGATCCTTTCTAGAAAAAGAGTTTCTCTCGGAAGAAGTGAGTGGGAGGAAAGTAGAACTTGATGAGGTAATTGTACCTTCTCCCGGATTGGAAAATAGTACATCACAGGAAATTGTTCCAGTGATTCCTACACCAATTAGTGAGGAAGTTAATGATAATGATCATGAAACTTCGGATCAAGTTTCTACTGAACGTCGTAGATCAACCAGAGTACGTTCCGCACCAGAGTGGTACGGCAACCCAGTTCTGGAAATCATGTTACTAGACCATGATGAACCTACGAACTATGAGGAAGCGATGATGAGCCCAGATTCCGCAAAATGGCTTGAAGCCATGAAATCTGAGATGGGATCCATGTATGAGAACAAAGTATGGACTTTGGTTGACTTGCCCGATGATCGGCAGGCCATCGAAAATAAATGGATCTTCAAGAGGAAGACCGACGCAGACGGTAATATTACTGTTTACAAAGCTCGACTTGTTGCGAAAGGTTTTCGACAAGTTCAAGGAGTTGACTACGATGAGACTTTCTCACCTGTAGCGATGCTTAAGTCTGTCCGAATCATGTTAGCAATTGCCGCATTTTATGATTATGAAATATGGCAAATGGATGTCAAAACTGCATTCCTAAATGGATATCTCAAAGAAGAGTTGTATATGATGCAACTAGAAGGTTTTGTTGATCCAAAAGGTGTTAACAAAGTATGCAAGCTCCAGCGATCCATCTATGGACTGGTGCAAGCATCTCGGAGTTGGAATATATGCTTTGATGAGGTGATCAAAGCATATGGTTTTATATAGACTTTTGGAGAAGCCTGTATTTACAAGAAAGTGAGTGGGAGCTCTGTAGCATTTCTAATATTATATGTAGATGACATATTGTTGATTGGAAATGATATAGAATTTCTGGATAGCGTAAAAGGATACTTGAATAAAAGTTTTTCAATGAAAGACCTCGGTGAAGCTGCTTATATATTAGGTATCAAGATCTATAGAGATAGATCAAGACGCTTAATTGGACTTTCACAAAGCACATACCTTGATAAGATTTTGAAGAAGTTCAAAATGGATCAGTCAAAGAAAGGGTTCTTGCCTGTTTTACAAGGTATGAAGTTGAGTAAGACTCAATGCCCGACCACTGCAGAAGATAGAGAGAAAATGAAAGTCATTCCCTATGCCTTAGCCATAGGATCTATCATGTATGCAATGCTGTGTACCAGACCTGATGTGTGCCTTGCTATAAGTCTAGCAGGGAGGTACCAAAGTAATCCAGGAGTGGATCACTGGACAGCGGTCAAAAACATCCTAAAGTATCTGAAAAGAACAAAGGATATGTTTCTCGTATATGGAGGTGACAAAGAGCTCGTCGTAAACGGTTACGTCGATTCTAGCTTTGACACTGATCCGGATGACTCTAAGTCACAAACCGGATATGTATTTTTATTGAACGGTGGAGCTGTCAGCTGGTGCAGTTCCAAGCAGAGCGTCGTGGCGGGATCTACGTGTGAAGCGGAATACATAGCTGCTTCGGAAGCAGCAAATGAAGGAATCCAGGTTTCACAAGAGAACAAAGCACATCAAAAGACGCTTCAATTCCATCCGCGATCTAGTCAAGGAGGGAGACATAGAGATTTGCAAAATACATACGGATCTGAATGTTGCAGACCCGTTGACTAAGCCTCTTCCACAGGCAAAACATGATCAGCACCAAGACTCCATGGGTGTGAGGATCATCACTTTGTAATCTAGATTATTGACTCTAGTTCAAGTGGGAGACTGAAGGAAATATGCCCTAGAGGCAATAATAAAGATGTTATTTGTATTTCCTTATATCATGATAAATGTCTTTTATTCATGCTAGAATTGTATTAACCGGAAACTTAGTACATGTGTGGATACATAGACAAAACAGTATGTCCCTAGTATGCCTCTACTAGACTAGCTCATTGATCAAAGATGGTTATGTTTCCTAGCCATAGACATGAGTTGTCATTTGATCAACGGGATCACACCATTAGGAGAATGATGTGATGGACAAGACCCATCCGTTAGCATAGCACTATGATCGTTTAGTTTAACTGCTATTGCTTTCTTCATGACTTATACATGTTCCTATGACTATGAGATTATGCAACTCCCGAATACCGTAGGAACACCTTGTGTGCTATCAAACGTCACAACGTAACTGGGTGATCATAAAGATGCTCTACAGGTGTCTCCGAAAGTATTCGTGGTGTTGGCATAGATCAAGATTAGGATTTGTCACTCCGAGTGTCGGAGAGGTATCTCTGGGCCCTCTCGGTAACACACATCACAATAAGCCTTGCAAGCAAAATACTAATGAGTTAGTCACGAGATGATGTGTTACGGAACGAGTAAAGAGACTTGCCGGTAACGAGATTGAACTAGGTATAGAGATACCGACGATCGAATCTCGGGCAAGTAACATACCGTTTGACAAAAGGAACAACGTATGTAGTTTTGCGGTTCTGACCGATAAAAAATCTTCGTAGAATATGTAGGAGCCAAAATGAACATCCAGGTTCCGCTATTGGTTATTGACCGGAGATGAGTCTCGGTCATGTCTACATAGTTCTCGAACCCGTAGGGTCCGCACGCTTAACGTTTGATGACGATCGGTATTATGAGTTTATGAGTATTGATGTACCGAAGGTAGTTCGGAGTCCCGGATGAGATCACGGACATGACGAGGAGTCTCGGAATGTCCGAGACATAAAGATTGATATATTGGACGGCTATATTCGGACACCGAAAGTATACCGGAAAAGTTTCGGATTTATCGGGATTGCCGAAGGGGGTTACCGGAACCTCCTACGAAGGGGGATGGTCCATAGTGGGCCTTGTGGAAAGGAGAGAGGCAGCCCATAGGGCTGGCCGGCGCCCCACCTAGTTCCTAGTTGGACTAGGATTGGTGGGAGGCGCCACCTCTTCCTTTTCCTACTCCATCTCTTCCTTCTTTGGTGATT